>JAIGNY010002287.1:0-445000 GCA_020152595.1 Chiridota heheva | reverse complement strand
ATTCTAAGATTTTCAGCACAAATTTTGTAAGCTTTGAAGGTGTGAGAATAGTTGTCGGAGGAACAAGTTTGACTGAAATGATGGGCAGCACAGTTGGCTATATCCTTTTTTCAATGAGGTGGGTGCCATTCCATGTGAGTGTTGTTGATCTCACCTCACTTCTTAACTACTAAACAAAGACCTTTTATCAACCTTCAACAACACCCTCCACCAATCCCCCAAAGCACTTCCCAAAGCCCTGGTTTAATAACGATTGCAAAACAGCCATAAAAACAGCAAAAAAGCGTTAAGAACTTTTAAACCCAACCCCGCTACACTCAAAATGAAAATTAACATGCTGATAACGAATTAATAGCATGCAATTGCACAATGTACTCTATAATACAGATGAAAATAGATATAAATACACCTTCAAACAAATAATTTGGCGAAGTACAAAGAATTGCTAACAAATCTGGACATACAGTATTTATCTTACATGGTTTTACTTGCAATCAGAGTCTTATCTACACAAAATAAAAATACTGTACCTTTCTGTTGGCATTTCTTTTCTGCAAACTTTTTTAAGGTCCTAGTCAGTTCTCTAGGATCTAATAACTTGTGCGGATCAGAGTCTTTGCTACTCAAATTCATACCGATCTGTCCATTGGTGTTGTCCATTGCTAAATTGTGCTCCACAGATGTGTCCATAGAGACTGTGTCATCATCATCTGGTTCTATATCTACCGTAACATCTAAAGATAAAACAGTAAATAAAAAGATTATGACCCTTTTGACTGATACAATAGACTAGCATTAAAATAACTAGAAATAGGAAATTAAACTGAAATCTCTAAAATTAGAAATGGTTGAACAAGACTAAACAATATAACCAACAAATAAATATTAATTAAGAAGATGATGATGATAGAGGAGATGATTGAGTTGGAGGATGGACGACGATCAGTGGTGTAGCTAGGGCCCTATTGGCTTAGGATAGGCGAGTGGGGGCCCTGTGGTATATTGGTATAATGGTACACTTTTTACAGGCCCCTTTATAGGGCCAATGCCGAGGCGGCTGCCCCAGCCCACTTAGTTACGCCAATGATGACGATGATGATAGTAACAACAACCACAAGCTTAAACAAACAACACAGTATTATAAGATGAATACGATAAATTGTATGGACAACAATGCAATAAATATCACCTAGGAATAGTTTTTGCCTGCAAGGTGTAATATTGGGCTAAATAAGGATGCATGTTTCGAATCCTGCCTACAATTACCTCATCCTAACAAGGATGAGGTAATATAGAATAGACTTCAAAGATCTATATCCAAAATTTCATATTCTGGGTTACCAACGCAGACCCCACACTGATGTTGATGCTGGTGGAAGTGAAACAGCTCTATTCTTCAAATGGTCGAGCTTAAAACTAGGGATGAGATGGTTAATGCACACCCCAAAAGAAAGAATTTTCATCAGAAGATCCTGTTATACACGCAGTATAATTACTAAAATACTTAACATACCTGTCTCTCCTATGTCATTGAGTGGTTTCCCAATCCAATCTTCTAGTTTTCCAGCATCAATTGCAACAAGGATTTTTGCAACTTTAGAGATTTCAACTGTAGACTCTTGTTGTCTATAAAAGTCTTTGTGGACTTTCACTGAATGTCCAAGGTGGTTACACAACCACTGGACTTGAGAATCTGTCAAATCAAGAAGTTGCGAAAATGTTGCAACATATTTCCTCATTTTAGTAAATCGTATTTGATCTGGATTTTCAATTTCAGCACTTTTCAGATTCTTTGTGAGAGCATCTTGAGCTCTAATGTAAGTTTCCTTGTTTGGCATTGCAAACAAGTACTCATTGTCTTCTACGCCCACTGACTTTCTAACTTGTTTGTCAGCAAGAACATTTAAAGCTTTTTGACATTCGTTGGGAATGATGATGGGCACTTTACTTCCTCCCTTTCCTCGAACATTAAAGATGTCTAGTTCTTTGGTTAGCTGTTTCTCCAGTGGAGTCAAATGGTCTTTCATTTCCTTGACCATCGCCGCCTTACAATCTGGTCGGCCTGTATATGTCTTAAGGCTGAAATGCAAACAATAATAAATGGCATAAGATTTCCAATGTGATGTGAATATTCAATCATAATAAATGAAATAGATGTTGCAGGTCTGTGATTAGTGAATTGTGGACTGGAATAGGGAAGACAAATTTCAAAATATATTATTGAATACACATCTGAAAATTAAGCCACATTAACAAATTAAATAAAGGTGCAGAATCAGAAAGTTAAGTAAAAAACAAAGGATAATGTAAAGAAGGAACTGGAGGAGAGGAGAAAGAGGCAATAGAGAAGGAGTCGGATACTGAGGTATACCATGTAAGTCACTGCTGTGGAGAAAGTCCAACACGATCAACTGGAATTATTCCAAGCAGTCTTAGCTCAATACTAAAAAAAAGTTTTCAACAAGGGGGGAGAAATAATCTCAATGTTAAGCAATATCGCAGTCAATGTCATGGTATTATGCACAGGACTAACATCAATTCACGTTTTTAAGAGTTGTGGACAGAATAAAAGTTTTGAATCAGAATAAAAATCTTACACAATTATTCATCAATCTGGGCTGGGAATTTCGGAAATTTCCTCAATCACACAAATACATTTTGCAAAGGAATTTTCCCATACAATTTATTTTTCATATATGCAATAGAGGACAATTTAAGAAACATACTGGTGAAAAATACCCATGCTGATATCATATCCCTGGAAGGAGTTATTGCATTTCAAAGAATCTTCTTCCCAGCAAAAAAGTAACTGTTGTTCTGAACCAAAGTCTCTATGTGATGTAATCTGAACACTTCCTGTAGTATTCTTTGAAAATTTTCTACATGATGGAAATGTTGTTTACCTCCCCGACCTTCGCCCCAACCCCTAACACCTCCATAAAAATAAAAATAAAATAGTATAGGATATAATTTACATAAACATACTTTCCTTCTATACATGTAACTTCTGTTTGAAGTATGAACATAATTGTGATTCATTTTCAAAGTTAAACAAAAATAATGCTACCGGAAGTGTCTCAATGACATCACAAAGATTACCCTGGCTCAGATTAATAGTCTTTTTTTTGCGAGCAAGAAAAATACTTAAATTTTGATAACTCCTTGTAGGATTAAGATTCATGGAAATATTTCATATAAGCACATTTGGTACATCTTTTTTAATTTCAATACCATGACAACCATCCCTAAGTAAAGCACTTTATTATTTACAATAATCAACTATTACACAATTTCTTTCATGTTGATGTATTTCGATAATACTCACTGGATATGCTCTACTTCACCAGGGCGCCTCATATTGAAAAGAATGACCCTTGTTAGAACAAGGTTCCCCAGTTCTCTATAATTTTCAGCTTTTGGTGATGTCTCCACAGTCAGGACACTTTGGCAAATATTGTTGATCAAGAAGGTTGCTAGAGCCTTAATATCACCAAAATCTGGAAAAATGGTCACCTGTTGAAATTTTCTGCCAGAGAGAATCTTCAATGCAGGGGAAGAAATGTGTTCCTTCCACTCTGAAGAGTGGATGTCAAGGAAGTTGCGGATATCATCAACTTCTTTGTCATTTCCTTTTCGCACAGCCTGGCATCGCTTAATTTCGGCCATTCTTTTGATATCGTATCTGAGTTTCGTTGCAGTAGATGGGCTGACTAGTTCCTCTCCCTTCCATCCAGCTGTTCTTTTTGCTCCTTCCACTATAGTATCATATGACTGAGCTAAAATAAATGATGACATAGTATATCTGGTACCATCTATCTCTCTCATCTCCTTCAGAAACTTGCTAACTTTTCTTAACCTCTCGCCAACATAGTGTCTTTGTTTGATCTTATCCATCCTTGAGGTTCTCCTTATCGATGATTCTCCCAATTCTAAAATAAGTTTATCTTTCTTAGCGATACTGCTACATTCATCCTGCATCATTCTTGCAAGAATTTCACTCAGTTTTTCTGAAATATTATCCTCATCTTTCTTCAAAAGGAGTTCACTTTGTGATACTACTTGCCAGGATTCTAATTTCTCACTGAGTAGACCCCTTGCAGCACAGCAGTGGTAGCGCAAATGTTTAGCTAGATCACTTTTGAGATAAAAACCCAAACATTCAGGACAGGGTCCAAATTTATCAACAGGTATGTCCTGAGACAAAGGTCTCCTGACAAGAACAATTTGTCCATTGCCAGCATTAAGAACTTTTATGTTATGGTAAAAATTCCCTTTATTACGCAACATCTGTAATTTATCTTTTCTTTGTTTACTGTTCTTTGGCAAATCCAAGAGCTCTTTAACAACTGCTTCTTCTTTATGAACCTCTAGATGAGAGGACAACTTAGACACCATTCTTAAACAATAAAAGCATGCCTGCCTTTTATCGTAGATCCTAATATTCTGACTTAGTTTGGGCCAATATATTTGTTCACCACAGACTTCTTCGTTATTGATATCATCTTCGCCACTCAGATCAGATTTGTTTGTTTCAGGACTGTCGAGATCACTGTCGGCCCTTCTAGAAACATCATTGGTATCTTTCTCTCTGGAGATGTTGTTAACTTGCAAACAGTGTAAGTTCTTAAGTCGCTTTATGCGATGAGGGCCAACACTTTCATTGTTAGAGTCACCGTCTGAGTCACCAATCACTGAAAAAGAGAATGAAGACAAAAGAAGCAAATTAGATATTTTGATAACACTATAATACAGATGCAAATATATATAAATACACCTTCAAACAAACAATTTGGCCAAGTATAAAGAATTACTAGCAAATCTGGACATACAGTATTTATCTTACATGGTTTTACTTGCAATCAGTCTTATCTACAAAAAATTAAAATACTGTACCTATCTGTTGGCATTTCTTTTCTGCAAACTTTTTTAAGGTCCTAGTCAGTTCCCCAGGATCTGATAAGTTGTGCGGATCAGAGTCTTTGCTACTCAAATTCATACTGATCTGTCCATTGGTGTTGTCCATTGCTAACTTGTGCTCAACAGATGTGTCCATAGAGACTGTGTCATCATCATCTGGTTCTATATCTACCGTAACATATAAAGATAAAACGTAAATAAAAAGATTATGACCCTTTTGACTGATACAATTGATTAGCATTAAAATAACTAGAAATAGGAAATTAAACTTGAATCTCTCAAATTAGAAATGGTTTAAACAAGACCAAACAATATCACCAACAAATAAATAATAATTAAGAAGATGATAATGATAGAGGAGATGATTTAGTTGGAAGATGGACGACGATCAGTGGTGTAGCTAGGGCCTTATTGGCTTAGGATAGGCGAGTGGGGCCCTGTGGTACTGTATATAGGTATAATGGTACATTTTTTACGGGCAGCTTTATAGGGCCAATGCTGAGGCGGCTGCCCCTGCCCACTTACGCCAATGATGACTATGATGATAATAACAACAAGCACAAGCTTAAACAAACAACACAGTGTTATAAAATAAATACAATAAATTGTATAAACAACAATGCAATAAATATCACCTAGGAATAGTTTTTGCCCGCAAGGTGTAATATTGGGCTAAATAAGGGTGCATGTTTCTAATCCTGCTTACAATTACCTCATCCTAACAAGGATGAGGTAATATAAAATAGACTTCAAAGATCTATATCCAAAATTTCATATTCTGGGTTACCAATGCAGACCCCACACTGATGTTGATGCGGGTGGAAGTGGAACAGCTCTATTCTTAAAATAGTCGAGCTAAAAATTAGGGATGAGATGATTAATGCATACCCCAAAAGAAAGAATTTTCATTCGAAGATCCTGTTATACACGCAGTATAATTACTAAAATACTTAACATACCTGTCTCTTCTATGTCATTGAGTGGTTTCCCAATCCAATCTCCTAGTTTTCCAGCATCAATTGCAACAAGGATTTTTGCAACTTTAGAGATTTCAACTGTAGACTCTTGTTGTCTATAAAAGTCTTTGTGGACTTTCACTGAATGTCCAAGGTGGTTACACAACCACTGGACTTGAGAATCTGTCAAATCAAGAAGTTGCGAAAATGTTGCAACAAATTTCCCCATTTTAGTCAATCGTATTTGATCTAGATTTTCAATTTCAGCACTTTTCAGATTCTTTGTGAGAGCATCTTGAGCTCTAATGTAAGTTTCCTTGTTTGGCATTGCAAACAAGTACTCATTGTCTTCTGCACCCACTGACTTTCTAACTTGTTTATCAGCAAGAACATTCAGAGCTTTTTGACATTCGTTGGGAATGATGACGGGCACTTTACTTCCTCCCTTCCCTCGAACATTAAAGATGTCTAGTTCTTTTGTTAGCTGTTTCTCCAGTGGAGTCAAATGGTCTTTCATTTCCTTGACCATCTCCGCCTTCCAATCTGGTCGGCCTGTATATGTCTTAAGGCTGAAATGCAAACAATAATAAATGGCATAAGATTTCCAATGTGATGTGAATATTCAATCATAATAAATGAAATAGATGTTGCAGGTCTGTGATTAGTGAATTGTGGACTGGAATAGGAAAGACAAATTTCAAATTATATTATTAAATACACATCTGAAAATTAAGCCACATTAACAAATTAAATAAAGGTGCAGAATCAGAAAGTTAAGTAAAAAACAAGGGATAATGTAAAGAAGGAACTGGAGGAAAGGAGAGAGAGGCAATAGAGAAGGAGTCTGGGACTGAGGTATACCATGTAAGTCACTGCTGTGGAGAAAGTCTCACATGATCAAGTGGAATTATTTCAAGCAGTCTTAGCCTTATACTAAAAAAAGGTCTTTAATAAGGGGGGAGAAATATTCTCAATGTTAAGCAATACCGCAGTCAATGTCATGTTATTATGCACAGGACTAACATCAATTCACGTGTTTAAGAGTTGTGGACAGAATAAAAGTTTTTAATCAAAATAAAAATCTTACACAATTATTCATCAATCTGGGCTAGAAATTTTGGAAATTTTCTTAATCACACAGATACATTTTGCAAAGAAATTTTCCCATACATTTTATTTTTTATATATGCAATAGAGGACAATTTAAGAAACAGACTGGTGAAAAATACCATGCTGATATCATACCCCTGGAAGGAGTTATTGTATTTCAAAGAATCTTCTTCCCAGCAAAAAAGTAACTGTTGTTCTGAGCTAAAGTCTCTATGTGATGTAATCTGAACACTTCCTGTAGTATTCTTTGAAAATTTTCTACATGATTGGAATGTTGTTTACCTCCCCAACCCCAACTTCTCCAGAATTTTTTTTAAATAAAATAGTATAGGATATAATTTACATAAACATACTTTCCTTCTATACATGTAACTTCTGTTTGAAGTTTGAACATAATTGTGATTCATTATCAAAGTTAAACATAAATAATGCTACCGGAAGTGTCTCAATGACATTACAAAGATTACTTTGGCTCAGATTAATAGCCTTTTTTTTGCGAGCAAGAAAAGTCTTTAAATTTTGATAACTCCTTGTAGGAATAAGATTCATGGAAATATTTCATATAAGCACATTTGGTACATCTTTTTCAATTTCAATACCATGACAACCATCCCTAAGTAAAGCACTTTATTATTTACAAAAGTCAACTATTACACAATTTTTTTTATGTTGATGTATTTCGATAATACTCACTGGATATGCTCTACTTCACCAGGGCGCCTCGTATTGAAAAGAATGACCCTCGTTAGAACAAGGTTCCCCAGTTCTCTATAATTTTCAGCTTTTGGTGATGTCTCCACAGTCAGGACACTTTGGCAAATATTCTTGATCAAGAAGGTTGCTAGAGCCTTAATATCACCGGAATCTGGAAGAATGGTCACCTGTTGAAATTTTCTGCCAGAGAGAATCTTCAATGCAGGGGAAGAAATGTGTTCCTTCCACTCTGAAGAGTGGATTTCAAGGAAGTTGCGGATATCATCAACTTCTTTGTCATTTCCTTTTCGCAGAGCCTGGCATCGCTTGATTTCGGCCAATCTTTTGATATCGTATCCGAGTTTCGTTGCAGTAGATGGGCTGACTAGTTCCTCTCCCTTCCATCCAGCTGTTCTTTTTGCTCCTTCCACTATAGTATCATATGACTGAGCTAAAATAAATGATGACATAGTATATCTGGTACCATCTATCTCTCTCATCTCCTTTAGAAACTTGCTAACTCTCCTTAACCTCTTGCCAACATAGTGTCTTTGTTTGATCGTATCCATCCTTGAGGTTCTCCTTATCCATGATTCTCCCAATTCTAAAATAAGTTTATCTTTCTTAACGATACTGCTACATTCATCCTGCATCATTCTTGCAAGAATTTCACTCAGTTTTTCTGAAATATTATCCTCATCTTTCTTCAAAAGGAGTTCACTTTGTGATACTACTTGCCAGGATTCTAATTTCTCACTGAGTAGACCCCTTGCAGCACAGCAGTGGTAGCGCAAATGTTTAGCTAAATCACTCTTGAGATAAAAACCTAAACATTCAGGACAGGGTCCAAATTTATCAACAGGTATGTCCTGAGACAAAGGTCTCCTGACAAAAACGATTTGTCCATTGCCAGCATTAAGAACTTTTATGTTATGGTAAAAATTCCCTTTATTACGCAACATCTGTAATTTATCTTTTCTTTGTTTACTGTTCTTTGGCAAATCCAAGAGCTCTTTAACAACTGCTTCTTCTTTATGAACCTTTAGATGAGAGGACAACTTGGACACCATTCTTAAACAATAAAGGCATGCCTGCCTTTTATTGTAGATCCTAATATTCTGACTTAGTTTGGGCCAATATATTTGTTCACCACAGACTTCTTCGTTATTGATATCATCTTCGCCACTCAGATCAGATTTGTTTGTTTCAGGACTGTCGAGATCACTGTCGGCCCTTCTAGAAACATCATTGGTATCTTTCTCTCTGGAGATCTTGTTAACCTGCAAACAGTGTAAGTTCTTAATTCGCTTTATGTGATGAGGGCCAACACTTCCATCGTCAGAGTCACCAATCACTGAAAAAGAGAATGAAGCAAATTATATATTTTGATATCATTATATAGAATAAATGAGTGTGGCTGAAGAAGGTTCAGTAGCTAGCATGTGATCTCCATTAAAAGAACTGGTGGTGGTGGTTTTCATTTTTTTAGCTTTCTTTTAAAAGTTTTCGTCTTTACTTTATAGAGAGATCCAGATGAGAAGGCACAATTTATAAGAGAAAATGCCTCTGCTGTGATTGAATTAAAAAATAATCCCCCACAATCAATAATAATAATCCCTCTCCCCCCGCCCTTTCCCCAACGACACTTAGGAAATGGAGCAATCATCATTACTCTCTAACTCTACACTAAATTTCCCTAAAAGATAATTTTACTTTTGTCCCCTGCAAATTTCTTATTTGCTTGTTTGATTGATGAGGACTTAGCGGCACCATGACAGCAAGGGTCAAATTGTGCCTGAGAGATTAAATCATTCCATAGGTAGGAAGGAAAGAAAACAGGGGGAGATTGAGAGAAACACGAGAACTTAAAACCAGAAAGCTGGGATCGAGAGAGGTGCATGGGTAAAAAAACAAAGTAGAGAGAGGGGAGTGGGAGAGAAGGACTTAATATGGTTTTAAATAGGAAACCATGATGAAGGAAGGAGATAATTTTATCCAGAGGGTTTTTCTGGAAGAGCTCAGTTATTGAGTTGTAGGGAGTGAGGGAAGCTCTGGGAAGGTTGTACAGGGGGCAAGCAAGGAGAACATGATGGACTGTGAAGTGCAATGGAAATTGTTGCAGAGGGGTGGGAAGCCAATAAGGAGGTGGGAGTGAGTGAGGTGGGTGTGACCTATTCTAAGACGGGTAATATGAACGTTGTCGACATGGGAGAGGTTGTGGATGGTGGGTTTAATCAGAATGGTGGGTTTGATCGGAATGGTGGGCTGGATGACATGAAGTTTGTTATCATTTTGGGAGTCCTATAAGGTTTGCCAGTGGTCACAAACAAGGGAAGCGATAAGCGATTTGATGTTAGAAAGGATTTTGGGAAAGGCGGGTAGGGGAGAGGTTGAGGGCATACTTAGCGGTTGCATCAACCCTGTCACTGCCAGGGATGCCAACATGGCTCGGTATCTAAAAGAAAAGAATACTTTTCCTGCATAGTGGGGGCGAAAGGAGTTTACGGAGGAGGTGGGATGTGGGGTTATCCCATTTAAGTGGAATGACTTGTCACTGTTACATGTTCTTAATATTCTCTCAATATTAAAGTTTCCAAGATCACACTTTGGAAACAGGCCAAGTTCAATTTCATTATAATTTTGATACCAGCAATTTGTATTACCCAGCAAAAAGAAAGTTTGTCTGCATTAATACAATTGAGAAAACTTCGCTACGTACCTTTCCAACTACTTACAGCACCAAACTTGTTACTGCAATTCAAATTTCCATAATTCAAACCTACAAATGATTATCATTTTATTAGAAATAAGAAAATAAATACTCTCTCACCTGTATCATTTTCCTTTGGCTGGATCTGGCATTGTGATGACCTCATATTCTTTTGAGTTTTCTGTCATAAGATTTATTCGATAAAATTAAACCAATCAATTATTAGTTTTAATGTTCACATGGGAATCTATGAACTGGCAAAATATTTCTAAATTATATCCTCCATGTATTTCAACAGTTTTGTTACATTCTTAACTTAATCTTTTTCAATTATGAAGAAACAAATATTTTTGGCTACTCTCACTTACAAAGAAACACACAAGCTAAGGCTAATTTCAATTTAATATGAAGAAACACATATCTAAGGTGACAAATTCAATAATGGATTTATTTTTATAATGTATCTTCATCGCTGTCTTTGATGAATAGGGAAGCCCAAATCATATCTTATTTGAGAATAAACTACAGAGGATATCCTTTGATAGGCCTAGAATTGCATCTTTAGAAATTCATAACAGATCTACAAATGATTTAGAGCAATTATGAAGACACTCATGAGAAAGGCTTCTTTTCCAGTTATTCTAATCAACCTTTGCGCTGCACCAAAGAAATACATAATAACTTTTTGAAATGTCACAAATTTGCCACTATTACCACACACAAAAATGTGACATAACACACATTGTACACCAGTCATGTTTATTCTAACAAGTTTGCTCAGATTTAGGATTTGAGCTTTTACAGTATATTTAAATTTGAAGATTGTGTTATATTTTCCCCGGCAAACTTTTGGTTATTTGGCATACATGTACATGTATGGAATAACCAGAAAATGACCGTTGTATGAACAATGTTATTTCATTATCTTATTTCTACAACAGGACTGATTTGATAATAAGTGACAGAAATTAACACTTACCTTTCTTCTCCATGGTGCATCCTTTTTACCGTAATCGAATTGAATTTCATCCCCGGGACTTATGTCAAGTCTTGCTACCAAAATTAGGTGGGGTGACCCATCAATTATTATTTTTTGCACTTTGGCATTGGGTTTCTTCCAAGCGTCATTGGCATATTTACCCAAGCAATTGGTCAAGGTTGCATCAATGCTGAAGAAACAGAAATAAATATTGTGAAAAAAAGGTATATCTTTGAAATCTGATAACTCCCTTGTACATAAGAAATAAGACAAATGTTTTATTTAATTAAGGGTATAATGAAAATTCAAAACTTCTAGATAATGATCATCTGCTGCCAATCAAAGAATGTTGATAAAATGAAAGTCATATAGAGTTTTTCTTTGTGATGTAACAAATTTACATACAAAGTTGTATAATTTTCATTTACTGTAATAAGGCCTTAAACTCAAAGTGCTGTCAAATTTGTGTAAATCTTTTTGCTATTGTCAAGGTTTATAGCATACTAGTTTTAAACTCAAGTTTAATAGGCCAAATGTATATAATGTTTTTAATTGTATTAAATGCTTCCAATTTTTCTCACAGGATTCCTTAGGAAGCTTTCTCCCAGATTAAATTTTGAAATAAGGGACTATTATGCACACAACTAGCTGTAATGGGCTGAGATGATTGACTAACAATAAATTGTCCAAAAAAAAGGATAAGATTTTAATGGCTAAATAAATGATAAATGCAGGATTTCCCCTAGAATTGTTCGTGATCATACCTCATGCAATCAGCAAGTACTGTTATTACTTAAATATTTAAAGAAGAACCAGCAGTGTCATAATTAAGGCCTAAAATGTAGAAGAACAATAGTTACCAGAGGTATTTCTTTTCATGCTGAAAATAATAGACAAATGTCAGGTCATCAGTGTCCTGATAGAGTGATGCCTCCCTCAATGTCCCCCTGTATTCAATCAAAAAGTCACCTGAGAAGAAGGCTTTCTCAGCAAAAAGGCCTTTACCTGTTACAGTATTAAAAATCAAAGAAAAAACTGCATTACATTAGAGGCAACTGAAGATGAATTGCATTGCTATTGCTATTTCAAGTACATGGTATTGTATGTACTATATACAAGATACAATAAAATTATAAAATTGTCATTGTACCTCAATAAATCTTGTTTCTACAGACTTCATTGTCGTATTCTCATTTTACCTATAATCTCATACTTTTAGTAATAAATTACATGGTTTAGTGTGTGCACTAATGAAAAAACTTATAATTATGCAAATGTGCTTTAGTCTGCAGTCTGTTTTACTCAATAATCCAGACAAGTAAAAGTACTTTTAGGTATATAGAAAGCAAATATGACTTTAAAAGTTATTTAATCACTTTTGAATACATGTTCAAAAAATTTGAAAGGTTTTTTCTAGTAATGTACATGAAATATATCAGACTACATGATCCAAGCAAATGTAATATTACTACACCAACCCAAAAATAGCGCACAACTTGGAGAAGGACACAGGGTATTCAAGAATTTTAGGTCATATTCTAAATTGCTGCAAATGTAATATTACTACACCAACCAAAACTAGCGCACAACTTGGAGGAGGACACAGGGTATTCAGGAATTTTAGGTCATATTCTAAATTGCCGCAAATGTTATATTACTACACCAACCAAAACTAGCGCACAACTTATGAAGGACGGGGGTATTCTAGAATTTCAATTCATATTCTAAATTGCCGCAAATGTAATATTATTACACCAACCAAAACAAGCCGAAGGACACTGGGGTATTCAGGAATTTCAGGTCATATTCTAAATTGCCGCAAATGTAATATTACTACACCAACCAACACTAGCACACAACATGGAAGAGGACGGGTATTCAGGAATTTCAGGTCATATTCTAAATTACCGTCCTTCGGAGGGGACGTAAAGCCGTCGGTACCAATGGTAGGAGTATCTCGAAAAGAGCAGGGTGTTCATCCACATTCCATCCTGGAAAATTCATCGGGTCCACACTGAAAACAAGTCATTATGACTTAATGTGCTTTCCCTGACATACAGTATGCCTAAAAGTGAGATACAAGTACATACTGTACGAATTAATGCAGTAAAATACACACCTATGTCATCATCAATGAATTTAACTTTAATCCATGGTGGATCCAATTTGTTTCTTATCCATGTGGCAGCTTCTGATTGGGGATTTTTCCCCCTTCTCTGCAAAAAGAAAACAATATTTTCATTACATTTTCATTTACATTTGAAAATAAATATTTGCAAAATGTATCCCCTTTAAACTGGTTTTCATTTTTAGTGTATTTTCAGATTTTCAATTGCGTTTAAACAAAGTTTTTGCCTCAACATATCAGTTTGTATAATATACATGAGAGTAGACTTACATGTAAGTTCCATTGCCTACAAAATAACCTCCTACAATGAGAACTCTATGACATAGCTGACAACTAAGGGACTACCAAACTACACACATTCCACTTGATAAACCTACATACAACTCAACTATGCCAATGTAGCACGAAAGGAAAGGAAAGGAAAGGAAAGAAGCAGACAGCGCAAACGATACAAATCCCATCGCCAATCGCTAATAACATGCTTTCCACCCTATGTCACAACTGCCATCCCACCCTCTATTGTACGTCCCGGATCCTATTTCCCTTCCTACAGAAATCATACATAAAATCCAGATACCATTCCACAACATGACCCATATGCCATCACACTTGCAATCAAGATGACATCTCACCATATGCCTTGCCAACCTGTCCCATATACCATGCCACTCTGTCCCACATGCCATCCCTCCCTGTCCCATATACCATGCCACCTTGTCCCACATCCCATCCCGCCCTGTACCATGTGCCATCCTACCCTGTCCCACATGCCATCTATCCATGTACCACATGCCATCTTACCCTGTCCTACAGGCCATTCCATCCTACCCAACATGCTATCCCTCTCCCATCCTGTCCCATGTGCCATCCCACCTGAAACCCAGACGACATGTCATCCTGTCTCACATGTTATTCACTCTGTCCCCATGCCATTCCACATTGCTCAACATGCCATCCCAGCCTGTCATAAATGCCATGACACTACCTTGTTTCACATGCCACACCACCCCGTGCCAGATGCTATCCCACCCTGTCCTATATGCCATGACATCCTGTCTCACATGTTATGGTACTCTGTCACACATGCCACCCTGTCCCAGATGCCACCCTGTCCCACATTTCATCCCATCCTGTCCCCCATTTCATCCCACCATCATCCTAATTCCTACATCTACCAATCATTCTACTATCTTCCACCCAACATTCTTTCCTCTAACTCCCATCCTCACTTCTACCTCTACCAACTCAACATGCCCAATTCAACTACCATCCCCCATTCACCTACCATCCCCATTAATAATAATAAAAATAAAGGACATTTGATACTGCGCTTTTACCAGAGGATACAAAGCACATTACAACAATTACATATACAAATTAACAAAGAAATACAGTCAACAGAATATGATGTGTATGAGCAAGCAATTATTCAGGTAGATTTAGAAAATAAGTATGTCTTTAGATTCTTTCTAAAAGACAAAGAAGAAGTACAGTTCCTTTAGTCCATTGGAAGAGCATTCCAGAAATTTGGAGCTGATGCCGAAAAAGTCCTGTCGCCAGCAAGTTTCCTGGTCCTGGGACGATTTAGTGTAATAGCAGCAGCTGAGCGAGTGGGACGCGTTGGAACGTGGACATCTATACAGTCTGAGATATAGCTAGGGGAAACATTGTTGAGTGATTTGAAGACAAGTAAGAGTACTTTAAAAATAATTCTTTTATTAACAGGAAGCCAATGAAGTTCTTCCAGAAGAGGCGCGGAGTGCGTACATGGAGGGAGAGCATAGACGAGTCTAGCAGCCTTATTTTGTAAGTGCTGAAGCTTATCAAGATCTTTCTTGTTTAGTCCGCTGTACAAAGAGTTACAATAATCAAGGCGTGAGGAAATCAAGGCTCTCACAGCACTGTGACAAGTGTGAACATCAATGAATCGTCGAATACGCCATAAACTACGAATGTGAAAATTGACAGTTGAACTAAGTTTGAATATTTGATTGGTCATTTTAATGGACGAGTCAAAGTAGAAACCGAGGTTGCGGACACTATTTGACTGTTTTATTGTTGCATTTTCAACAGTCAGTGTGATGTTTTGAACTAGATGCAGTGAAAGATGTTGTGGTGATGCAGAGATGAAAAATTCAGTTTTGTCTTCATTAAGTTTAAGTTTATTAGCAGTCATCCATGATTGAACAACAAAAACACAATTTGTGAGTCTGGTTAGTGTATGCTGTATATCGACGATATCTGTAGGGTGAAAGTTGAGAAATATTTGAATGTCATCGGCACACATGTGGTATTTGACACCGTGCTTCCTAAGAATATCACCAAGTGGTGTGGTATAGAGTGTGAACATCAAAGGGCCAATAACCGAACCCTGTGGTAATCAAAAGAAATGTGATTAATATCTGATAGTGCATCAGCTATGCGAACACGGTTGGTCCTTTCGCGTAGATAAGACTTAACCCACTCAGAGCAGTTCCTGTGATTCCAAACCTTTTTTCTAGGCGATCACAAAGAATAACATGATCAACCGTGTCGAAAGCTGCTGATAAGTCAAGCAGCAGCAACATAACTCCTTTTTGATCATCAATAGCTTTCAGGATTTCATCTTGCACTTTAAGAAGGGCCGTTTCTGTTAAGTGATTAGATTTGTATGCAGACTGCAGAGGTTCAGCTAATCCATGTTTATTGATATGATCATTTAATTGAGCAGCCATGACCTTTTCAATTATCTTGGATTTAAATTGTAGGTTTGAGACAGGCTGGTAGTTCTTTAAATTATTCTTGTCAAGAGTGGATTTCTTCAAAATTGGGGTGACCACAGCTTCCTTAAGTGAATCAGGAAATTCACCTGTGGAGAGCGAGAGATTAACAATGTTAGGCAGCTTAGGTAACATAATATCAAGATGTTGTTTCAGAAGCCAAGTAGGGATTTGATCCAGGGAGCACGATTTTGAAGGAGAGCGACGTATAAATGCAGCCAGATCAACAGTAGAAATTGGTTTGAAAGATTCAAACATGTGTAAAGTTTGTATACTTTCAGCACGATGATTATTTGTCACAGATGATTGTTGATCAATGACTTCCATATTCTTCTTTACTTTGTCGCTGAAGAATCCTAAAAAATCATTTGCTAGGTTCTCTGGGGAGTCATGAACTGGTAGTGGGCGATCTTTGTTATTCAGGAGAGTTGTGATAGTTTTAAAAGCGTCCTTAGTACTGCAATCAAAGAGCATATCTGTGTAGAACGTAGTCTTTGCTTTTACAACACAGTCTTTGACATTTTGTTTGGCGGATTTGAGGTCATCAAACAAGATATCAGTTTTGTGTTTCCGGTATTTCCTTTCACAGCGATTGCGTTCGCGACGAGCAGATACAATCTCTGAGTTATACCATTTAGGTTGACGTTTTGATTGGAACGACTTAGTTTGTAATGGGGCATGTGTATCAAGAATATCATGGATGACTGAATCAAAATCAGATATTGCATCATTATCATTTAGATCCATGTCCCTGTGATTTATTTCACTATTCTCAGTAGAGGTGAATATACTGCATAGATCACGGGCAAAAGCAATGCGGTCGATATCCTGATATTTCCTGAAAGTAAATGTTTTGCGAATGGTACAAGGTTTAGGTATGTTTAAAGTGCAGCAAATTACATGGTGATCCGATTCAAGGTTTCTATGGATAGTCACGTTAGAATTAATGTGATCATCAGCTCTAGTAATTACAGGATCCAATATATGTCCAAGAGTGTGAGTAGGTTCAGAAATATGTTGAACCAGATCCACGGCAGTGAGAGTGGATAAGACATGGCCGACATCAGATTTGTTGGGCTGATCAAAGTGAACATTAAGATCACCAAGTAACACAAGATGTCCGGGCAGTAAGTTAACAGCATCAATGAAGTTATCGAATTCTGATAAGAAGCTAGATATGGTAAACCCATTACGAGGTGAAGGCGGTGGTCTGTATATCACAATGAATTGAAGAGTGTGTGATGTATTTGAAATCAAAGCACATTCAAAACTTGAAGTAGCAGGTAGAGAAGAGGTGACATGTTTCATTTTCAGTTCATTTTTATATAAAATCCCTATTCCACCATGATGATCAGTCTCAGACACTCTTGGGACATTAATAAAGGCATACCCAGGTGGAGTCAATTCACCGATTACAACGGCATCATCAGGATGGAGCCAGGTCTCTGTGAGAAATATAATGTCAACATCATGTTCAAGTACATAATCAAGCCAGTAGTGGGACTTATTGCAAATAGAATGAGAGTTCCAGTGACGTATATTCAACTGATTAGATGCATTTGGAATTGTTAGGGGTATTGTAGGTGCAGCTGCAGGTGAAGCAACAGCTACAGTTGAAGCTTGGATGAATTTGTTCTTGTTTCTGGTTCGTAGCTTACTCCCATTAGAACCTCTCTTAGTAGGCTTACGCTTATTTGGAAGTATATATGTATTAAGTATTTCATGCACACCATCAGGTAGCAATGAACTTGAGTGTCTAAGATTTAATACTTCATCCCTTGTATAAGACAGCTTTTCAGTTGGGTGATTGTTAAAAAGCACAGCTCCAATGTGGAGAAGAAATAAGTAGACACTTCCCATTGTGTGATCAGTTGTATTGTTGTAGTTTCAGAGACAAGTGGCTGAAAACCAGTGATGCATGGTAGACATATATCAAGTGGGGATTATAGTTAATCATAGTTAATTGTATATATATACACAAGTTCAATGTACTGTAGCCTATCCACGTATTGTAGCTTACAGTATCTATGTAACTGTACTGTAGGATATCCAATGAAAGGAACATTCACCAATGATAAAAATATATATCGAGAAACAAATCCAAAAAATACAGATTGAAACACTATATAAATTGACATGATGGTTCCTTGTTACTATATACAGCAGCAGTTAAAAGTTGAACATACACATACATCTCTAAACGGCACAAAATAACAAACAGGACGAGACACCCAGAGAGGCTGCCTGCAGGCATCAGGAACACTACACATTCACCTACCATTATCCATTGACCTAACACCCCAACCCACCTTTTGCTATCCATTCATCTACCAAATATACTCTTAACCAACTCATCATTCCAACCTTCACTATAACCTCCACTCACTTCATTGCAGCCTTAACTTTAATCTGACACTTCCAATAGAAACATGCTCCACTCCCCCCCCCCCCTCCCCCCCTCCTTCCTTATAAACCAAACAGGGCTGTTCTATCTACCAAATCAGAATGAAAATTAATTGCAGATTAACTTAGAGTTTATCAAAATTCTATTATGTTTCCAGTCTATTCTAACAAAACCTTATTTTTTCCCCTATTAATTTCCAAGACACCTCCATTATAAATTTCATTCAGTCGTCAGTTATATTATTAAACTTTATTTTTCATCCCAGAACAAATCCTTCAATTTCTGCAATTCAAATCTGGAAAGCATTCGTTCTCCTTCATTCAATTCTTTTTCTATGGAAATAGTTGAAATTCCTTTCCTAGGGTAGCAATCTATTGGTCCCTAGTAGCTGAATAATACAGGAGGCTGGACGAACAATAGATTTAGATGGACGGACAGACGGACGAATAGAAAAGATGCTATATCTCACCAACTTTGTTAGTGAGGAGATAAAAACGAGGTAAATGCAATAAATAAAACTTACAGTAAGTCAAAGCTTTTAATTAAAAATCAATACAAAAAGAAAGCAAAAATGTACGAAAAATAGGAATTAAGACAAAGAATTAAGAGAACATGCTGGAAGTATAAAAGGAAAAGGAAAACAAGCTTGAGAACTGCTGAAAAAGAAGACGGAGGCAATGCTTAAGGTATTTATTAGGCCCTATGTTTAATACTGAATCTTTGTATGTCTTGTCTATAACACTTTTTTCCCAATGCATGTACTTTCAAGTTGTGAATAATCTGTAAATCAGCCAGTGGCGGAGTCTCCTGATCTATAATTTCATCAAGAAGAACAAATTAACACGTTTAATTTTTAACTTAAAGAATTTGCACCATGGCAAAGGTGCAAAGATGAACAGTAACAATTGAAAATCAACTCACTCCAAATCCACATCACTCTAAGTCACAGCCCAAAAGCAACTAAAGTCTACTCGCATAAGCTTACCGCAACTAACATTTTGTTTATTCTTTATTTTTATTTTTCATATCTTCAAATACAATATAACTATATTCATAATAATCTTCAATTCTTTTTTTACAAAATCAGTAGTCATGTACATAGCTTTGCAATGCTAAAGCCTAAAGAAATTAATTTTTCATTAAAGGTACAGAAAGCTTTACTTGCAAATGGTTAATTATAAAGATAAAAAATAAAGATAAACCAAGATTTTCAGTAGCTATTGTTGTCAACTATATCAAATATTTTTGTAATTTTCTATAAATGTTTCATTTCATTTACTGAAATATACAATTAGAAGGCCCTACAAAGCTAACAACTAGGATATTTATGCCTAAATGCCTATGGCTTTAGTTGACTTAACCTGAAGTATATAAGTAAAATAGTATTTAAGTACAATAGCGGGTGACCTATTGAACTTGTAATCTTATCTTATCTTTGCTTTTCAAAAAAATTCAAGATTTTTGCAAAAAAAATCAATGTAATGAAAAAATAAATACATAAAACTGTGTGCACTTTAAGAAAAATAAACAAACTTATAGCAGATTGCATTAACTACACTTACCAAAGACCATCTCATATTGTACTGTAGCTCTTCACACCTGCAATTTTGAATTGATACAATAGGGTTCAACTTTGTACAAAAGAATATACATGAATAGCTACTGTAGGCCTAGTTTTACCTTTTCTATATACGAATGGCAAGTATGTTGGCTATTACACTTATCATTGAAATATGCTTGACGGCAACATAAAAAATGTTAGGCTATAAAGTTTAGGCCACTGACAGTGATCATAACATAAGTAACGATTGTCACAGAAAATCATGAATTTGGTTTAGCCTAAAGTAAATTATCGTATCAGAGGAAACGAGGAGTAAGGCCGACTGTTTCAGACATGGGAGTGGAAGTATATAAATTCCAATTAAAGAACATATTTTGTTTTGACAGTTTCAAAAATCCAGATACCAATTTTGTAGCAGAGATCATTAAGCAAAATCATGAAAAGCAAGTTAAACAACTTACCATATTCCATGTAATAAGCGCCCCCCGGGCACTTACGTAAATAAAATTGCACCGCTTTTTAGGCCCAAAGATTCTTTCTAAAAAATGCCCATACTCACGGGCTAAGTACAGTAAGCTTTTTGAATTGCCCTGTACATAATAACTGGTTATATACTAGCCCCACAATAACCAACACAAAAACATTGTGAACGTCACTTTTTGAGGTACGGACGACACACGCAGCTGGCTAAATAAGTAAAAGAAACAATCGTACTCTAAAATAAGTGGAGTATATACAACACAGAGAGAAAATTCTCCCTTTCGCATACACCTAATCTAAACTGTGCACCAGATGCTTACAACCCAACAGTCTATAGGCAACAATCGTACTGTAACTGGAACAATAAGCACAAATTACATGTGGAAAATACTAGTTGTGGCTCAATGGGAAAATCTACCCAACGTCACTCCGTTTTCTTGATTTTTCTTCAGATTTTACCACCAAGCCTTTCCCCATTTTCATTTTCTATTCAGAAATTATAATCGAAGTTAAATCCATCAGCGTCATCAGGTCCATATGACACAAGATGAAATCTGATGGTTCCACTGGAAGGGACATCATCTATATCACAGCCCGTGAAATAAAAGTACCTTGCCCAGCAGAACTTCTTACATGCAAGACTTGACTCCTTTTCAGATTCACTAGGCCACAATGCGAAAAAGACTCTCAGTGACTTCGCCAATTGAATATTACTGGTTCTTAGTTTGGAATCTCATGATTGTGATATTTGAGCTTTTAGCCAATATTTTTTTGCTTTTTAGTAAATGAGTACAAAATGTTTAGATTATGCACTAGAGAATCAAATTGTTCATCAAATGGTCTCAATATTTATATGACTCCCGAATGTTGTGAAGATGATCTTTCACGCAACTTTAATAGTACCTATGAAGTCTGGGCTACAGGAGAGATACATACTTATCAATAATATGCACTGTTCAAGCCTGGTCACTTTTATCATGACAAGTTTATTTTTCTCATTAATTTTTAATTTGGATATTAATTTAGGCTTTATACATTAACATCACTGAAGTAAGGCAGTAACAATTACAGGAAATCAATTTCAGGCTTTTTTAAAGTTCATACTTTAAATTTCATACTTAGGCCTAGGCCTAAGCAGATCCCCTAGCTTTATTTAAAAGGAGGCAGGTTGCTAGACTTATTGAGGGGCACATTAATGCGTGTGAAGCGCTGCGTCTTTTTGGCATGGAGTCCAGGGGTTCAATCCCATGGTGAAGAAGCTCTGGGATTTTAGCTATAATCATACCTCAGAATAAAACTTATTCTGATTGATAAGGACCATTCATGAGCCAAACAGGACAATTGCTTACTATGCTATCATTCTGTTGTATCTATGTAAGGTATTTCATTTATGAGGTTAATTAAAATCATTAAGTTGAAAAATATATATATATATATATAGGCCTATAATTTTTAGGCGGACCCCAAGGGGTAGGGCGGACACATGAGGGGGCAGGGCGGACACATGAGGGGCAGGGCGGACACATGAGGGGGCAGGGCGGACACATGAGGGGGCAGGGCGGACACATGAGGGGGCAGGGCGGACCGCTTCTGTAAAACAGCAAAGCTAGGGGTCTGCTAAGTGTTTACCATCATGCATGCTTGTTTTTGTAGTGAAAGAGGTATATTGTTAGTCCTGTATAAAACATCTATGTACATCCACTGCAAGTAATTGCCGGTAGATATTGTAAATTCTACTAATAATTGACATTTTTTATGGATTCTAAATACATAGATAGTATTTTTTATTTATAAATAATTAAAAACAGAGAAGCTTACCTTAACATTGTTAATAATATTACTGAAGGAACAGGTGTACTGTCTGCTGCTGTGATGTGTGTCAGAAGTGGCGCTGAGCTAGATGCACCTATTTGGAGGGCGACATTTTCCATTCTTGTTAACACATGTAACTTAAAAAATATGAATTGAAAGAGCTCTGTCTGTTAAGTTTACACTCAAAAGTACCAATAAGATCATTTTAATAATTTGCCAGGTGATGAGAATGATTCTGAAACACACATTTCTGGTAATATTTCTTGTGGGGAAACAAATTTTTCCCCATAAGAAGTGTTTTCTCCACAAGGTGTACCTGGTGCGGATACACTTCCCCATAAACCTCTTATGTACGTACACACACACACACAAACACACACACCGGAAAAATCATCAACTTTTATCAGTCCGAAAATTACTGGTGACCCATATCCTCTCCTCTTTTGATTTACAGCTTCAGAAAATTCAAGATATTGTTGTCCAACATTTGGTAAAATATAACAATTTTATACAAAAATCATAGATCATGTCTTGAAATCGGAAGGACTTAAAGATTATGATTAACTAATTGTATTGGTCATGAATGTATTAATGTCTAAAATAATGTGAAAAGCAAATGGTCCTTAGAATTATTCAGGAAGCCATCATTTTCTTGCTGAGAATACATGTAACTCGGTATATCAGTATGAATTAGACCAGACAGCCAGATGGTCCAAATTAATACCCGTCTTCACAGAGTCAGTGGCAAGGGGCCCCCATTGTATGTTTTTTTACAGAACCCCAATTAAAGGCGCTCCTCGAGTAAATGTTTTGTATTTTGCTTGATTTTTGTGTTACTTTTTCAATCTGTTAATATAAAGATCAGTTATAATCATAATAAGGGGACTTGACTATATTTTAATATTCTGAATAACACTGTTTTTTTTTTTTGAATCCTATAAAGGGGCACCTTTGAATCTTTACAAAGAAGATGAAAGATTAGGGGGAGGGGGGCACGTCAGTATATGTCGTGACAATGGCCCTGGTCCGAATAATAAGTTTAAATTTGCCCTGTATGGCCCATTTCCAGTGAAGATGCCCCACTAATGAGGGTGGCTTGCACACTTTAGAAAGGCCCTATTTTAAGATTTTGAAGAGTTTTTACCAACTATAAGCTGGGAAAACAAAGCATCGGCAGAGGTGAAGACGTTTTAAATTTGAAAAAGTCCAATAGGTAGAGCTGTTGAGCCCCAACTTTGTCTTTAGGGAAAATTCGGAATAGTTTGTGCGCGCGAATCGCGTGAAGATTCACAGATTTAGTCTTTTAGGGTGATATTTGTTACTTCCTTTAATGAATGTCACGCCACGCCTCCGTGCAAATCGAACGAAAGATAACAAAAGCCAGGTTTATATTCAACCAATTTATTATGCATGCTTCTTCTCGCTGAGGAAATTATGGAGCAGAAAGAATAATATTTTTTTTTTTAAACAGCGACAACAAACAAACAACGGCAGGCTAACACGGGGGGACTCTTGTTAAGATACTGTTGACTCTCGCAATGGTTTGCTTGCTGGAGCGTGACCCAGTGTTCAGGTGTTGGCCCTTCGTTTTATTGCACTTTCTTGCTTAGGGGTAACTTAAGACTTAAGTCGGCAAAACTTACATAAAAGCGCCTGATTCTTAGGACTGTAGATACATTTATGACAGCAGTCCATCAGTTCTGTCCTTCTGAATTTTCTGATTGAATCTACTAGTTGATCTACAATCTGTAATTCTATACCACACAGGCTGCCAATTAAACACGATGATATTTAATTGGCCACGGTGACATTTCCCACACAGGGTAAAGACTTGGGCGAAGATGGTCAAATAATTTGGAGCTTCACTATCAAGTTAAACACGGTATCTCCCAGACGCATACAGCATCCCAACTCAGGCACACAGCCTTAATGTAGAAATACAGCTTCCCAATCCTGCCACACCCCTCAACATCTAGCGTTTATCACGGCTCTCTGATTTGAGTGCAATCGTCAAATGCCCCGATTTACGGTCATCCACAATTCACTATAACTTTTACAACTACTTGTACATATCTTAACATCCCCTACATTTTATGCAAATTGAGTGCACATATAATCCCTAGCATATTCTAGAATATCTCACTCAACATCCTGAGTTCACTTCTAGATACCCGGATACAACAATGCACAGCCTAAAATTACCTAGAATTGTGACATTTGACAATGAAAAGATCAGATATTTGGTCTTTGAAGAAATTTGTTTTTTAATGTTTGAAAGGGTAGGTTTTTTCTCTAAAAAGAGCATTTATTCTCTTCAAAATGGCAATTTTCTTTATTAAAATGGGCACATTTTCCTTAGAAAATGGGCACTTTTCCTCTTTGAAAAAGGGTACTTTTTATACTTTTGCGGAGTGCCCCCTATACCCCGGTTCCGCCACCCATGTGTTCAGTTATAATTTCGGTAAATAGTTGATTTCTGAGAGCTTCCGTGGGCTTTGTCCCCTGGACTTTGTCAATACATGAAGAATTTTTTTTTTTTATTTGCAGTATTAATTCGATCAGAAAAAAATCTTGGTTAATGTTGAATTTCGGAGAGCTTCGCCCGGCCCCCTGGGCCCCACATGATATTTTGCTGTTAATACATGTAAACAAATATATAATTTGCACATATACATTTTATCAGATTTTACTTTGGTAAATTTAATTGATAATGTGAGTTTCTGGGGGATTCCTCCCCCCCCCCCCCCTTCCCCTTCTCCTCTTTCTTCCCACACACACACACACATTAAATCTTGATGTTGATACATGTATGTCATTTGCAGTGTAAATATGATTAGAAATGACTGGCAAATACCTGATTTCTGACTCGCTAATTCCGTGCATGCATGGGCTTTACGCCTGGGACCCACATGAAATTTTGCTGTTGATACATGTAGACAAATATATCATTTGCACCATATATCTAATCAGAAATGACTTTGGTAAGTACTTGATTCAGTAAAGCTTATGGAACTTGTGGAATTTTGCGGCTAATACGTGCATAAGCAAGTCATTCCGCAGTGTAAATATGAAGAGAAGGGACTTTGATATGAATATTGAATTTCTCAACTCCTTTAATGCTGAAATCAAAAGTGTTATCACTTTATTAGCGTTCCTTGTCATTGAGGTTTCCTGATTGAGGGGTTTGATCCTCTGATCTAACATTTTGTGACTTAGTGCTGTTCATGTCAGGAGAGGAAAGTGGAGAGTGTAGCAACTTCTAAAAACAGCACCACTTAAGAATAACTAGTTCGGTGCTTCCAATAACCAGTCAACCAAAATGGCGGCTTCCAGTAGAATATTTTTTACCCGGACTCTTAATAGGTTTTTTACCCAAAGACGAAGAGCCATCTCTCTCGGTCATCATCGCCCTTTAACTGTCACTACGAGAGATCAAATCGGGCCTATAAGAACTCTTTCAAACGTCAGTTTCCTTCAGAATGGACAAACATGGACATTTTCGTTCAGACTGTGTTCAACGTCACGAGCCTGTTGGAATTGCCATACTCTGCTTTCAAGAGACGCAAACAATGTTTTACCACTATTTTGTGAAAATTGTAGCATCATTCAGCCCTTGCAAGAAGATATCGATTATTTCCAAAGACTTACTTGGTATGCGAAATAGGCCTAGTTCAGATTGAAATTTATGGTAAAATCTTTTAATCATGATTTGATTTCAAGGTCAGGAATCTGGGGAGGGGAGGGGGTAAATTTGAAGTCCCAACAATGAAGGGGATGAATTTTACACATGACAAACTGACAATCAATGGCAAAGGGAAAAAACTAGCTTGAAGTTTATAGTCAGAGCTTCCTCTGACAGTGGACAGGGCATCCATTTTCATTCAATTTTTGCAGGGTTTTTTTTGACATTTTGCATTTGTTTCTTACTAAGTTAGGCCCTATCACACAGCTAGAGGAAATTACGATCTCAGTGTATACACTTGCAGTAATAGTTAAGTGTACGGAATTCCGGTGGTAATTAGGAGGCATTTTTCGTAGCAAAATACTCACATAAGGCTGGAAATTCTCTATAATTTACATGGAAATTGTATGAATATCTGTCTAGAGATGTTAACTTTTATAAATCCACACAAAAACAAGTATGATAAAGGTAATTTTGCAAAAACAAAGTCTTGATACCATTCCACATCAAGTTCTAAGAGAAGTTTTCATAAGTGATTGTACGCAATTTGTCAAAAGGCGTCAACAACGTAAATCAAATGTGACAATAGCCAATCAGGAACCAGAAAACTTAATACAGTGTCTACGGTAAATTTTAATGGCTCAGGGATATAAAGTGTTTAATATACATTTCTGCGAGTAATAAGAAATTAATTTTTTGACAATGTAAGTCTATTTCAAATTACCGTAGTTTGTAAAAGACTTCAGTTTTGTTTAAATTAGGTCATTTTTCAAAATGGCCATTTTTATCGAACAAATTTCTTACAAATTGTCCTAGGTATTTGGTGAAAATTCACTTTTTCAGGTAAAATAGAGCTGAAAGTATGTATGTGTTATTTAAGATAAAAAAAATTTATCAAAATAATGCATGTTTTTTAAAGATTGAAAAGTGATTTATGATTTTAGCTATTTACTTCTAGCTGTGAATGGTGCCAATTCAAAGCAAATGCAAATCTCAACGCCCCATTAATAACATGAAGGATCTCATTTGTATCGGCACCATATTAAAGCTAGAGGATTCTTTAGCTAGCTTTACAGTATGTACATTTGCCTATGGATAAATCATTTTATGTCGAAAAACGTAGATCATTTTCGCTAATATCAGTGCATATTTTACCTGTGTAGTAGAGTGTTGCTGTGTTATTTTTGATACACAAAAGTAACTAGTTTCAAAATATCTGTTGTCCATTGAATTTTTGAGCGAGAATTCCAGCTAGAAAAACAGACATTGCACTTTTGACACGTTTATTTATTATTGTTCCCTTTGCTGGCATATGATGCTGACCTCGAGAATATCTTTGTTCTATAATTGTATGTGTTTATGAATTTAAGTATTTTACTTATCCTAATTTTAGGCCAGTTTTATTCTTTTTTGTGCAAAATTTTATCACATTTTTCCCAGGTCCAAATGAGGCTGTAGTACAGTATGTTTTACTGCTAGGATAAAGAGGTACTTTGTGGAACAATTTTTAGATCTTTTGTTAATGACAGATACGCATGTATATTAAAACTTGGTTTGCAACTCTTGACTTCAGTCAATTGATGGTAAGGATTGTTCAAATGACCCTTCTGATCCACAAAGAAATGTAGTACTAGTAGTCTGGTCACTCTGGTGTATGTATTACAAGTAAGCTACTTCCAAAATGTTGGTCTATGTCTGGAACTTAAAAAAGTACAGTTTGTCTTTTTATGTTGGGGTTACAAGGAAAAGTGACAAAAAGGCTGTATGTTAATTCTGTTACTTCACTCCTCTGTTACTAGAGCACTATTGGTAATTCCTGAGAATATGCCCAATCAAAAGGAACAATCTAACTAGAGAATTCTGAAAATCTTTTATATCTGACTCTCCACTGAGGCTGTAGGAAAAAAAGGTTTATTTTGTAAATTTACTCAATGTTTTAAAACATGTTTCATACAGTTAGGTGTGTTGTTCTTTATTTCTTTAGAGTAAATCATGGAAAACAAAATGAAAATATGGAAATCAATCTTATTTCACATAAGTCAGCAGGATCATAATTTACCATTATATATGTTTTTGTTATTGTGCCATGGTGAAGATTTATTTTACTGAGGAACTGTGTGAAAGTCTTATAATTTTTTTCTTCATTGAATAGGTTAGAAAGTGGATCCATAAATTGTTAATTGAAGGAGAAGTGACTTTCATTGCTGTTTACAGTACCTTTCTGACAAGTCTTGTAGAGACAGTGATAACTGTTTTTGACTAATTATTTCAGAATAGTTCCGTAGTACAGTGCGTATCATTGGACAGTTCCTTATCACTCTCTTCAGAGTGGAGGGGAGTTATTTCTATTGTAACAACAAAATATATGCAATTTTGTCATTTTAATTTTGGTTGTTATTCCGGCTGATAAAATCAAGCAATCTTCTTTGTCCACATTTGCAGCAAAAAATCATTTGACATTTCATCAGGAGAATTGGCAATAATTTTCCGGGATATGCAGAGAAAGCTTCATCCTGACAAGTTCAGCACAAAATCACAAGTAAGATCTACCAGATACAAGTATGATTACACAGTGTAGTACTGCATAGTCTGTGGGAGAGTAACAGTAGGTATTAATAGTAGGTGGACCGTTAAGTGTTAAGTGTTGTATTTAGTGTTAATAATGTGAATGATAATGCTAAGTCTGTCGTTTCTATTGCTTTGTGCAATTTTTCATGCTATTTTTAGGAGCACTAAGTTCAAGATTAGTGATCTCTTAAGATATGCATTATCAATGTATGAACATTGGGCCTGATATGTTTTAATTGAATTGGCTAGATTTGTTATGGTGTAAGTATATCATGGAGACAAAATAGATATATTGTTAAACTTATATGGACAAGCAGAGGAAACATTAGCTAAATTGATTTAGTATTTACTAAAAAACACGAAGAAAGCAAAAAATGTCATCAAAATCTATTACAAATTTGCCATTTATCTGTTTTCTGTAGATTGTGGAAATATGTGCAAGTATGCAAATTTTATTGTTACTCTTGTGATATATGAGCGGAGTATAGTCTCTATTTTCTTATCTAAGTCCATTGTTTGTTAACCCTCTGTAATTTCTCTTTGAAAAGGATTTGATCTTTACCATACACCCAACCCACCTCAAGCTGCAGAAAGCATTTTGAAGATTTTCAAGGTCTGAAATTAAGGAATTAAAAAAAAAGCATTTTGAGGTGCTTTCTTGTTCATACATCACACATTTTTTTCTTCACTATATGAAAAGGTTTTCAAACTTTGATTATTCATAACCTGAAAACTACACATGCTACTTTCAAAATCAAAGACTATTAAACACAGCATTTAATGCTCTTTTCATTACTGTATGTGGTTCAACTTTTGTACTTGTCCATATCCCTTTAATGACATCTGATGCAGTATAGCCATAACTTGAGGCATAACCTCATCACTTTCCATACCACAGTGACAAATATGTTGGAATAGATTGTGGACAATCGTATGTTAAAGTGTCAAATGCCAAATGTCTTTCACGGTAATGTGTATGATAGAAGAGGCGACCATAATCTCCTACTGGCAGCATCCACATGATCTGGTGACCTTGGCATGTACTGTGGCTGATCCACCAATTTCAGGGCTCCCGGTAAACCTTTAAAAACCTTTAAAACCTTTAAAAACCTTTATTGGGAAATTGAACCTTTATTCCTTTCAAAATAACCTTTAAAATCTTTAAAAACCTTTATTTTCAAAGTTAAGTAAGGTAAATGATTCGAGTGCCAAGGTTTTAGCTTCATTGGTAAGTATACACATTCATTTAATAGCATATCTGTTCTCAACACACATTTGAAAAGTAGCAGGACCAAAATAAAATTTCCAACTTCATGTAAGTAATGGACTTTTGGCGCCACCAACTGCCTTTTTCCCCAAAATATGCTCATTGTATGAAAATTTATTCCATGAGTTAAATTTATAAACCTTTTTAAATGGTTTAACCATGGGGATCAGAAAAAGCTCTTCGATGTTGTTAACAGCCTTTTGCACAAGTCTAAAAAACCAGTCCTTCCCACTTCAGATTCTGACAAAACTCTTGCAGAAACATTTTCAAACTTTTTTGTTAATAAAATTGAAACTATTCGGCAATCCTTTGATATGAATACTACTGATTCTATTTGTACATCTACTATTCCTGCTCCAAATGTTAGAGAAAATATTTCTGTATTTCAACCTGCGTGTGAGGATGAAATACGCAATATCATAATGAAATCACCATCAAAATCATGTGAACTTGACCCTGTACCTACTTCCTTAATTAAACAATGTATTGATATTTTTTGTACCATATTTCACTGTCATTGTAAATAAATCTCTAGAAGATGGGTGTTTTCCTGACAGCCTAAAGGTTGCACACGTTCGTCCCCTCCTGAAAAAGGTTGGCCTTGATCGGGAGGTTTTGAAAAATTACAGACCTGTTGCAAATTTAAAATTCTTGGGTAAAACAATTGAGCGTGTTGTATCCTCTAGACTTTCAAATCATGTGCATATCAATATGTTATCAGATCCATTTCAATCTGCTTACAAAGCACACCATGGTATTGAAACGGCATTACTTAGAGTTAACAATGATATTTTATCCGGCAATGGATGATGGTAAAATAACTGCTTTGATTTTGTTAGACTTAAGTGCGCTTCGATACTGTCGATCATAGTATTTTGCTTTCACGTCTAAGGGACTACATTGGAGTTAATGATATTGCATTGAAATGGTGCCATTCTTACTTATTTCATAGGCCTCAGTACGTGTGTATAGGGATGATGTATCTGTACCTGTTTTTCTGGATTTTTCTGTACCACAAGGTTCTGTTCTAGGACCACAATGGTTTACAATATATACATATCCTATCCATGACATTGTAATGAAATATAATCTTGCTTATCACGTCTCACGCTGACGATACACAAATTTATTTTTCCTTCAAAGCTTTGCAGCAACATAGTGTTTCAACCATCCAATGCTTAGAAAATTGTATTAGAGATATTCGTATTTGGATGAAACAAAACTTTTAAAACTAAATGATGACAAAACAATGTATATGTTAATTGGATCTCGACAAAAACTTGCAAAATTTACAATGCCAGATATTGTCATTGGTGATTCTATTATCAAATCTTGCTCTCAAGCACGAAACCTAGGTGTCATCTTTGATTCAACCATGAGTATGAACTCTCATATTTCACGGGTTACCCGCACTGCTGCTTTTCATCTTGAAACATTGGTAAAATAAGGAAATATCTTGACCCTACTGCTACTGTTCAAATCATACATTCCTTTGTGACTTCACGTCTAGATATGGGAAATTCTCTACTGTATGGTCTTCCTCAAAAACAAATTCACCGTCTTCAACTGATTCAAAACTCTGCTGCACGCTTAACGCTCTCAAAGAAATCTTGTCACATTACTCCAATCCTAAAAGACTTGCATTGGCTCCTGTGTCATATAGGATAATATATAAAATACTGCTTATTGTTTACAAATCGTTGATTGGGTGTGCTCCAAATTATATCTCTGACCTTTTAAAATCATATATTCCTACTCGTGCTTTAGATCCAGTGACAAATTACTTTTATGTGAACAAAAATCTAACCACTCATGGGGTGATAGGTCTTTTAGTATAGCTGCACCACGGTTGTGGAATCAATTACCCCTTCATGTCAGATCATCCAATTCTCTTGCAATTTTTAAAACAAATCTAAAGACACATCTCATGTCCAAAGCGTTTATTTAATATTGTTTTTGTGTATACATATGTGGGTGTATGTGCGTGTGTAGGCTCCTATGTATGTTTTTGTTATTTTTTTTTTTTAATTGTTATTCCTTTATGTTTTTCACATTGTACGGCGCCTTGAGCACCTTCTGGGTGGATACGTGCGCATTATAAATCTTATTTATTATTATTATTATTATTATTATTTCAATCCAAAACCTTTAAAAACCTTTATTTCAACTTTTCCAACCCTTGAAAAAACCTTTATTTTAAAAAAGAGTCACTGGGAGGCCTGCAATTTACAACTTAAAGATTATCAGTGATATTGCAGACAGGATGATTATGGTGTTTGATTTTTAGCTCTACTATTCAAAGAATAGTAGAGCTAATCTACTACCCTTGGCATCGGCGTCGGCTTCCGGTAAAGTTTTTGATATAAGTTTTGGATAAAGGTTAATGTTTTCATAACTTAATTGAATGGTGTACATTCATGTGACTTGGCATAGAGGTAGAGGACATGGGTACTGATCAAATGAGCATGATTGGAGGGTTGTGTGTGCATACTAATTAGCTTATTTGCATAACAATGAAAATATTTGTCAGGTTAAAGTTTTGATTAAAGATTTTGGTTAAAAGTTTTTATAACTTATGAATGGTGTACATTTATGTGACTTGGCATGCAGTAGAAAACATGGGTACTGTTCAATTAAGCATGATTAGGGGTTGTGTGTGCATAATAATCAAACTATTTGCATAGCAATGAAAATATTTGTATATGTTGTATCTCTTTGATTAAAGTGGGTATGATGATTTTGCTAATAAATACATGATCATACAGTATATGTGAAGAGCATTGTTCACACTTAATGGTGAGGTATAGTGTGCATTTGCTGCAATATGTTTGACCTGAGATCAAGTACATTTGGCTTATGACTTAGTAACTTCACATTTCTAGTTTTGTTATGATATTGACTTTCCTGGCATGAATAGCAATAAAAATGTTTGTCTTGCCATGAATAAAAAAAGCAAATAAAAGATTTCTCGCTTCTAAAGAATGTTGAATTAGGGGTTTAGGAAATATAAACAATAAGCAGAATGTGGGGTAGAAGATGACATGTTGATAAAGTAGCTAAAGAAATTAGGTTGAGGTCGTGTGGGACAGGGTGGAGTTGTATGTAGGGCAAGGTGCGGTGGGATGTTGGTCAGGATGTGTTGGCATGTTAGACAGTGAATTGGCATGTAGAACAGGATGGGTTGGCATGTGGAACAGGGTGGGTTGGCATGTAGAACAGGGTGGGTTGGCATGTAGAACAGGGTGGGTTGACATGTGGGACAGGGCGGAATGGCATGTGGTGGGATGTCGTCTGGATTTCAGTTGTAATGGCATGTGGGTCATGCAAGTGGTGGAATGACATACAGTATCTGGTTTTCAGGTGTGATTGCATGGATTATAGACATGGGATGACAATGGGACAGGTTAGGATGGAATGTGGGACAGTTTGGAATATGCATTATTAGTGTTGAGGGGGTCTTGTATCGTTCCCAATGTCTAGTTTGTCATATCTTGAGCAATATTGTTTCACATGATTTTGCTTTAATGTTATTGCACATTGTTCATGCTGCTTGACTTTGCTTGACACACATATTGTCTTAAGTTGGAAGTTGTATTACAATCCAGGATGTAGTTCTGGGAATGTGTAGGGGCTGGGGGAGTGTACAGGTTGGAAAGGGGGTTGAATGGCATTCTTTCATTGACATTGGCAAGTCAGGGCCTCTCCTTTCTTTGTTATTCAATTAATATAACTAAAAGAGGTGTTGTAGTTATAAAGACTGCTAGGTTTTACATGTTTTCAGAGTTACTGGGTGAGGTAACCTTGAGCTTTTTCGTCTTAATATATCTGGGAAAACTTGTAGTGCAAATGAAAATGTAAGTGCATTTTTAAAGCTCAAGTAATTAGAAATCATCTGCCCCTGCTACCCTACTTCTGTATATACATGTACTTCCCTCCATAAGCCCATTCTCTATACTAGCTTTGAATAGTTAAGCATACTGTCCTTCCGTCAGTTCTAGTTATTGGTTCCGATGCGATAGCATCAGGAACCTATGTGGTCATGAAGGTGTATGGGTGTGTGTGTGTGTGTGTATGTGTATGTATGTGTGTGACGCCAAGCTTATAAACACGATATATCAAGAACGGTAAAGTGGATTCATATCATATGTGGTAAACAGGTAGCCTATGGCTCGTAGATGTACCCTATTGTTTTTGGTGATTTCATGCATATTAATAAATGGGCAGGACTTCACGTAAAAATCTTGAAATACACATTTCATCAACTGTATGTCCGTTTTGTTTCATATTCAGTGTAATAATGTTGCTAGCTAGTGTTTACATGCACATGGTAACGTTGAATCTTATTATTATGCACAGTGGTTTTGCCAAATAAACCTCAAAACTAAATAAAACTAAATGTCCAGAACGACAGGTTGGATTCATGTCATATTTTGGACACATATAGCCCATGGTCCGCTGATGTGCCTTATTAATTTTGGTGCTGATATCATGCATGTTAATGAGTGACTGTGGCTTAATGTAAAAATCTTGAAATACTAATATTTCAATAAGCGTTTACCCATTTTGTTTCATATTCAGTGTAATAATGTTATTAGCTAGTGTCAACATACTTATGGTATAAAAACGTCAAATCTCATAAATATGCATAGTGGGCTGAGCTTAAAGCTGTTTTGTTAAATAAAGCTTGTAAATAAAAATCTCCAGAACGACACTTTGGATTTATGTCATACGTGGTACACATGTAGCCCATGGTCTGCAAATGTGTCCTATTAATGATGTGGTGATGTCATGCATATTAATGAGTGGGCAGGGCTTAATGTAAAGATCTGGAAATGCTCATCTTTTGACAATCATATTTCTGTTTTCATATTTGGTATTATTTTGTTGTTATTATGCAATGTTGTTACTATACTAGTGTGCATATGTATATGATGTACAATTCTTAAATCTCATTAATATGCATAGTGGGTGGGATTTAATGTGGTTTTGCCAATAAAGAGTTCGTAAACTTGAACACACAAAATGAAACATTGATGTCAGATGTGGTACAGTGATTATAAACATTTTATGGCTTGTGAAGTTATCATTCCTTTTGCTTGTAACTTTCACATCCAAAAACATCAAAGCAGTTCAATTAGTTGATGTGTATGTCATTTTTTTGTTGAATTTTGGAGTTTCTTCATGATTTGTTTGTATTTTGATATCACAACACATTAATTCATGTACATGCATGCATTGTTTTGTATAAAACACTCATTATAACTTCATTACAATAGACATTCAGTGGCTGCCTTATCCCCAACATACACAATGATATACTAAATATTGATCATGATGTACTAAATATTAATCATGATATTCTAAATATTCATCATGATATACTAAAAATACACGATGATATACTAAATTGATATTGATTTGAAACAGCATTGATCATATGCAAATGTATTTGATAGCGTATACATATGTACTGTATATTTCAAAATACATGTAGGAGTGGCTGTTACGAGAATCCAGAATCCAGAACTGCAAATACAACTCTAGTTATTGATCTGCATGGTGGGTGTGGCTCATGAATAAATATCATGGAACAAATATTTCATGATATGCAATGACGTGACAGTTAATGCAAATTTTGCAAAGCAATCAGCTTATGAAAAAAGCATCGGAACCACAAAACCTTTGGTTCTGGTTTAATTTACATACATTCTGAGGGTGATGCTTTGTTTGTACTCTCAGACCTAAATTAACTCTTTTTTTTTATCAGTAAAAATATCTAGAGTAAGTTACACTGTTCGAGAGAGAGAGAGTTGAACACACAATTACAATGGACGGGTCGTCCCTTATTCAGTTATGATAGTACAAATGCTATCACGAAAACGCTTAATACGACCACGAGAACACAGGTACGACGTACGGACAGACATAACATCGACAACCAAGTCAATGTCCATGGCCTTTGATAACCAGTTGTGGTGCACTGGCGTGTCTACCCACCCCAGGATTAAACCCGGGGCCTCATGGTCTGTAGACAGGTATGATAACCGCTACACCACAGTAGGTAGATAATTACACTGTTCATTGAAATGTTTTCTTTTATTCTCATCTTTCACATTGTGAAAAGATTTAAAGCATTAGTTTAGGGATCTTAGCAAGCATTCAAAAATCTTATTCCGTTAAGGAGATATCAAAGTTCAAATTTTGGTATCATTTGTGTAGAAATGACTGAAATCAGACTAGTTGTGATGTCTTAACCTCAGGTTCCTCAAAGTCTAAATGTATTCTATCATATTTTGTTCTGTGACTTTGTTGCTTCAAAACACCATGGAAAATGATTTAAAAAAGTAGAAGAACTGTATCTTGGAAGGGTATTTATAATATACCACCTGAAGAAAGTTTGAGGAAAAATCATTTAAATAGTGAAAAATTAAAAAAACTTTTTTTTAAATACATTCACAATTGTTAAGAATGTGAGGATGGAAGATGCAAACTTTCCATAGTAGACTTACTACACCAGTCATTTCTACATAGATATTGACAGAGCTTTAAACTTGGAGATCTCCTTAGCACAATGAGATTTTTTAACGCTTTTTCACCATTTTGTTTCTTTTGAAAAGTCCTCTTACACAGAAGATTGACATGCTTGACCACTGAACTAATCCTTTAATATTCTAATAATTTTGCTTGTAAGATTTTGTATTAGGTGAAATAAGTATGTAAAATACCCAATTAGAGGAACACCTTTTAGTCTTAGCCTTCTGGGTTTTATCATTTTTGTGGCTGAAAACGGGGAAAATAAAAAGTCTGAAGAAAATAAAACAGTTATACTGTGCTGACATGAGGTGTTTTAAAGACCTTATAGCAGGTGTAAATCACTTGAGATGTACCAAACACAGTATCTTTCATATGTTGATATGTATCATTTACATAATTATTTCTGTATTTCAACCTACGACGGAAGATGAAATCTAAGACATAATCATGAAATAGCCATCCAATCTTGTGAACTGGACCCTGTATCTACATTCTTGATCAAACAATGTATTGATATTTTCATACCATATTACACTATCATTGTTAACAAATCTCTTCAATATGGACAATTTCCTGATAGTCTGAAGATTACCCATGCTAGCCCATTGTTGAAGAAAGTTGGCCTGGATTGCGAGATTTTAAACTAGAACATCAATGGTGTAGTAGCTCAACATATATTTTGGAAGTGGTTACAAGCCTTTTTTTGTTGGTGGGTTGTTAATTCGAGCAGGCTGGGATTGTTGGGAAAGAAATGCATGTTTGATATTTATTTTTGAGCATCCACTATGATGGATATGTGCACGTTATATTATAAATCTTATTTTTTAAATTATTATTATCATTATTATCATTATTATTATTAATATTATTATTATTATTATTATTATTATCATTATTATTATTATTATCATTATTATTATTATTATTATCATTGTTATTATTATTATTATCATTATTATCATTATTATATTATCATTATTATTATATATTATTATTATTATTATTATTGTTATCATTATTATCATTATTATCATCATCATTATCATTATTATTATTATTATTACTATTATTTATTTGTATTGTTATTATCATTATTATCATTATTATCATTGTTATTATTATTTTATTATTATTATTATTATTATCATTATTATAATCATTATTATCATCATTATTATTATAATTATTATTAGCATTATTATTAGCATTATTTGTATTAGCATTATTATTATCAGCATTATTTGTATTAGCATTATTATTATTAGCATTATTATTAGCATTATTGTATTATTAGCATTATTATGTTATTAGCATTATTATATAATTAGCATTATTAGCATTTCTCTCTTCTTTCTACAGCAAGAACAGGAGTTTTCCTCTGCACAGTCATCATACATAAACAAAGCTTACAATATTCTTTCAAAGCCACTATCAAGAGGGCTTTATATGGTAAGTTCTGTTTCCTAAGCCCGGCTGGACAAAAGTCATACTGCAGTTTTTGTGTTTCTTTTGGTCATTGTTAGCTGAAGTTCTATTTCGTAGACCTGTAGTATCTGTACAGTATATTGTGATACCTTTAATGATTTATATAAACTAAGAATTGGTTTGTCCTTGTATGGTAAAAAGCTACAGTATAAATTTGTCAAACAGCTTAAAAGGATTTAACATGATATTTTTCACCCGAGTTTCCTTTAATGTTATTGCCTTTTGCCTGTATTTACTGAATAGGGTAAACTGGGGTAAAAGGCCCACTTTTTGAGTTAATGTGAAATATCTCATAACAGTTGTATGATACAAGGAAATCAATATGTGGTTTTTAGCATTTCTTTCTTTCTCTATTATGACCATATCAAATTTTGGAACTATAGCCACCACTTGATAAAAAAAGAAGGGCAGGCTTTGTTGCCAAGTCTCTTTTCAAAGATGGCTACACCACAAGTTAACCAAGTGGTGTAATCATATTTTTTTTTTATAGTTTAGATACTTAATGCAATATCATATCTTGTAAACTACAACATTTTAAAACAACATTTAACAAAATGTACCACAAATGTTACTATACATATAAAATGTAATCAATGTTTGTAGGAAAACCTTTTGCCAAATGAAAGGTAAAACATTATATTTGTTCTGTGAAATATTACTGTAAATATGTTCTTGCTAGTTGTTTACAAAATTCTGCCATCCAATAACTTGTTTAACATTTATTTAATTTCTACATTAACCTACTACCCATGAATGTACAACTCAAATAAGTCTGTGAATTATTTGAATTTTTAATAAACATTAACTTCTGATATACAGCAATTGAAGATGTCTTTTCACATGAACATTTTATAATATTAGTTGTGCACTTTTCTTTCTCAGAATAGTATGGGGGACTATTAATACACACAGTGGGCCAGTGGTTGTCTGCATTAAAACAAGACACTGAAAGATTATCATTTGTATCAATACCATTAAAGCTAGATGGTCTTGAGCTAGGTGGCTAGGTATATGATCCCTGTTTTTAGACTCAATATAGGCCTATGATAATGCTCTTGTGCATCTCTAGCTAGGTGGCTAGGTATATGATCCCTGTTTTTAAACTCACTATACGCCTATGATAATGCTCTTGTGCTCTATTTTGAAGGTACATGTATCATGTACAATATCCTAAGCAGGATTGCAATGGTTGGCTTTTCAATCCTTATTAAGTCTTGAACTTGTATTGTTGCTGTTCAAAGTCTTTTACTCAACACTTTTTGACTGATCCAAACATGCTGACATTAAGGGGTTGAGATATGTGTGAGCAATGCAGTGGCATACATACTACGTGAATGTCATGGGCTTTGGTTGTTGTGATGTGACTTCTGTGCCTTTCAAATAGTGTACTGCAGTTGAAGCTATTCATTAAACTGTTCATGTGCAAGATTGTTGGAATGTTGTACAGTATACAGACTGGTGGAAAGTTGTCTAAATCTGAAAGTTGATTGTTTCAAATATTAGTGAGGTTGAAAGTATATGTTAATGGTTTTAAGTAATTACTCTACTTGCACTCATGACTAACATACAGTAAGGGTACACCAGGTCCCACATATATACTTTAGCTTGTTTATGTGCCAAATTTAACATTATGTGGTAGAATTTAATACTGGGCTTCCCCCTTCCTTTCCTCCAAGGTGCTTCCATTTGCATGGGGTAAAAAGGCCCACCCAAATATTGCTAAATAATAAACATTTCAAAAATTATCTAATCATTTTAAAGATTAATCACGATGTTATTAAGCGTCTTTCAAATGTATCAACTTACTTATAATAAAAACTTGCAACATCATATTTTAGATTGACATTTTGAGAGACAGGCTAAAGTTTTGTCGCCCAGTTTCTTTCACTTTATTTTACAGATTGTATTTAAAAGCAGCTACCTATCCTAAAATCATACTATATATTGTCATTATTTCCATCTTTTGTTTTATGTACAGTGTACTTATTAAAAATATATTTCATGTAACAATACATCTTACTATATTTTACTAGGGGTGAAAACAAAAGTGGTGGGCCTTTTTCCCCCCATGGGCCTTTTTACCCCAGTTTACCCTACTTGTTGTGCTTAATTTTTGGAATTTCTTTGGCAGTTAAAAATACATATCATGTACATATGCTTAAAATCATGCATGAGAACACATTTTATTTACCAGCTACACTTATTGTTTATTGATTAGGTGGTTCTGTAAACAATGTATTCACTAAATATTTATATTTACCTTTAAAGGTCAATGATGGTCAAGTGTTTTTTTTTACTGAACTGCGGAAAATAGCTAAAGGGGTATAAAGGAGCATGTACACTACATGTAAGACAGATCTCTTCATATACCAGGTGTATGACAATTTATTGTAAAATCAAAAATGGGCTGTTTATCCAAAATTTAAGAGCTTGAAAGGTAAATTCAGAGTTTCAGACATTTTCATCTCACATCAAAGAGGGCATTCCAAGGAACCCAATGGTAAGCAGAGCATTCATGTCTTATTTTATTAATAGACATCTTTAGATTTAGAATTCTGACAGATTTGTGTAAAAATGACTAAAATGACATCCTTACCTGCCTAAAAAATCTTTGTGTATGATATTCAAATGTTTGATACTTTAATAAATCCATTGGAATTCTCAGTAGAATACTTAAAATTTTCAATGAAGTAGCTGTGATATACCTACGGAAAAAAAATCATTACTTGTTCAATTAATCAAAAAAATTAAATTGATTTCCCAATACAATATACTGACAATATAAAGGCATGGCAGTGGATATTCCTTAACAGAACAAGGTCACTGTACTTATGCCTCAGTACCATTTCACCAAGCACTAAATACTGGTTGCTGCTTTCTTACATTCTCAGATTAAATTAGAAGGCTTCTCAGTGGAGGAAGGGGACTCAGATGTTGAACCAAGTTTTCTTATGGAGATCATGGAGATCAATGAAGAAATTGCAGATACCGAGGACCTCGACAGAATAAGAAAAATCAAGGAAGAAAATTCAGGTGAGTTGATAAAATCTTGTACATTAAAATAAAGTGAAATGGGTTACATTGTTTCACTGAAAATGGGGATGACTGGTTAAGAGGAAAATCATCAGCAAAAGAAGAATCTGAGATGACATAAACCACAGCTTAAAGAGTATTAAGTAAGGTTGTTAGCTTTGGTTTATAACATAACATGTTTTTCTAATCCATTTAACATGTTAGTGGTTGTTGATAACAGTATAGAAATTTTGGGAATCACCTTTTACCCCAAACCATCATTTGAATCATCTTAGGTATAACGTGAAAAAAAGGGAAGATGCATTAATAGATAGCTCAAAGTTATGATATCGGTTGTCCAGATATCCATATTTGTTTATCAAATTGATTTATGCTCTTTATTTTGTATTGAAACATTCAATAAAAAGACTATTTTCTGTTGATGTATATGTGTTATTTTCTTTATTTACATCTTCTGTAAATGCTGTGATGTAAAATTAATTGACTTACTCAACAATGACCTTAATTTTCTTTCTTAATCTTTATAGTGAAATTAGAGAATCATCTAAAACAGCTGTCCAAGGAATTTTCTGTCAGTAAGTAAAGCCGTTCACCTTTACTCCTCATTGTATGCACTTACCTTCATATAAACTTTCACATTCCCTTTTACAGTTTACTGTAATTCCTTTTAGTTCCGATATGATAGCATTAGGAACCTATGCGTCATGATGGCGTGTGGGTGTAAGTATGTGTGGGTGTATGTGTGTATGTGACGGCCAGCTCGTAAACTCGATATCTCAAGAACAGTACAGTGGATTCATGTTATACTTGTATGTTATACATACAGCCCATGGTCCGTAGATTTGCTGTATTGTTTTTGGTGGTGATGTCATGCATATTAATGAGTAGGCAGGGCTTAATGTAATTTTTTTGAAATGCTTATATTATAACCACATATATGTTTAGTTTCATATTTGGTACAGTTATGATGTTAGCTAATGTGTACATGTTCATTGTATAAAAACATTTAATTTCATCAGTGTGCATAGTGGGCAGGGCTTACTATGACTTTGCTGAAAAAAGCTTGTAATCACAGTATTAAAAGAATGATAAACTGGATTCAAGTCATATGTGAAACACAGATAGCCCATGGTCTGTGGATGTGCCTTATCAGTTTTGGTGGTGATACCATGCATATTAATGAGTAGGCAGGGCTTAACCTAAAATCCTTCAAATATGGTACATGAGCAACCCTATGTCTGTTTTTGCATCATACTTGCAATGATAATGTTGTTAAATATTGTGCACATGCTAATGTTGTCAATAGGTATGGGTTTTTTTATAGACCTGCATCATGCATGGTGGTCGTGGCTTAGTTTTAGTTTTCTTAGTATCTATTTTTAAACAATTTCAGTATTACTTGTATTATAACATTTTTGAATATTCTTACCTATTTATATTATTTTAACATTTCTTTATGTCCATATATGGTGTTTATTATGTAATGCGCTGAGAGCTTTTTAACATCAAGCGCACTATAAATGTATAATAATAATGAAATAATAATGAATCAATTTCCTGACACAAATATTGCATGATATGCAATAACATGCAAATCAATGCAAAACAAAGCTTGCAAATCAATCAGCATGAAAAAAAAACACCTTTTGGTTCTGGTTTTGTATACAGATATGTACAAGGTTTAGTTTCTGGATTGTGAGATACTTTTGTGTGGTTATCTTTCATGAATTATAATTATTTTGAAACTTTCATACGATGTTTAAACATGTACTTTGTTTTTCAAAGAATAGTTGTGTGGTCAAAGTAATATCATCTTATTTGAAATAGGAAAATTCAAAAGAGGTGAAAGTGTTGGTGAAAAAGTTCAAATATACAATTAGGAGTTATTAGAGTTTAACATTTTCCGTAAAAAATATATATAGAATTGTACAGATTTAGGTTGAAACTGGAATCAGTTTAGAACAAATCTGAAGCATTTTCTGTAAAAAATATAGAATTGTACAGATTTAGGTTGAAACTAGAATCAGTCTAGAACAAATCTGAAGATGGCAGTATAGATATTTTGGTGGCTAATTGGGTACTGGTATTTCCTATGTATTATATGTTTGGGATTATGCTAGATAGTTACAAATTGCGACACTTGAGGTGTTAAATTTTGTGTATTATGTGTAATCTGTATCCATGCTTGTAATTCATCTCTGTCAGGAGGTAAGCAGAAAGAGGATGGGATGTAGTCCCCCTTTCCGACACGTAGTTTTTAGAAGAGAAGATCAGTGGTTGGTCAAAGCTTTTGCACGTAGCATGGTTATTAATACATTTTGGGTTCAAATACATTTTAGAATGGCTCAAACGCAAACACAAAAAGGTTGTCAACATTTTTATTCACCTTGTCTTACATTTTCTTTAATACCAGCTAAACGATTGGGCTCAAAATGCGCCTACATTAAAAAATCACTCTACCACCCTCTCATATTTTAAACAATGTTGATGTTAATGGGATACCATACCATACCATACCATTCACATCTGATTTTGATTAATTTGTATCCCTATTTTTGATTTATTCACAGAAAATTTTGTGGAAGCTAGAAAATTATTGATGCGGCTGAAGTATTATGCTAATATAGATGATAAGGTGAAAGAACGCTTGGGAACTTCCACTGTAGTATGACTAGTCATAACTGTGGTCTATTCTACTCATGATAACAGAAGCATAAACAGGTGAGATTAACTAATCAACAAATTACAAATTGTCTATAATATCACATGAATTTGCCAATTTCTTCATACAAGAAGTGTTCATGAATAGAAGTCAAGCATTGATTACAGCAGTTTTGACCAGTAGGAAAGGTAGAGGAAGACGTGTTTTCACCTCCAAGTATCAGCTGCTGTTACTAAATTGTTTCAACTTTAAATACAACTAATAATGTCACAAATGATTATTTTCAATATTTATAGCCTATTGTTTTCTTATTTTGATGATTGGTTTGATTATTTTTAACATTTATAGCCTATTGTCTTCCAATTTTGATCATTGGTTTATTTTCAATATTTATAGCCTATTGTCTTCCAATTTTGATCATTGGTTTATTTTCAACATTTATAGCCTATTGTCTTCCAATTTTGATCATTGGTTTATTTTCAACATTTATAGCCTATTGTCTTCCAATTTTGATGATTGGTTTATTTTCAACATTTATAGCCTATTGTCTTCCAATTTTGATCATTGGTTTATTTTCAACATTTATAGCCTATTGTCTTCCAATTTTGATGATTGGTTTATTTTCAACATTTATAACTTATTGTCTTCCAATTAAGATCAAGTTGTTGCTACTCATCCATAGATCTTTATCATTGTCTCATAATTGCTAAGTGTCCAAAATGACTATCAAAAGTTTGATTATATTGCCTCATATTAAACACTGCCATGTATCACATAGAGCATTTCATTCTAATGTGTTATTTAACACATGATCACGGAGTTTAAGGTTTCTCTTTGATGCTTCTTAAGTTTTAGCCTGCTGCTGTTTATAATCATATTTATAAAGTTATTGTCTTTAAAATGATGTAATTTGTGTTCACAAGATTTGTTACATTAGCGATATCTTGCATTTTCTCATTGAAAACCATGAAGGTAGCAAAACATTTCATCAAAATGTGTTACTACTTTATTACAGCATGTTGAAATGTAGGCATCAATATGCAAATTTTTTATGTATACAGGATGACCTTGGAATTTTTGTTGTAAATCTTTTGTTTTTTTAAATGTTTGTTTAAATGCTTTTGTGATGTCAACATACATACCCTAAGCAATTTTTATTTAAGCTTTCCTCTGAGTCACAAATTTAGCATAAATTAAATTCATCAAACTTGATCAGCCATATCTAAATGCTATTTTTAAAATGAAAAAACTCCTGAGATTTCAATATGATTTAATCTATGTACAAACTGCTATGTGTCAATAGACCTTTGAGTTCAATACAAATGTTTCAAACAATTATGATAGTAATAATATAGTTGTTTAAGAATGTCTCTTTCTTTATGTCGTAGGTCATATGATGTGTCTGCCCATCACCTGTGAGCTGTGTTTTACTATCATCAGGACTAGTTTCATGTATGACTTGATGTGAGTCTCCATTCAAGATCAGGCTTCCATTTGTAGTTATTGCAGATGTGAGCTGCATCAGGCTAAAGATGAATACCCAAGATCAGATTCATTGATTCATGTAGAACATTAATTTGCAAATGTACTCTGATTAAAGATTAAGTGATCAGTAGGATGGATACAATTGTAGTATGGATTATAATTATAAGGTCAATTCATATTAAGATATTTTACGTGTGCTAGAACTGGTTTTGGGGGGTTACAAAACTTGATATTTATAGATAGTATGATATTCATGTCTGGCATGAAGGAAAAATTAAACAATGGAGCCTTACCTCTCACCTTAAAAAGACTACAAATGAGCAGTATATAATGGAAAGGTAATTTTACATATAAATGAGAACTTGGAGAAAAAAAACAATTTTGGGTGACATTTAAATGCATCTGCATTGAATTTTAAGTCTGAGACTTGGTAGAAAGGTAGCCCAATAGGAAAAGTATCAAGTTGGAAATAAAAGGATTAGTTATATGGTCGAACAAGTTCCTCTTTCATGGCAGAGGAATTTAGAGGAAACAAAATGTTGAAGAAAGCATTTTAAAATTTTGGTAAGGGGATACTTAACTTGAAAGTTCTGTATCAGTTGTGTAGAAATGATTGAAAACATCCTCAGATTCCTCAAAGTCTTTGTAAATTCTATCATATTTTCCTTCAATTTTGTGACTTAAAAACCATTGGTCGTGCCAGGAAAATAGTTAAACAGAGTAAGGTACGGGTAATTATAATTTACCACCTGAAGAAAATGGTGGGACAGGGTGGCGTGTGGGACAGGGTGTGGGACAGGGCGCATGGGACGTGTGGGACAGGGTGGGGACGTGTGGGACAGGGTGGGTGTGGGACAGGGTGGCGTGTGGGACAGGGTGGCGTGTGGGACAGGGTGGCGTGTGGGACAGGGTGGCGTGTGGGACAGGGTGGCGCGTGGGACAGGGTGGCGCGTGGGACAGGGTGGCGCGTGGGACAGGGTGGCGCGTGGGACAGGATGGCGCGTGGGACAGGATGGCGCGTGGGACAGGATGGCGCGTGGGACAGGGTGGCGCGTGGGACAGGGTGGCGCGTGGGACAGGGGGCGGGACGTGGGACAGGGTGGCGCGTGGGACAGGGTGGCGGGGACAGGGGTGGCGTGTGGGACAGGGTGGCGCGTGGGGACAGGGTGGCGTGGGGACGGGGGGGCGTGGCGCGTGGGGCACAGGGTGTGGGACAGGGGGGGGGCAGGGTGGCGTGGGACAGGGGGTGGCGCGTGGGACAGGGTGGCGCGTGGGACAGGTGGCGTGGGACAGGGGTGGTGGCGTGGGACAGGGTGGCAGGGTGGGACAGGGGGCGGCGTGGGACAGGGTGGCGCGGCGTGGGACAGGGGCGCGTGGGACAGGGGTGGCGCGTGGGACAGGGTGGCGTGGGGACAGGGGTGGGCGTGGCGTGTGGGACAGGGTGGGGACGTGTGGGACAGGGTGGCGTGTGGGACAGGGTGGCGTGTGGGACAGGGTGGCGGTGGGACAGGGTGGCGCGTGGGACAGGGTGGCGCGTGGGACAGGGTGGGACAGGGTGGCAGGGTGGCTGTGGGACAGGGTGGCTTGTGGGACAGGGTGGCTTGTGGGACAGGGTGGCTTGTGGGACAGGGTGGCATGGTATATGGGACGGTGACAAGTCAGATGGTGGGATGTCATCTTGATTGTAGGTGTGATGACATCTGGATTTTCATGTACAATTTCCTGTAAAAGGAGGCGGGGGGGAGTAGCATGGTATGTCATGTTCAACAGAAGGTGGGATAGCAGGTGTGACAGAGGCTGGAAAGCATGTTGTTAGTGGTGATGGGATTTGTATTATTTGCGATGTCTGGTTATATTAGGCTTTGCAAACCTAAATTTGAATATCATGATCAAATTAAGTAAAATGTTCTATTCACATTCATTGAGGCAATACCAAGCATGCCTTAAGTAATACCAGTGTGTGCAAGTCTCAGAAAACAAAACAGTTTTTGCCTAATACATTAGTTTATACAGTGATGCCAGAAGTAGGGGCAGAGGATTGTTTACCTTGCACTTATTCAGACTTTGGTTTTGTTCTCATTCTCCCCTTTAAGGGCAAACCTTTGTCCGTAACAAAGTTATTAAGATGAAAAGAACTTAAGTATCGTATAGTACCCAGTTGCCATTTATTAAAAATCATTTCAGTTTAAGAAAAAAGAAAAAAGAAAAAAATTTATAGCAGATTTTTCCATGTTGAAAGATGAATTGCAACTGAAGTAGTACATCTCTTCTTTTCATTAGCAATATTACATATTGATATATTTTATTATCATTCTCCATGCCTGACAAATATTTATCACCTGATAGCTGGAAAAGCAGGAATTAACAAAAATAAATCTCTGCCATTTCCCAATTTGCAGGGCACTCTTATCCACCATCTATGTGGTTAACATAACATCTTTTTCATCTTCTTCTGGGTTACTTTAAGAATGGCAGACCGAGAATGGATCGTCCTTGACGTGGTGACATTTTGTAACAAAATGAACATTAACAGATGTATTAAATTTGTCTAACATCTTGTGACATGTTTTACCCCTTCACTCACACGCATTGGTAATTTGATGTTGTATTTTAGTGGTGCCATGGATTCCATTTTTCATGAAACAGACATAACCAAATGATCCTTTCTATGATTATCACCTGTCAACTGGTCATGATGTGTGAGTGTATGCCAATCAGATGTGACAAAGGCAAAACTGATGTGACAAAGGCAAAACTGATGTGACATTTTGTGCAAAAGGTGCCAAAAAATATGTAACATTTGAGACATTTATGTGACAAAATTGAAATTTTGTGATGTGACATTTTGTGATGTGACATTTTGTAATGTGACATTTTGTGACTAATCCATCAATTATCAATCCATTCTCTGGCATGGAATCTTGCTTCATGTACAAGGTTTAAGTTCATGATAGACAGAAGAAAGATCAATAAATGATAAGAATGGTAAATAAAAGAATGGTAAATGAAAGAATGATAAGAATGGTAAATGAAAGAATGATAAGAATGGTAAATGAAAGAATGATAAGACAAAGCTACCAAACTATTTAAATCTTCCACAAAATGCACAATTTTGTAATATTGATTGATTTCCAAAGTTTATATATATAAATTGTATAAAGCCCATTGTTTGAGCTTATTCTTTTCATATTAAATTCGGATGGTTTGAAGTAGTATTAGTTTAAAGGGACATAGCCCTACAAGCATGAAACTGCTATCTCCTTCCTGCAAGGGAGCTACTAGATTGAGCAGACTTTCATATCAATTGGGGAAATGATGTGATACTTATCACCTACATGTATCCCTAAAATAGCACAGGAATGGGATTGGAAAATTATTGGGAAGGTGGGGTAAGGGCTAGTTCAAATCTCCAACTTTCAGCTCCCAAGATAAATTGTCCTACATTATAAGGTGCACGGTAACATCTGGTAAAATATTATAACCAGAACCAAAAGGTTTTGTGGTTCCGATGCTTCTTTTTCATAAGCTGAATGATTTGCAAATTTGTACTTACTGCCAAGCCATTGCATATCATGAAATTTTTAATAAAAATGTTGACAACATTCGCAATTTGCACAATAATTAACAACATTATTAAGAAAGTATGATGCAAAAAAGATTGCTTATTTATCCTATTGCAAGAATTTGTCAGTATATAAGCCCCACCTACTCATTTATATTCACTACCACAACATTAGAACATATGTACAGACCATAACCCATCTGTGTACCTGATATAGCATAAATCTGATAAATCGTTTGTAGGGTAGAGTATGGTGTTTACATAATTTAACACTTTCACATTAAGCCAGGCCCACCATGCATATCAATGACATCTGCTGATAACATAAGTATGTACACAATAACCAACAAAATTACCATGCCCAATATGGCACAAAATGTACATGCAGTTGCTCATTTATCACTTTTTCAAAATTTTTAGACCCCTCCCACTTATTAATATGCATGATATCACCACCAAAAACAGGGCACATCCACAGACCATGGGCTATCTCTGTACCAAATATGACATGAATCCAGTTTACCATTCTTGAGATAATGTTTGCAAGCTCTTTTCAGCAAAACATTATTAAGCCCTGCCCACTATGCATACTAATGAAATTCAACATTTTTACATCATGAACTTGTACACATCAGCTAACAATATAATTATCCCAAATATGATACAAAACAGAGACATGCGGTTGTTAAAATTTGAACATTTAAAGATTTTTACTTTAAGCCCCACCTACTCATTAATATGCATATCAACACCAAAAACAGTAGAACACATCAACAGACCATGGGCTATCTGTGTACCACATATAAACTAAATCCCATGTAGTTCTTGAGATACTGTTTATAAGCTCTTTTCAACAAAATCATGTTAAGTCCCGCCTACTATGCATATTAATGAAATTCAACGTTTTTACATCATGAACATGTACGCACCAATTAACATAATTATCCCAAATATGAAACAAAACAGACATGCGGTTGTTAAAATATGAACATTTCAAGATTTAGGTCACCTATTTCTGTTCCAGTTTTTCTCTATAAATTGTCAAGCATGTGCTTTTGCCAATTTTCCACCCAGTTCCAACCTATCGTGTTCACGCGCTGGCCATCACAAATACACACGCGCCATCATGACCGCATAGGTTCCTGATGCTATTACATCAGAACTAAAAAGTGTAAGAAACCATGAGTTTGTTTGATGGGGGCTTGACGGCACCACGACAGCAGGGGTCAAATTGTGCATGAGAGGTTAGATCATTCCACAGGTAGGAAAAGAAAACAGGGAGATTGAGAGAAACATGGGAACTAAAAAGCCAGAAAGCTGGGGTTGAGAGAGGAAGTGCATGGGTTAAAAAACAAAGAGAGAGGGGGGTGGGAGAGGATGACTAAATATGGTTGTAAAGGGAAGCATGAAGGAAGGAGATCATTTTATCCAGAGGGTTTTTCTGGAAGAGCTCGGCTATCGAGTTGTGGGGAGCAAGGGAAGGTTGTACAGGGGGAAGGCAAGCAGGACGTGGCAGACTGTGAGGTTGCAATGGCAATCGTTGCAGAGAGGTAGGGGAGGGAAAGCCAATAAGGAGGTGGAGGCTTTAGAAATATGATCAAAATCGATTAAATTTCACATTCTATCTATAACTATTAAATTTTATGTTCTTATATGCAATTTTTTGGTGTATGAATGGGCAAACCAAGGTGTCCTATCCTGTTATAATAGATTCCTTTTAGTTGAGTGGGAGGCATGGCATGAAATTGATTAAGGATTTGGGAGATACTATCAGTTTGCCACTGTAAGTGGATGTAAGGTGTGCATAGGAATTTACTATTAAAGTAGATCCTAGGGAATGAGGAAGAGAGTTGTTGGATGGCCTGCTTTGTGGCAATATTGGCTTTGCTTCTATTCTCATATTTGTAAATACCATGTGTTTTTAATCATCTGACACAATGCATTGTAGGAAGGCAACAGATTCTGAAAAGATTTAACCATACCCTTAGTGAATATGTACATGGAAAAAAAGATTATTTCCCGTTTCAGAAATTAGGAAAGAAATTAGATGTTTACCCTTTCATGGATCATAAATGTTCCATAAATTGAAAGCTTTTAATCAGCCATCAATCTTAAGAAAAATTATTATTTTCAAAATGTATAGATTGTTTTGTCTAGAATTTAAAGCTACTTATTAATAGGAAATAAACTCAAAGAGTTTATAGGAGTCAACATACCTTCAGGACCGATTAACTGCATGATATACTGTATCTAGAATTTAACACTAGTGCACATGTCCACCACTGTACACATTTCTCTCAGAACTTTGATAATTCCTTGAAGGGATTAAGATATCAATTTGGTTTTCACCAATTTGTTTCTTTAATTGTCCTTTATCTGTGAATGCCCACAGGGATATTCCTTGAAGCACCTCTGAATTTTACTATTGAAGGTTTAGGTCTCTTTCAATTATACATAATAATCATCATTAACCCTTACTCTACCACGTGGCGATATTATCAACATTTTGGGTGCCCATCTTTGACACCGCTTCCCAGACGCATTTTCAAAAAAGTGCTGGTAGAGTAAGGGTTAATCAACCCACGACAAGTGTGCCAACTGGAAAATATGTGCAGCATGGACCCAGTGGGCGGGTCACTGAAGCAGAACGAGCCCGACTTTGCTGCTCGGAAGACAGAGGACCTTCAATTATTAGCCTGTGATTAACCCTTACTCTACCATGTGGCAATATTATCACCGTTTTGGGTGCCCTGTCTTTGACTCCACCTCCCAGGCGCATTTTCAAAAAAGTGCTGGTAGAGTAGGCGTTAACTTATCCTAACAATTTTCTTTACCACAATGGCTAGTTACAGGCTCAGTGGAAAGTCTTCAGACACTGCACTGAATTTTCCATCCCCTTGAATAACACATGCCTGGACATTTAAGTAGAGTGTATTAAGATTCTCATTATGATGGATAAGAAAATGAACAATGTCAATTTGCCAGAATTGCAATTGGCAAATAGTTTACAGTTAAAGTGGGTTCATAATATATAATAAAAGACACGAGTAAACGGGTGGAGAAAGTAATTAAGTCATATTACAATTCCATTTAGCAGGTATGCAAGATGGAAGTTCTGATTTAGTAAAATTAACTGGTATCTGACTAGAAGTGACATCACAGATGTGTACTTTATTTGATCGAAAATCACTGTAAGTGGCAGAATCAAGTGAATTTTGAGAAAGTGAGGGGGTGATATTAATTTTGTGTGGTAGATGATCTTTACCAATAGTTAACATCTTCACAACTCATCATCGCCTATATGGTATAAGACATCAAAGTAATTTCTTCACAATTGTTCCTCTGTCATCATGCTAGGTGGTCTTCTCTGACCACTACTAGGTGGTCATCTCTGACCACTATACTTATCCTTTAACGAACAAAAACTGCCAAGTTTAAAATATCAAAATGACAGATGGAGTAATCATTTTGTATTTTTCATTGTCCTCTTTCTTGATTTTTTTTTAACAATTCCAATATCTGTTTGTTTTTGTTTAAGAATATGGATAGAAAATGATTCTATGGACCACTACACAAGAAGCATCAATTCTTATCATGATCTACAAAATCATCTGTAACTATTATTACTAATCTAAATTCAAGAAAATAGATCTATTGTAACTAACAATGAGCTCAGAAGTCAGCTATGAGTAAATTCCATTTCATCTTTTGAACATTATTATGCATGATTAACAATGATATTATTCATGATTAATGTCACTCAGACCTTCCTGATTTTCATATGTAACTATGTTCTGAGAGTCAGAGGGGTACACAGATGATATCCTTGCAGCATCCACTGTGGCAGCACCTGTTACACCATTCAAATTAACAAGTTGGTTTATGTTAGGCATGAGTAACAATGTAACGGCTGCATTTGAGCTGCTTGATGGGTACTGGACACCAGTTGGCAAAATGTTCGGCTTCAGAGATGTTACTTCCACATTTTCTGGGATCATCTTTTGATCAAACTGGTCATGTTTTTGATAACACCATTTGTTTTGTGAAGCTTGGGTGATCATGTCACATCCTTGGAGTATAAAAAGGGAAGTGTTTTCTGAATTTGAGTTGGGAATGTGAGAGTTAATGCCAATTTCATTTTTATCTGAGGTTTGAAGAGGAATGTCGCGACTATTTTGTGATTTTTTATGATTCTTTGTTTGTTCCTTGATCAAACTCTTGCAAAAAACTTCATTTGAAATAAAAGATGGAGTAGTTGTATTTTGGGAATCTTGTGCTCCTCCCATCTCTGCATCTCCTTCACAAACTTCATTCCATTTATCCTGTGAATATGAGGATACATGGAATGGAGGTGTTTCTGGCATCATGTGGGCATTTTGAGCTTGACAAGAGGGCTGTGGTGACAAATGCGTACATGCTGATAAATGTAACCTTTGATGTAACATTGAATTGTCTGTTCCTATTTGATCCAAATTTGTCATGTTCCCGAGTGAAGTTTCCCCTAAGTTATCATTGTCTGTTTTCAAAGGGGATCTAGTTACATCACCATTTGCACCTGTTTTTGTTGATTCTAATTCATTGTATTCTTTCAGAAGTTGCTTTACTGTCACTCCCGTCTTCTTCCAGGGAGTTTTATCACGTGATGATACATCAGAGTTTGACGTCTCTTGGGTTGAATTAGATGAACGTGCAGCAAGGGCCGCCCCTTGTTGTAGAGATTGAAGGCTGGTATTGGCCAATGCTGCAGAAAAGGGAGCATTAACCAATTCACTGTACGACCTTTTAATTACTTCTGCTTGTGGGGTAGGGGCATCTTTAGAGCGGTCTTTTAACTTCCTCACGATGGTATCTAGCCTCCTCCTAAAAAAAAAAGGGAAATTTAAGCTTAATACTTTATCTACAGATAACAATATAACCAATAATGCAAAGTTACATTCACCCCACTAACACCCTAAAATCCAAGTTGCAAGAATAGTATACAAAATAAAAAGTGCAGACAAAGTTAATGACTGAATTTAAGCTTTACTGAATAACACACAAATAAGCAGTCTTTGGCACTTGGCAATCCTTTTTTAAAACAGCCGACCCAATATACTTGAGCAAAGAGAATTGCCAAATTTTGATCAGCCACATACTGAATCAGAAATTCACAGACTGACATACCTTGATTCATGGCGGCTTGTCATAGGACAAAAGGGTGCAATACAGTAATGAGTCATGACCCCCACAGATTCGCTGATAATTTTTTTTTTTATTGTAATAAAACTTGAATAAAGCTCAAATTATGTGTATAATTAAAAGGATTTTTGTGCCTAAAATTTCTTACAGCTACCTTGAATTATATGTTCTTTCTAAAAGGAAATTCACAAAAAACAAGCTGTTTATCCTCTGCTTTAACCGTAAAATACATACATATAGTATGCATCCATTCCTATCACTCTACTTTTGTAAATCTATTCACTTTCTTAAAGTGCCACAATACATAGATGCAAAAAGCAGCTGTTTTGATAATGAGATTGTGAAACTTTACCATACCATTAATCAGCAGCTACAGGGATGAGCTTTTTCAGTGAATTCACTAAATTTCAGTGATTTTTGATTCCAATATGATAGAATTGGGAACATATGCAGTCATAATGGCTTGTGTGTGTGATGGCCAGCTCGTAAACACGTTATCTCAAGAATACACCGGATTCATGTCATATGTGGTACACAGATAGCCCATGGTCCGTAGATGTGCCCTATTGTTTTTGATGGTGATGCCATGCATATTAATGAAGTAGGTGGGGCTTAATGTAAAAGTCTTGAAATGTTTATATTTCAACAACCACATGTCTGTTTTGTTTCATATTTGGTATACTTATGATGTTAGCTGGTGTGTACGGGTTCATTGTATTAAGACGTTGACTGCCATTAATATGCATAGTGGGCGGGGTTTAATATGATTTTGTATATAAAAAGCTTGTAAACACGATATCTCAAAAACTATGAAGTGGATTCACATGTGTGGTACACAGATAGCTCATGGTCTGTAGATGCGCCCTATTGTTATTTGTGGTGATTTCATATGCTTAAAGTAAAAATTTTGAAAAAGTGATAAATAAGCAAAAGTTCTGTATGTCCGTTTTGCATCATATTGGGCATGATAATATTGTTGGTTATTGTGTACATGCCTATGTCCGAGACTGTTCAGATTTGAACACTTTTAAATCTATTGAAAACACATCTATTTAAGTAAGCATATGGACTACAACTTCTAATTATATTAATTCATATTATATTTCATGTACAGTGCTTATGAGCATGTTTTTTTCATGAATTTTAGCACTATGATATTCGGTATATTAATAATGATAACATGTTATCTACAGATGTCATTTATAACCATGGTAGGCGTGGCTTAATATGAAAGTGCTAAATGATGTAGACACCATACCGTATCTCATGAATGGTATATCGGATTTATGCCATACGTTGTTCATAGATGGTCTGTACATATGCTCTAATGTTGTGGTAGTGATGTCATGAATATTAATGGGTAGGCACGGCTTAGTGAAAAATTCTTGAAATTGGATAAACGGGCAACTGGTTTTGCATCATACTTGCTATAATAATGTTTTTATTTATTGTGCAAATGCTGATGTTATCACCATTTTTATTGATCTGCATGGTAGTTGTAGCTTATGAATGAATATCATGGAACAAATATTTCATTATATGCAATGACATGACAGTTAATACAAATTTTGCAAACCAATCAATTAATGAAAGAAATAAAAAAGCATCGGAACCACACGTCCCTTTGGTTGTGGTTTGTTATCTTCTATGGTTTGTTATTCGGCATTTCCATGGTTTTCTTCTTTAAAACTTTTGGTTTTATAAAGGAAAACCAGTACAACAAAGAGTGTGTTACCACATATGTAAGGTTCGGCATTGTAGCCTATACATAACCACGCTCTAAGTCAGTAATTCCAAGCCAAAGTTTCATGTTCAGTAAAAAAATGTTTAGCCAGGCTCATCCCTGGAGCTGACAGGAATAGATATTATCATTATTTTGAAAGAAATTCGGGAAGAAATCTAAAGAAGTACAGTGACATCTTGCGCTGTACAAATTACAGACACCTTAAAGGTGGACTAGACTGAAAAGTGAATAAGCAATTTTCTAGAGAATTCAAAATATTCAGCCAAGCTTTTTGACCCATATGGAGAGTATAAAACTTCTCTAAAAACAATATTTATACCAAGCATTTATCTAAGATTCAGAAACAATAACATTTTAGGGGGCAAATTAGGTCCATAAATTTGCCAAAGAGACCCACTCATACCTTAAAAACAATATGCTTATTTTAATATTGCAAATAATTTTTGTTTGCATCAAATTAAACACATCTTAAATTGGCAAACGGGAAACTTCTAAAGTTTTAAAGGAGCACTCTGCCAATATTGGGGGGGGGGAGGTTATTCTGGATTCTCCAGATTATTAAAATATACTTCTTTTGCACATGAAGGTACTGAAAACCTTTGATATTAATGTTCAAATCAAACATCATTTCTGCAAACATTTAGTTCAGTTTTCAACAACGCCTGTATTAGGAGAGAGAACTTCAAATTCCCATCAATTTGCAAAAAGACACCCTCGATTAAAAAAAAAAGACACCCTCAATTTTTGACTGACAGCCCCTTTAAACTTGCTGAAAATTGATGTTAATATTTTCTCGACAATCTTTGTTGCTCAGCCATATCAGAGGAGTATCTTTCTTGCAAACTACAGAATACTTGCTTCTTTTTCCTGATAGACTTCTCCTGAACACCGGATGATGCATGTTTCTCTGTTGGCTTCTCAGGCATTAGAAATAAAGTCTGTTGGTGTAAAAGACAAAAAAGTCAAAAGTCTGTTGGTGTAAAATACAAAAAAAGTCAGACTATGTTACTTGATACACATTAGCGACAGTATTATCACTCAACAAGAGAGTACAGTACATCACGAGAATAGCATAAGAGAATACCAGATAAGAGATTGTAATATAAAAAATTCAATCTTTTTCCATAACCTATAACTGATGTTTAAGGAATGAAAGATTATTACCATCCTTTGTGTAGTTATGGTTATTATTCTTATTGTAACCCCTATCACTGAACACTGGTAAACTGTGTTGAAGTGTGTATCACAATGTACAGGGTAGATTTATAATACACAAATGATTGAATGGACGATTTGATCATTAACAAAGGCAAGAATAAAACTCACAATACTTTATAATGTATATATTTTAAGTTTACCCACCCCAGAAAAATTATTTTAAAAAATTAGTCTTCAAAATTTCTAGAATGGTGATGATTTATTGCAAGTGACTGCTCTAACAAGGAGGGGCATCCCTCCCCACAAACTTTTCCAAAAAGCCTAAATGGCACAAAGCAACCCCACATTATCAATAAACAATTTTAAGAAAATAATTTTAAAAATCACAAATTTTCCCTATTACAGTAGTAATACTGTGTTTTTAATGTTTTGCCCCACCTAGGAAAAAGCCCTAACTTAAAAGAAGTTTTGGTTCTATTTTGTGGTCCCGACAGATGTCATTTCTTTTGACTCTCAAATCATTGCACTTCGCATCAGCCATGTTCTTACGTTGCAATTTTGGTCTAGATCTAAGCTACATTTTGATCAAATTCAAGCCATTATTTGGCTCTCAAATGATGAAATTTGAAGGGTTCCAGGGTCTTTGTCCCAGGCCACCAATAACACTTCACAACTGAACCCAATGCCTAAAGGAACAAATGCAGAGAGTATAAAGCTATCCAAACAGACCCCTGTGGATGAGCCACGTGATCAATATTTGTTGATAAAAACCAAACCAATACTTGAATAGGGAATTTAAAAACACCTAGTTTATCAGAAAAATTAACATACTGTAATACACCCCCACTCAGTCTTCTAATGATGCATAGGCCTACCTACTGTTCTCCCCCCCCAACCCTTTGGTGTGAAAACAATTTATAACTTAAATTCTTACTATTCGTATTCCCTTGCAAATAACCCCCAACCATAAAAACGCCCCAGAGTTTCACCATTTATCACTGAGGAGTTTGAGGCAGGTACAGTTTCAACTAAATTTAAGATCTGTGTGAGTTTTGTTTTGACTTTTGTACCTTTTTTCTTCCTCGATATTTCCTCTTGCTGTTTGGAAGATTTTTGTAACTTGCCGTTATTGACTCATCCAAGGCAAGAATCTGACCTCCCATTAATGTTGGAACTGCACCTGGCAGGAGTTCCCCTCGTTTCCTTCGACAAAATCCAAACTGCATTTTTAAGTTGAAAGACAAACGCTCATAACTTTCCGTTGAGAAGTGCTCACTACATATGACACTGTGGTCAGTGGGTGCCTCAAAATCAGCCCTTGTGTTTTGAACAAATAAAGTCCATAGACGCTTTGTTTCCTCATCCCTCGGGAAGCGATGTAGGGAATAAACGGCAGAATGGACATTACTGCAACCACCTACGACACACCGCCTGGGCATCTTTGAAGAAATAATCCTCACCCTATCGCTGAAAGTTTAAGTTCCAAGGGCAGAAGGTGTAACAAAACAATGCTAATACTGTTACTAACGTCTGTACGTGCATCCCGGTGCACTAGCAAATACAGTACATAGCATATGAAGGCACTAACATAACAAGATCTGCTGTTAATGTTAGCTATAAAGAAAGGCCCTAAAGTTCAGCATGACGTCAGAAGGTACTACCCAATAAATCGCTTGCCATCATAAGCCTAGGTTGAATTTTTACACTTTTTTTCCTTAAAGAGAATTTAACAATAATAGTGAGTCAGCTAAAGCAATCGGCTCCAGAACATTTTTTAAGGTTGATGATCACCCTAATACGAGGGTGGTATCAGGTGCGAGCCCGAAGTAGTGGCATTAAAAGAGATATTGGTTTAAGTTAGCCCGTTTAGGGGGAACCAAAATTTACGTTTGCTGTCAAAGGCGACACTGTGCCCAAATCTAATGTGTCATAACTTTAGTACCAATTATTATATTGAAAATCGGGCAGAATTTCACAATAGGTAAATAATCTTATTCGGGCAAAGCACTCTTTCAAAGCACTCTTTCTTTGAAGGCTTCAAAAGTTGTTGCCAGTCTGCATCACGTTCATAAAACTAAAAGTTTCAAGTAATTTCCTTTATTTTGGGGCAAGTTTCCGGCAATTTTCTTGAATTTTCGGGCCCTTTTCTTCGATTTTGGGGTAATTTTTTTTCATATTTGGGTAACTTTATTCGATTTCCAAGAAATTTTTTTCATTTTGTGGCAATTTTCCTCGATATCGGGCTATTTTCTTTGATTTTCTGTTCAATTTTCTCAATTTTCTTCGATTTGTGAGTAAATTCCTATCATTTTTGGGCAATTGTCTCCCATTTTTGGGTATATTTTTTCAATTTTCGGGAAATCTACTTCATTTTGGGACAATTTTCTTCAATTTGTTCTTTTTCTTAATTATGGGGTAAATGTCTTCAATTTTAGGAAAATTTCTTTCATTTGCGGCCATTTTTTTTAGATTTTGGGGCAATTTTCTTCGATTTCAGGTTATTTTCTTCAATTTTCTGGTAAATTTTTTTCATTTTGGGGCAATTGTTTTCCATTTTCGGATATTTTTAATATCTTTTTAATATTTTGATTTTAGAGAGATTTCCTTCATTTTCAGGGAATTTTCCCCAGATCATTGTTGTCTGTGTACTTTGTACCAAAAGAGGACTTTAAAAGAGGCAAAATGGTAAAGGAAGCATTCAAAAATCTTATTCCGTTATGGCCGTTGAGGAGATATTAAAGTTTAAAGCTCTGTCTGATCTGTTTAGAAATGACTGGTGTAGTTAGTCTACTATGAAAAGTTGGCGCCCTTATCCTCACATTCTTAATAATATTATTGTTAATGACTTTTTTACTATATATGAATTATTTTTCCTCGAAATTTCTTCAGGTGGTAAATTATAATTAACCTTACGAGATTCTGTTTTATTACTTTCCTGACATATCCAATGGTTGTTAAGCCACAAAATATGATAGAATACAATAAAGACTTTGGGGAATCTGAGGCTATGACATCACAACTAGTCTGATTTCAGTCGTGTTTACACAAATGATAACGAACTTTAAACTTAGATATCTCCATATCGGATTAAGATTTTTAAACGGTTTCTTAACCATCTTGTTTCTTTTGAAGTCCTCTTTCATATAAGATGGACTTGCCTGACTCCTGAACTCCTTTCAAAATATCGAAAGTTCCAGCGGAATTTCAGAAAAATGTCGATTTTACAGACAATGGAATCTTAGCTGAACAATAATACACTTAATACCTTTCAGTAATTCCACAACCCGTTGGCGCCACTTCTGCTTTAGAAATTTATGTTCTAACGAGGCCACGAGTGAAAGTTCCTTAAACTTGAAAATTAAGCACACTAATGTATTTTTTTTATAGGACTTATAATATAAGGGTTCTCAGCAGCCAACACAATATATACCACAATGCGCCTGTAAATTTCTGTTTTTTTTGTAATAAAATGGTGAAATCTGGTGTAAAACTTGAAATTAAAATTTTTACCAAAAGAAAGTATTGAAACATTGACTTCAGCTTCAGTTTTCTTTGATCAAAGATTGATAGCATGAACTGATGAACTAGCTATAATGATTATAAGATTGTGTGTTGGGCATGTTGGGATAGTTCAGGAAAAGGACAGATGATCTTTGAAATAGGAGATATCTGTGATATTTTCAATGCCGGTAAGGCATATGGGGGACACAGCAAAAAAGCGACGCCACTGACGCCAAGCCTGCCCTTTTAGATGGAGCTAAAGGGCGAATGTCTGGAAGCCGGCGGGTTATAAATTGTAGTCAAATGGTAGAGGTCAGTCCGATCTGAATAGTAATAATGATGAAAAATCAATGAGTTTTTTCTCCCCCGTCTAGATCCAATTTTGATCGACTTGCCTTGGGGTTGGGCTATAAGCAAATATAGCTTAAAATCTGACACGGATTTCGAAGGTAAAATGACTAAACAATCTCCCTGGAACAGTTGAAAACGCTATCAACGTCTTTCCGCCTTTCCGTCTTTTCCAGATCTATGGTGATTTTGCCAGTGTGTCTCAGCGTAATTTTTCCCCCGGGCTTTTTTAACTCATTGACTGAGGCCACCCCCTCCTCTCGGTAAAGTGGCCCCCAGTTGGACAGTTTGATCCCTTTTGGTCCCAGTTTGGCCCCTAATATATATAACCAAATAGATTTAAGTGCACATTTTCTTTTTTTGAAGGAAGTAATTTTCCAGAAAATGGAAAGAAATGTTTCTAAAATCAAAGAAAATTGTCTGGAAATAAAAAAAAATTCCCCAAAATATATTTGCCAAAACATTTCCCGAAAATGACCAAAATTTTCCGATAACAAAAAGAAATGATCCCGAAATCGAAAAAACGTCTTTTTCTAATAATTAAATGAAGGAAAATTTCACGGTAAGTGAACAAAATTTCCAGAAAAGGAAAATTTCCCGAAAACTAAAAGATATTTCCCCCAAATTGTAGATATCCCGATTAAGACAAAGTTGAACATTCATAGAAACCTAATTTAGCACTGCCGTTTTTTTTTTGCAACCGGGAAATTTTTCAAGTCTTGCCTCCCCCCTCCCTTCGAGAGAAGACCATTCCGCCGCCCTTTCGTCTGCTTTCGTTTCGTTCTTTCTTTCTTTTAAAGGAAATTGATCCCCAAGCGCCTACTAGATCCATATATGAATTTATACAAAAATGAAAACACCTGAATAAGACGCGTTAAAAGAATGAAATACAAAACCCAAACCAAAAACAACACCTATATTCAGTTTTACTAAACTAAGTAATTACTTGGAATCGGGAGGGGGGACGGGGGGTATATTACGAGTCAAACGTTTATCGAAACGGTTCCTTTTGTGTATTGGTCCCAAACTAAGTTTTTTTTATATATATAAAAAAAAAATTGAACGCGCAAAAATCGCAGAATATTTCCACAAACTGACCAAAAATGAGTAAAATTTTCCAACTCGGAATGCTGACAACATGATTCTCCTGCACCGATCTTAGTCGGGCAGATAAGTAAAATGTCTTATGCACTGTTTAAGTCAGATATATAATATCTGAATCATGCCCGATCAGTTAGATATAGCAATCACATGTCGTCCCGACTCGGCAGGATCTGATGATGCTGACAACATGATTCCCGGGTCACCAATCTTATGCGGGCAGGGATGTGAAATATGTTAGAAACAGTGGCGTAGATATATTTTCTCCAAAAAGGAACAGTGAATTTTGATGTCAAAGTGGGAGATCGGAGGGTACCAGAGATTTATGGCATGGGAATCGTGCCCGAATCAGCTAAATATCATAATCTTGTCTGTCAACCCTACATGATGGTGATTCTCGGGTTGGCCAACAGGAACGTTGATTTGAAATAGACCCTTCCCACACATTTAAAATCCTGAAACCGGATGACAGGCCTGGGGCGGAATGGGATTGGTTTTGAAGTTGTTCACAAGGATCCTAATAAATTGAACCGTTAAATCATTTTTGTTCATAGGCGGGATTAAGTGGGTCCAGTACAAAGAGAGCATTTTCCTCCCATTTTTCAGTTGTGTGGTGATTTTTGTGTATCTTAGCATAATTTGGCACCCCCCATCCCCCTCCCCCTCCCCTTCAAACACACAAACACACACACACTCCCACTTTATATCTGAATATATGCTGTCTTATTTTTATTTTTGTATGTCTTTGTCGGAAAAATTACAATCAAAGAAAATATGGTACGTTGGAATCGTCATAATGTGTACTTTATCGTGATATAATGCTTCAAGACACTCACTTTGGGGGTTTTGAGTTATTTGCATGAATTTGCATAAATAATTAAACTGTCCATAATTTCACTTCTAGAGGACGTAGGGATTTGGTTTTAGTGGCAAATCCCATTTTTCCAATGTCTTGAAATCCAATTATGTTCCCATGATGCTTAAATGGCGGCTATAAATTAATATGATTCCTTGTTGACTAAGCTTTCCAAATATGTATACTTTTACAAATTTCTAATAAATATTTTTAGAAGTTGTAGCTGATTTTCTTATTTTTTTTAAATCACTGGATTTTCTGGCAACTAATTCAAAAGACTGGCGTGTGATTGGTTTTAAAGTTTAGAGCAAACAAAACAACATTGGCAATTTTTTTTACAATTGATTGGTGAGTATTCATGTTATTCATGCCTTAAATAAACAGAATATTGTATAATGGAACATGTAAGTATATTAATCTGGTCATGATAATCATCATGGCTGGTTTGGTTAGTCCTCGGCCTAGGCCTGTCTATCCGCCTGCGCGTAGCCTAACCTATAGCCTATCCCAAGTACTTTGGTGAGAGTAGCTTAGGAAACCAACAGTTATGTTTTTGCCTATTTGTATTTGTGGGGTATTTGATAGATATATAGTAAATTTTGATATGTATACAGAAAATTAATGTTTACAAGATGTTTGAATTTCCGTTCGGCGGCCATTTTAGATATTCAAGATGGCCCCATATATTATTTCTTATAAAACAGCTCTTGTCTCAGTAACAAAATATCCGATAAAACTGTTTTTGGTATCAAAATGAACGAAATGATCATATGCATGTTTTAGGTCACTATATTAGATGCAAATGCAAGACGACAACGAATAATCCATGCAGCTTAAAAACATGCACATGTGTTATAAATTGACTGAGATGTGTTGCTGCATGTGACGGTAGGGTGGCTTACCGAAATAATGGTGACACATTAAACAAAAGCACCAAATTTGGCACAGATACTTCTTAGGACCTGCTTATTATTGTTAACCAAAATTAATTTTTACATGCATGCAATTTTTCGGGTTCTGCGAGTCATTGAAAACCTAAATTGGTAATCAAAATATATATTTTCGATGTCACTGAGTCTCACCTTTGACACTGCAATATTAGCAGAGCATTTAAATAGAATTCCGCCAATATCGTGCTAAGGGCACCCTCAATTTGCACTTAAAATTGTGTGCATCACTCGCTGCAAGCTCAAGCGGAAATTCATGTTGTTATATATGTTGGGTAAATTGCAACAAAAATGGCCATCTGGAACGTATTGGAGTATATTTTGGAAGGATCTGGCTGGACTGCGGCGCTTGTAGAAGCAGATGTGGCTACCTCTGGGGTAGCTGACTCTTTTTTGAAAGCAAGCCATCTCATTCGAACAAGACATGCTCACCAAATCACTGTTTTAACCCTCCACATCCTTCAACAAAGAGGCTTTCCTGCAATCCGAGGGCCCAAGGATAAACAATCTGCAATTGCCTGGAGGAATGGCAAGGTTACAAAGAATCCCACTTTCATGTTCTGGGATCTTATCCTGAGATATGAAACCCTTGTTTTAATCTTTGTCCCGATCCACTGAGAAAGAATTTTGCTTTATTTGTGGAAGTCTTGAAGCAGCTTACACCTTTGTTCTTTGCCATGAATCTTGTAAATTATTCAAGATGGATTACTTGTTCATATGCGTGATATGAAGTCTTTTCCAAGCCCTATTAAGGATGAGTTTGAACAGCAAGGCCACTGCGCCCTTTCCAAGACGGGCAACACATTTTCTTTAATTCCAGTTGACCAGGCTCACGAACAGGAGAATGCTAAGGTGAAAGGCTCTGGCGGGTTTATTACGCTCACAGATAACCCACATGCATTCAGGCGCTGGATGTTATCACGGCTAGAGTTGGCCCGACTTCAGAGTCAGGGTGGAGGAAGAATATTTTCCTGATGATAACCCAGATAGCTGCAATAATTTTCAGAACCACCATAGAAGAAATTTAAGAAGGTGAAAAACCTTTCCGAAACCTTTAAAAGAATGGGTAACCGCTTTGTGGATGATTTCCTAGAGCTAGAAACACTTGACAGTCGCAATTGCGTAGATGAATCAGAAGTATCCTCTCTGTGCACCTTGGAGGACACTGGGCGAAAGAAATGTAAGGAATTTTTAAAGAGTATACTTACAGATCGCATCCATTCCATTCACGACCACATCAAGCATGTCAAAGTAGAATTCTCTAGCTCTCTTCAAGAAACCTCAACCCAAGACAACAACAAAGCAAGCAAAGAAGATCAAAGTCTTTGAAAGCCGTGTGGCACTCTTTGGTTAGTTATACATATCCATGCAGAATCGTGACGGCGACTTGAAAGAATTGCCCATGAAATACAATGCTTCCCGCCTCCTCTATCAGACTATGGCAAGCTTCATTTACCGAATACTAAATCTGAACTACTGAAATGTCTTGAGCAGCCAGGACAACTAGAGCCACCTTCAAACTTATGACTGCATTGTATATATACTTAATGTTGCTATAAACGTGCACTGCTTGCCAACTATACAGCAGTCAACACTTTCACTGAATATGCAGACAGTGTCTAACCTTACCCTGGAAAAGCGGCTGCAGAATGCCTCAAGATTGGACATCGTGTGGGACACTTATCAGCTTACCTTGCAAACAGTTTAAGAAATAAACCAGAGAAAAAGGAGGGGAGGGTGTTCGAAGAAAGGTTTCAGCCAGACCAAGCGTCTAGGAAAATGGATGGACTTTCTACGTGACCCAAAGAACAAAATGGAACTGTTTGCCATTCTAACATTTAAGGTTGCCAAGTTTGTCTGTCCACCAGACAAAGAACTGCACATTACATCAAGTAAATCTGTTGTATCCGTTGGTTCCAACAGCTCCATGGTGAATTGCAAGTACTGTACTAGGAAGCCAACACAAGGGTTGTAGTGCACATACTGGAGCAGGGTATGATGAATATAAAAGTACGCACGGTGGAAACAGATGTTGTAATCATATTTGTTGGTCCATTTCATACGCTTGCTGTGACTCAACCTTTGGTAAACATCTGGGCTGCCTTTGGCATGGGAACGATTTACAGATATTACAGAAGCAACGCCATATGTAACAGCCTTGGAAAGCCAAGATCAAGAGCTCTACCGGTATTTCATGCATTAAGAGGAGGAAAACAAGAGCAAGAAGTCAGCCTGGCAGGCCTGACTAGTCTATATGAGGACATTACAGAGTCATTCCTGTACCTGGCAGATATTCCCTTTCAGCCGCTGAATGTAGACTGATCATTTCCAGAAGATTGAAAGACTGATCATCGTCTTGTATGATAGAACCAGTCCTCTGAGCTCTGTCAACGAAGCAAGCCAGGAACTCTTCTGTAGGACGAAGTGATGCATTGACAGAATACCACCTACGCAGGATGTTCTTCTCCAGCATACCCGACGGGCGGTGTACCAAGCTGGAATCTGGACAACAAGCGCAGCAGGTGGTTCCTACTCCATAAAGATTTACTTGAGCCAAGGTGTCAGAATTAAGGGTGCCAGTTTGGATAACAATCACGGAGGTGTCCAGAGCATGCAGAGAGCTGAACAAATGTTTTTGCAGTGGAGACAGTTCGAGATGCAAATGTGGCAAAGCCAATCTGGATTGCACAATTCGCTGTGTTCGCAAATGTATTGGAGGCAATACAGGAACATCAGGTAGTAAGAACAGTACATATGTCTGGTAGTGACACACTTATAATTGAGGGGTATGCTTCATTACAACATTATCTGAGTACGACAGTACTATAATTAAACATTTGGACGGTGGGCCAATGCTCAAAATTCCTTTCCTATCTGGAGTTTTGTGGTCCACCTCTTGGGGCAACACAAAAAATACATAAATCTGTGGGGAATAATTTGCTTATTGCTAAACTAAAAAGTTCCGCCAAAATTTGTTGCACGTTAAGGAGTGATTAACAAAAACATGTTAATTGGATGTAAAGGATGCCACCTACTATGAAGAACGGTCTTTTTTGTCTATAAAGATGCCCAAGATTGCTGCCAATTCACCGATTTTGTGACTAAGGCCACAGTACAAAATGATGGCACTAAATAAAATGCAGTTTTTGAGTAATTCTTCTTTTGAATGACACAATGTAGTCTCTGACTATAGAAAGGAAGCATATCATTGCGGTCAATGGGAAGATTAACTGTTTTACAGCCTTTGTCTTACGCATTTTTAATCTGCTGAATATAAAAACATGAGTTTCTATTATTGCTGTAAAAGAAAAATTTGGAATAACATTTTGATGAAGGAATAAGCAGCCACTGGTAAAAAAAGAGATAAAATTCAGGACTTTAGAAGACTTTACACAGTATGTTGAAGTTGTAGGAAACCATCATTTTTGCACTTATTTGTCTTTTTATGATTCTTGTTTCAAAAGACTATTCTAATTTATTAAATGAATCATAACCTTTTTTAACATACTAACTGGGGGATGCCCCTATTTCTTTGATTACCCCTCCCTGCAGTGATGAATTTTTTAACCCTATGAAAATATCCGTGTGAAATGAATATATTGTGTGTAAATTCTAATAATGAGTCACTAAACTGGGGCCAACCACTGATTTAACCATTTAAGGGCCTGTAATTTGAATAAAAGAATAGAACTTCAAATATGGTAGTCACATCATTGTGTGGGTATGTCAATTCAGTTATAGATCCCGGTTTCATATACTAGACTACAGGATCCAAAAAGCGGACAAGTCAATGCCACATACAGTACAGTATATGACAAGCAGTCGAGAAGTGCACGACTACAGGAATACCTTAAAAAAGGAAATATTGAATTCTTTAGACATATATTAATATAAAAACAAAAAACATAAAATTGTATTCATTTATTACAGGCCCGTAGCCGGGTGGGTGGGGGTGGCTGGGTGGGTGGGGGTAGCCGGATGGGTGGGGTCAGGGGTCGGGTTGACCTCGAGAAAGCCTTTTGTTGAGAAAGTGCAAATCTAAAAATATAATAAGCATCGGGATTTCAAGGTTTGTTGTCCTTTTATACGAACAACGAACCCCCGCCCCTTCCCCCCCCCTCCCTCTTTAAAATTCCTGAAACCCCTTTTGTTGAGAAAGCGCCCTTTTGAAATCTAAAAAATATAATAAGCACCCGGAATTTCAAGATTTGTTGCCCTTTTATACAAAAAACAACCTCCTTTTCAAATTCCTGGTTACGGGCCTGTATTGTTTTCTGTCACAAATAATCCCTTGAACTGTTGGAGGAGTCATCCGGTAATAGCTGGTATTATTGAATCAACTCAATTGGCTTAAAGGAGGATATTCGAACACATTTTTTGTCCATGTGATGGAAATGAAAACTTTTTATACGAATGTTAAAATCAATCAAAATCATTTCTTATGAAGAAATGTTTCAACGACACAATTATTAAAAATTGTACCTGTGTTATTTAAACAAAAGACTTCCTCACTTTTCGCCCCAGAGCTTAAAAATCAGATAAATCTGTTTAAGATTCCTTAATAATCCAATTCTTTTGTTTTTCATACGATATCAGAAACAATTTTGATTGACAGTCTAGTATATACAAAATAGAACAATACCCACCGAAAGTTCTTTGCCTTTTGTGTGTCACTGTTACTTATATCAAACTAGCTAGACTAGTTCCAATTAATGAGGTCACATGACAAGGATTTGTTAGATACCACTGTTTAGTGGTAAACAAATATAAATCTATACCAATCAAACAATAAAGCGATATCAGAAATTTCTCATTCAGATCTGAACCGTCTGAACCTTTTTTTACACACAAGGTACAACACACATTTTCTAACAAATTATATACAGTAACTGTTTTATGTACATTAAGTCTTTTATCGTACACTGTCATACGATATACAACTACGACTGTCTTTGCCAAAAGTCTAAAAGTATTCTCTCCAGTCAATCTTGCTTCCACAAAGTTGCAAACTTCGTAATGGCATAGGTCAGTCCATTGAAATTTAAAGGAAAACAAGTTATGTTATTTGTTCCTGGAACTCGTCACTTCTTGCACAAAAAGGTATATGAAGAGGATGAATGATACTTTTAGGAGAAAGAAGCAAGACTTGTTAACACAATTATTAATTTGTTTAAGTTAATACACAGATTACTCAGAGCATGAAATTGCGTTTCATAATAGAGGGAACAGAAGTCATGGAAAGATAAATAAGTGTATATTCCTACAACTTCAAGATACTGTTCAAAGGAATATTACCATGAATTTTCATTTTTTCATATATGATAAAGAAAGTTTTTAGAAACAAAGTGGCGAAAAAACTATGTTAATATCTTATTCCGTTGAGAAGTTACAAAATTTTAAAGTAGTAGAGGTATTGAATCTCCACCAATTAATACTTAGCAGGAGAATACATAATTTTCAGTGATTAAAATTAAGGACATGAAATTAAAGATTTATACATTTTGAGCTGTCTTCTCTTTCATACATTACGACTTTTACATACATTCAACATCCTTCAACTTTCATTAGCCATAGCTACAGGTGCTTTATAGACTATTCTAATCAGAATTTAATGTTCTTTCTGCTGAATAGAAAATCTGTACCTGTACATACACGTTTACCTGTTTAAAGAAGAACAGAAATTGTCTAAATGATCATCTCACCTGCTGATTACGAGTAATAGATATCTTATTATAAGTATTCTTTCAATGAATGGGCGTTAAAATTTAATGCAGCAATTGGAGGAAAGTGATATTGATCCAAAAGACACGAACTAGGATAACTATCGGCAAACCGTTTTACCTTATCTGTTTATTCCGGAATTAAAGATACCTTGAAATAATTGAATATCATATCTTTAATTTAATATAAGATATCTAATATATATACTTACTTTTTCTTCCGTGACTTCCTCATTCTTTATTCTGAAAGTGTGACGTACATTTTTGAACATTACTTCTTTCCATTTCGAGCATAAGTAATCACTTTCCAGGTTAAGTGTACAACCTCACATTACTATTCTGATCTTCGCCGATTGCAAAATGAAAGTGTTTTATGGAAGAATCGTGACGGTCCTTGTTCCTGCAAGGGAAAAAGCAGTATAGTTCAATGCATCGTAATCTTAAAGGTATATGGACGTGTAAAAGCAAAAGTAGCTTGCTTTAAAATCTGTCTTTAAAAAGTGACAATAGAAAGTCATCAAAATTAAAAAAACTAATAATTTTCGATCATCAATATGCTTTTTTTTACAATAGGCCCTATTTGTGTGTGACTGCATGGACGGCCTTGATAGTTTCTTATCGTATAATTACTTTGTTGCTAATCATATGTAAGAAGCTGAAAATTTCTCCTTCTAGTAAGCATGCTACTTTAAGAGTACTTGAATAGCATCTTGTGAGAAGATTTTTGTAATCTACTGTACTGAAGCAGGACATTAAAAAGCATCAGAAATAACCTTATTTTCAATACTCTGATCGTTACTCATCGTTCCAGAGACCGAAACTGTTATTTTCATTATTTGCAACTTACAAATCTTTGTGCCAACGTGAATTTATTCTGTATTCCTGTACTTCGAGTGTTTCGACGACAGAGAAGGATTTTCGATCTATAAACGTCCACCATCCTAGAAGTGCATTCGAGCGGAACCTTTCTAAGATGGTCTCTAGATTTATTTAGGTGTGCACACAGGTTTTACATTTTAGTTAGTGGATCCAAATCTGTAAGTTATCTTAAACTTATGATTTGTATTGACTAATTAATATTGCTACATAACTCTCAGACCACATAATTATTGATATTCTATCAGAAATACTCAAAAGATTTCCGGTATCCTCATTTATTGAATTTATGTGTTTTATTAAATGCTCGCTCACGATTTTATCTTTGTTGGGCACAAGTCAGGATAAAAACAACCCCGCCTCCTCTAGGAACTAATCAATTGATATTTGAACTTTTTTTTGTTACCCATTGATTGAAAATTGAGATTTAAGATGCGTCTTTTGGGGTTGGTTTAAACTAAGGCTTAATAGGTGAGGAAGATGTAGGCTGGGCTGGGCGTGATGTTTCCTGAGTCGTCTAATGGGGCAAAACTGTTACTAGTTTCCAGGCTATGATTCAGGAAGAGTGTTGTGCCTAAATTTGCCGATTCACAACGTTGGCAGAACCACACGATGCTAGAATTGCCTAGGTTCCTGTAAGTGTCGTTATCAATGTTTTGGCAACCTTCGTAGAACCTTTTGTGGATCGCTAATATATGCAAAATGAAAGCTTACATGAGATATGTTGACCTACATGGATAACAAACAGGTCGGCGAGGTTGATATTGGTTAGTGAATAAATGCCAAGAAACCTTACCTCGAAATACCGGGTTCCTTACAAAAATAAAAACCCACATAATATCCCGTAGGAAATACCAATTTCCTACAGGAAATTAGCAATTTCATATGGGAAAATAACAAATCCCATAAAAGTATGTGGGAAATCATAAAATACCATAAAAAATTGGGAAATCTTAAAAATCCCAAAAAAGATTTTGTGGGAAATCAGAAAATCCCACAACATTTTTGTGGGAAATTATACAATCTTACAAAAAGTTTGTGGAAAATCCTGAAACCCCATAAGCATGCATGTTTGGTGATATTTAAATTAGAGCAAAAATTTACACAGAATTAATGTGGGATTTGAATATAAGAATTTAATATCCAATATGGGATTTGCAATTTGTGATGCATATGGACCTTTTGTATGTTGCAATTGATTTCTTTAAAGCTGCTACAAATTATAATAAATCAGAATTCACGAAATCTCAAAAGCCCAAAGGGCTGCCACTTTAAACATGCCTCACCTACCTAGTGATAACTTTGACTACCCGGGAGAAAATTCGAGTTGGAACCAACTAAGACTCCTAACTGGTTCTAGCTGGGAAAATTTCTTTCTTGCAATTGATTTGTTTAAAGCTGCTACATATTGTAAATCAGGACTCACGAAATCTTATTGCCTGGGGCTACAAAGAATTTCATTTGCAATGGCAGTCTCCAAAGTCCAAAGGGCTACCACTTTAAACATGCCTTACCTACCTAGTGATAACTCTGGATACCCATGAGAAAATTCCAGCTGGAACCAACTAAGACTCTCAACTGGTTCCAGCTGGAAAGTGTGTTTAACCAGTTGGAAATGGTATTTTTTATTTCATTTATTCTAATAAAAAAATGAGGGAAAACTTAAAATTCCACAAAAGATTTTGTGGGAAATTAACAAATCCCACAATAATTTTGTGGGAAATTATAAAATTCCACACAAAAATTGTGGGAAATCACGTAATCCTATAAACATGCAGGTTTGTGAGACCTTTTACATATATGTAAATTTATATTAAATATACAAAAAAAAAGGAATTTTAAAATAACAAGCGAATAAAATTTGATATAATATGAATCAGCATGCAGATATGACACTAGGGAGGTTTGGTTCGTTGGCTTTGTATTGGCTGGGAGTATTTCTTAAGCATTTACCAACAAAATATTAATAATGTGATGAGCGGAGTCACATTTATCAACACCAATAAATGTTCATGCTGAAATAGAGATTGATAACTACATTTATTTCTATTTTGAAAATTTATATGATCAGTCTAGTGTTTATTTACTTAATCTTTGTGGTTTCATTCCTTTAATATTTTGAGTCAATTATTAATGCTCAAAGAATTTTTGATTTTTTTTCTGATGAAACTAAGGTTATAAATAAATATCAAGATATCTCACACTCGTACAAATCATTTACAATATGTCTCATTCAGTTTAGTTGTGACAGATTGGCATGGGGCACTTTGAACAAATGAAAGTCCATAGAGCTGGTTCATCAATGTCACATATTGAAGGATGTTGAATTTTTATGCAAATAATTGATTTCAAAGTGTTTTTGGAAATGTACACTTGCATGGATATAGTAAATTCCTCGTAAATCCCATAAAGGAAACCAATCCCATGTGGAAAGCAAAACAAATCCCATATGGGAAGCCAAATAAAACCCATATGCCCCAAATCCCACAATTTTTCCTACAACAGAAATATCCTATAGGAGAAATTGATGTTTTTTCCCATTAAAACAAATCCCATGTGCCCAAATTCCTACATTTTTTCCACAACAGAAATTTCCTACAGAAAAAAATTATGATTTTATCTTTCGTTTTTTTCTTGTAAGGGTTGACAACTTGGGTCTATCTAGCAAAGGTTCTGATAAGGAGGATAAAGATTTCCTGTAATATGGGATATGAATAGTACGACGAGAGCTCTGCTAAAATCCATAATAAAAATTGAATTCACTGACTAGCTGGACTCACGGGTAGGCTTAAACAGATTAGACAAAAATGGCGCGAAAAAATAAATCCTTTAGGAACGAATTACAGACCTTCAAAATGTGCATAAAACGAATACAAGTCCACCCAAATAAATAATAGTTAAAAGACACACGAATAAAACCCGATAAAAAATCGCAGAACTGCTCCCACGTTACACAAGTCTGACAAGAAATGGCGCGAAACTCAAAACAATCATATAATAGGTGAATAATCCATCAAAATGGGTATGAAGCGGATTAAAATCAAATTAAACGGATACAAATTAAATCAAAAGATACACATACAGGTTGGAATTGAAAAACACAAAAAACAGCTGAATCAAGTAAAAAAATGTAAAGAACAACTCGACCAGTGCCACACACGATCTCCACAATCGTCGTCAATTATTTTAATCAATTATTTGACCTCTGACCTTTAAATGACATGTCCCAATTAGTGCAGGCCACAGCTCTACATCACCTTTTACCAACCCACGAAGTACCAACCCAATATTACTTGCGGTTTTCCCAGGAAGCGCGACACACAATTTTCCATTTATAATCAATTATTTGACCTCTGACCTTTAGGGTACATGACCTACATTTTGCGGACGTGTGTTCATACAACCATACACCATCCAAACAACTTTAAACTTGGGACCTTTTATGGTTTTCCCTGGAGACGCGACACAAAATTGTTTACACTTACACTGTTAGATGCGACTGACCTTTCATACAAATTTGGACAGACTTTCCAGTAGTGTCTAATATTGCGCAAGAAACATTTAATTCAAAATTTATAGCGCAGCTCCATAACAAATTCCAGAATGATCTCATACTGACACAAGCTTCTAGAATTGGAAGTTTACAATACTTGTAAAAAATATCTTAAATGATATCATTGAGGGCTACGCCTATTTCTAAAAATAGAACTTGAGAATTATCTATAGCAGTTGTTTTCAAGCCATTTATTCGAGGTTTCATAAATTTACAATTATATCTGTGCTCTTACGACGAGAATTAATTAACGTGCCGCTAACTGCCTTCTTTGTGGATTATCATTACATCAATTATAATCACACACATCTTGGCTTTAGCTTGAGCATTAAATTATAAAAGATCTCTCTGCCTTAAACTGTCTGCCGATATAAATCATTAATTGGATCTATACATACAGCTGTTATAAAGTCTTTCAAGGACCTCATAACTCCTAAGGATTCAAAACTTTGGGATAGATCATCGCATCAAGATTCTTACAGGATTCCTAGCCGAACTGGATCACTATATTGGAATAAAATACAGGATTATAAAAAAGTCAACCGTCCCAAAGAGGTCAAGAAGACTCAGGTCAGGCTATTTAAGTAGGTTTAAGATTATTGTATACATTGTAAGAAGAAAGTTTGAAATTTGGAATGCAAGTTTTAATTTCAAAGCCACTGTTCTTGGTTTTATCTTTTGACATTCCTCTTTTACTTTTCTATTTTTGGTCCGTAATAACAACAACAACACACACACACACAAACACACCACAAAAGTGAGTACAATACCTTACCGCCATATATGCTATATCAGAGATCGTGACGTCATCCGGTCTATATTTCATATAGGCCGAAAGCCTAACGGCCTGTATGCAATATAGACTGTAGAGGGTGCCATCATCTTTGGCTATATGCTGCGATAAGATAACAATTACGTAAAATCCTCGAAGTTGACTGACGCATTAGACGCTGGGCGTCAATTTGCGTATCTTAATTGATATATGCAAAAGAGTACGCGTACCAACGTTATTAAGGCATGGCGCATGTGATAAGCCCAATCCCCGTGCATTCCCATCACATATATATTATAAGGTAGATACCAAACTCTGACGTCACTCCAATTGGCTCACACACATAGAGCTATATATAAGAACACTAACTTTTTGTGCCAATTTTGGTGTCGTCTTACCTCCAACCAGACAACACGTATTTCTCTCGACTTACAATCTCCCGCGCAGCACAATTCGTACCAACTATGGCTTCGCTAGTTTTTAAAGGCGTAGACCTGGTAACTACAGTAGAGCACTTTCCACAGGACCTATAATCCACGGGATTTACCATAGCCAAGATCAACAGGATTATTTCCCGCCAAACCAACCAACCAACAAAACTCATCAGAACCATGATATCACCTGCAAACAAGATAACACAGCTACTCAACGAGGGTTTTACCTACAGAGATAAGACATACAAAACCATAACCAAGATCAAGAGGAATATTTCCCGCCAAACCAACGAACCAACAAACTCATCAGAGCCATGATATCACCTGCAAACAAGATAACACAGCTACTCAACGAGGGTTTCACCTACAGAGGTAAGACATACAAAACCAAAATATTATCATCCCTTTAAGCACTCCATCACCATCTGTCACCGTTACCAACGAGACGGACACAAGCCAAATACTGCACAGCACCCATCGTCTGTCCAAGATGTGGACAGAATCATCTCGTCAGGAATTGCCGCCACCCAAAAGACTCACCCGTCTGCTACCACTGTAAGCAGAATCATCCGGCATTCCAATGCTATATATCCAGCTAATGCCAAAACGCAAGAAGGCTCCATCAGTAACCCCGTCATGGATAGTGCACCCATGTTATCCATTATCACTGACAAGCAGAAACGTTCACATTCTGCCTCTTCACCACCAGAACTAAAGAAACTCAAACCAAGACTCACCACGACGTCAACAACTAGTATTAAAACACAAACAACCGATGACATCATCGCCACGGCTGTATTGACGCCTCAACCAGTGAAACATACAACATCAGTCGCCACGTAAACTGACAGTCAATCATTACTCAATTTCTACCGTTCAGCTAGACCCAAGAAAAATCAACAACGAACTCAAAACCAACTGGTCACCATCCCACTTACACCACGCACTTATTGCCGCTCCATCTAATGCTGAACCAGTAGCTAGTTCAGTCACCATCAACAACCAGATACCATTAGGTCAAAATCCATCACCACTCAAAGAGCAGCCATCTGACACACCAACAAGATGAAGCCAAAGACATGTCAAAAACCAAAGTCAAAAACCTAGTCAAAGACCACGTCAAAGACCACGTCAAAGACCACGTCAAAGACCACGTCAAAGACCACGTCAAAGACCACGTCAAAGACCACGTCAAAGACCACGTCAAAGACCACGTCAAAAACCACGTCAAAAACCACAGCCAAGCTCAAGACCAAGTCCTGCCACAACGACGCCGCCTAAACTGGCGCCTTCGACGCCCCTCCCTTATGTCTAGGTGTCTGGCGTAGTTCTTTGACCGATTGTTAATGCTTATATGTTTGTCTTTACTCGTCGTAAATGTAAAACTCGTAAAATTGTTGTCCCGTCGGGATAAGTGGTGCCCACGGCCCCCAGGGGTTACGGAGTACTACAGGTGAACGGCGCGTCGGTAACTTATTATTCCTTTGTTGTTGTTTTTGTGCCAACTTTGGAATCCACATGCTAATTTATCTACATAATCTAGGCTTTTTTTTTTTTGAACCTACAAGCTAATCTATTTACATAATCTAGGCTTTTTTTTTTATAACTTTTTTGTATAGCCTACCAACAATTTCCTGAGTAAGCGAACGGTAAAAGCAAGTAAGTTATGCTTATTTTCACGTTTTAGCTCATTATTCTGAAATATTTAGGTAGAAAATAATTAGTTGCAATAGTTAAGCCATATTAAGTGCTAAGAGAGAAAATTAAGCCCCGAATATAATCTCAAATTGAATCTAAAGTGGAGACGTTCACTGTCTCACTAAACTCCAGTGTGACATGTATACCTATTTCACGAGGTTGCGTCTTCAAGTCATTATTTGGGGCTTGTGTATATGTTAACGTTAGGCTTACAACTTCAAAACAATACATGAATGTGGCGATTGGTTTTAAAATTGTTATCTTAGTTTCAGTAGTGACGTCGTCACCACGTTCTGAGGGATGTGTTTAGTAATTAGGACATTAGGGTAGTACTCCCCGTAGTACCGTCGGACTGATGCCAGCCGTGTTAGTATGGCTGCTGTTAGTGATGGCTGGCCGTCCGCATCCCAATGTCAAGCGTACTGAGGCCCTGTGATGTGTATGATAACTAACATTAGGAGTATTTAAATTCGGGAGCGGTTGATTCGGATCACTCACCATACATGCCTCAGTAAATTTACATATTGGCCCCCCAAAAATAACAAGATGACAGGCGCAGAAGGGCTATATCACATCAAAAAAGCCCAAATAAAAGGAAAGTACAGTAAACGCAAAGATTTAATTTGATTGACTTTGATTTGATTTATCTTCAGATCAGTTTACAACAACATATACATAAATCATAGCAAGAAGTTTGGACAATGGAAAATTCAAAAACATTTTGTAAGAAACATGAGTATAGAACACACACTCAATAGTTATAAACATGTGATGTGGTAACTAACTGAAAGAAGATAAAAGACCAGAGAAAAAAATGCCCAAAGTTAGTAAATAATTTTTATAAAAGTTCTTCATTTTAAATCAGAGATTTAGAGCGAATGAGTTGAAGTATGAATATCAATCTATATCAGCTTAACTCCTAGTATTATAGGAGTTAAGCTGATGTAGATAGGCATAGTAGCACTACTTGAACTACACTACGTACTAGCACTACACTAACTTACCCAGAGACAAATGATAATTATCGGAAAAGGCTGTATGCAGAGCTAGAGGCGTATAGACCTTTTCAAACCGAGTTTAGCCGAACGTGATTTCTTCAGTAATTCGACCAATCAAATGCTGGGGGAACTTTTCCTTTTGTTTCCCAGCCAATCAGGTGCAGGTTTGAGGAAAAACATGTAAGCAGTAATACGAGTGTGTATTTCCTTCATGTATAACGCGCGTATGATACGTGTGCTTGAAAAACATTTTCATACGCTTGGTCCCATACCGTGCGTGAATTGGGCAGACGGCCAAGATTCCTCCAGTATTTTATTGGTAAATAAGTTTCCTCTAGTACACGATTGGTTTATTATGGACACGTGAATCTTGGCCATGTGACATTATCTAAATTACTTATCCGAAATTGCCGATTCAGATTTGAAAAGATCTATAGGAAGCGAGGGGATTCTAATTTTGCCTTCGCGATTGGGAGATATAATTAGGATATTACTAATATAAATTTGAAAAAAATGAAAGAAAATTATTTGGAAATTTGGTCAAATTATTGGCATTTTTGGTACAATTACTGTAAATTTGTGTAACTATTAAAATTAATTTGGGAACATTTCTGAAAATGAAGGATTTTTTTAAAAATTTCCCGGAAAATCAAAGAAAATTGCCGAAGATCAGAGAAAATTGCACGAAAATGAAGGTAATAGAATAAAAGTTACTGAAAATTCAAGAAAAAATCCTGACAATTAAAGAAATTTCTGGAAAACTGAAGATTAAAGTTAGAACCAAATTTGCAATAAATTCATTTTTCATCGTTTATTTCCTAATATGAAGTATAGCATATTCTGTACTGGTATACCCCGCTACTTATATTTACATACATAATTTTACAGGGGGACAAGTTTCCCCCATGACCCCCACTGAATACGCCACTGGTCATATGACCTAATCCAAAATGAGAGGATGCACAAGATGGTGAAGCGCAAGACGGTGGAACTATTTCTTTAGTGAATTTGGAGCTTTGAAATGAAGATCATATAGATACTGATACCATAATTTTATTTCATACTGTTGATTCTTTACAGGATACTTAAGTGTCATTCATTTTTGTGACAGAATTTGTAACAAAATTTAAATTGAGTGATCATATGAAACTTCCAAGTTTCACAGAAATACCAAACTTGACTCCCCAAGGAAGATTATATACAGTATACCTTCCCTGTAAACACAATAATGTTTTAAAAACATCATGTTTTCAAAATATCATTTTCTGGTGTCATAAAAATGTTTTTATAAAAAAAATAAAAAACGTATTTCAAAAACAAAAATGATATAACAAAAACATTTTTTGCATAATATCATATGAAAAATGTTATAATAATGTTTCTGTAACACCACATTTTGATATTATTAAAACAATATAACACAAAATGTTTTTAAAACGTTTTGTGTATTCTGGGTTGTGTAATTTATGAAACAATGCAAACAAGCTTGTTATCAAACTGCCACTGTTTGAATTCACATTAGAACTGACCTTTTTGTGACTTAGAATAAATGTATCACTTATTTTGTCGCTATAAGTAGCTTCCCCCATCCAGATTGATACATAATTTGATCAGGGTTTGATCTGAATATTATAGTACACCTTGATACAAAACAGTAAGCCGACTAAAGTATTTAAATAAAATTGATAAATCTATATTGATAAATAAACGACTTGCAACTAGCACTATGTTTAGAAATCAAACTTAAGCAACCAATCATTTTCATTATAATGCAAGATAAAGGACATACAGCAAACAGAACAAGATGTTACCATATAGGCCCAACCTTTATTTCATTTATTTATTTATCACTCCATTGAGTTACATACAAAGGAAAATTGGTAATTACAAATTAGCATTAGAAACAAAAACAATAAACATATAATGCAATATACAGAATAGTATGGAGTGAATGGTGAACTGGAGGAAGTGTAAAACTTTTGCTAGCCAGCTCGCCATCAACAAAGGAGAATACAATACAAAAAACAATTAGATAGGCCTGCCCCTAACCCATTCACCTACCCAACCAGCGACCTGTTATCACTGAGACCATGTCGCCTATACTCACCCAAATTACACACCCACCCAACCCCTCCCACCCTGCCCTTCTCCTCCCATCCCACCTATCTCCGTCCCTCGACTCCCCTCCCCTCACACCCACCCCCTCTCACCGACATACACAGAAAACAAAGAAGACAGAGACCTTGCCATAGAGTACCAAGGATGGATCTATGAAGATGCAGTTTACCTAAATTCCAAAGGTATGACAAGTACAATAGTGATCATTAAAGTGATGTCGTATGACATAAATCCAAAATGAGAGGATGCTTATGATGGTGAAGTAGACGATGATGAAACTGTCTTTTTGTGAATTTGGAGCAAGTTCTGACATGAAGATGATAAATCACACGCCATTTTTATTTCATGATGCTGATTCATTTAATACGGTTGTAGTATTGCTGAGTGTAATCATATAGTTATGACAGAAGTTGTACCAAAGTTTAAATGGTTTTTGTGATCATATGAAAATTAAAGTTTTATTGAAACACCAAACTTTGACTCCTCAATGAAAATAGGGTACTTTCGTTTATCTATAATACAACACTAGAAAGCAAATTGCCATTGATTTAACCCACATTCAAGTTTTGTGTACACTACTGTCTTAGATATTCCACAGAAATCAAACCTTTGCATGAATTCATCAAACAATGTTGAAAAATCCTATTAATGGCCAATTTCAGGTACAGTATGAAGTTATAACCAATTTCCAGCATGTAATTTTGTTTGTGCTGGAAACTGCCATTATCAAACAGAATTTGCTGTACATGTACAGTATATATCAGTGATTAACAGTTCTTCCTTGACTTTTTACATTATTTTTACTGTTACCTACAGTTTGGAAGCTTGTAAAAATAGTACGGTTGATGCTGGAAGTCTTATGAATAGAAAAAATAACTTAGCCAACAAATAACTTAAATTCTAATTTCTCTTACACAATTGTCATATTTTCAGTTATTGAGGTAATATTCAGTTTTGTATAACTCTCTTTTGTAGAAAATTTCTGCGGTGCCAATGACCTTACATGGAGTATGGACAACCTCAATGTTTCAAAAGTACCAGATGTATATTCAAGAAGATTTGCCCAACCAGACTTGGAGAGATAATGTTGAAATCCTTTTATACTGTACTATTTTTGGAATGAAATTGAGGAATGACAGTACCCTGGAAACTGCTAAACTTTGTGTGTTATTGCATGAGGATAATGTTGATCAAAACAAATACTCATTGAGTGGAGCGAATATGTACTGGTAGAGAAATGTTTTATGTATGGCAGTTTTATTTTCATACTGTTTGCATTCATCGGAATACTTGCTGTGAGTGAAAGGAATTAAACAAAACTATCATATAATTATTTATCATGTCATGGCAGATAAAGTGAATGTCTTATCATTCATAAATCTTTACATGCATGGTGATGCAGGGCCGTAATTTATTTGGAAAGTGGAAGGACATGGCCTCTTATCCAAAATGTGTGTGTGTGGTGGAGGGAGCGGGGGGACAAAAGGTAAATTTTCCCTGAAATGTACTGAATTTTTAACATTTTGCTAAAAAGTGGGGAATGCTCCTTGAAATTACCAATAATGTCCAATAAACTTTTCTCTTGATGTAGATAATGCTACTTACATTCATCTTTTGACACATAATTTATGTTCACAAAATAGTGAAATTACACAAAGACATTTAAGCAAATGTGTCTGTCTGTAGTGTCTCTCGGAAGTAAAAGGGGGGTAGGGGGCGGCACATCCATATGTTAGGTATATATCTATATGTGCCGCCCAAGCAGGTATTTTTTCCATCATTTTCGTAGTGCAGGTTTCTTTTTCATCACTTTCATAGTGCAGGTTCCCAAAAAATGTTGTTTTTTCTCTCTTAATTTTGTACTGCTGGTCCATTTTTTACAATATTGTGGCTGAATACTCGATACTGCTGGTATTAAAGTTGACTTCTTTGATACCACTGGTATCAAAATTGAATAATTTCATACTGCAGGTACCGAAAAAGATGTCATACTGTGGGTATGGTTTTCGGTTGATCATCCTTAGTATGAAGTGCCCCCACGTATTTTCTATGAAACATAATGTTTGTTGAACATTTTTGAATGTCACTTCCAAATGCGACTGAAGTATCTCTAAGAGGCTGTGAATGTTATTACACTGTACAAAAATAACTTATTCGCGTAATTGATTAAAGTGAAACAACAGATGACATTACTTCATAGTTTGTGTATACCTTTGAGCGTATGGAATTAAAACTATTTTCACTTTAACAACTACATTGGAAGCATAATTTTATTAGACAATGACATTTATAAGCTTTGAAGTAATTATTTGAACCTTTTCCCACTATATTAAATGCGAGTAAATGAAGGTGTACATCCAATTTAGATGAACCTCATTAGAAGTATATTAACCTCGGTTACAAGATCAAAAAAGAGTAAACATGCTGCTTTTGATATATCAACCAAATCAATTTCAAGGGACTATAGACATCTAGAGGCAGCATGGGCTTAATTGGTTTAAAATATGATGTAAACTATTAATTGTTTGTTTGATGAGGTCTTAACGGCACCACGACAACGAAGGTCAAATTGTGCCTGAGAGGTCAGATCATTTTAGAGGTAGTAAGGAAAGAGACCAGGGGAAGAATGAGAGAAATTCAAGAACAAAAGCCAGAAAGCTGTGATCGAGAGAGGAGGTGCATGGGTAAAACTAAAAACAAAGTAGAGAGGGGGTGGAAGAGGAGAATTAAATATGGTTGTAGAGGGATGCATGCTGAAGGAAGGAGACTATTTTATCTGGAGGATTTTTTTGGAAGAACTCAGCAATTGAGTTGTGGGGAGCGAGAGAAGCTCTGGGAAGGTTGTACAGGGGCAAGCAAGGAGAATGTGTTGGATTGTGAGGATGCAGTGGCAATTGTTACAGAGGGGTTGGGGGAACCAATAAGGAGGTGGGAGTGAGTGAGGTGGGTGTGACCAATTCTAAGACGGGTAATATGAACGTTGTCGATACGAGAAAGGTTGTTGATGGTGGATTTGATCGGGATTGTGGGCTGGATAACATGGAGTTTGTTATCAATTTGGAAGTTCCATAAGGTTTGCCAGCGGTCACGAACAAGAGAAGCGATAAGCGGTTTGATGTCAGAGAGGGTTTTGGGAAAAGGGAAGGGAGGAGGTTAAGGGCAAGCTTAGCGGCTGTATCAGCCCTGTCATTGCCAGGGATGCCAACATGGCTGGGAATCCAGAAGAAAAGAACACTTTTCCTGCAGAGGGTGGGAGAAAAGAGTTTCCGGAGGAGGAGGTGGCAGGTGAGGTTATCCCATTTAAGATTGAGTAATGAAGTAAGAACAGCCTTTGAGTCAGAGAAAATGGCAAAGTGACTAAGAGGAGAGTACTCAATAAAGTTGAGGGCGAGGAGAATGGCCTTAGCCTCGGCTGAAAAGATGGATGAGTGGTCAGGAAGTCTGCTACTGAGGGTGATGTCTTGGATGATGGCAGCAGCAGCTGTCTTGTTGCCTTCCTTGGAGCCATCAGTATAGATGGAGGTGTAATTTGAGAGTTGGTCTTTGATTTGGTTGTGGAGATTGATGAAGAGATTAGGGTGAGTTTGAGTTTTGTTATAAGTGGAGAGGTCTAGGTGGACAGAAGGAAGGGGGTGGCCCAAGGCGGAAAAGTGGGCCAGGAATAGGTGCCGAGTGGCGGGGTTGATGCCAAGTTGAAAGAGGTCTGATTTAATGCGTAAGCTGAAGGGGGCGATAGGGTTTTAGTCCTATCAAAGAGGGAGGAGAAATTGGGGTACCTAATGAGGTTGTAAACAGGGTTCTGGGTGTTGGTGAGGACTCTAAAAGCATAGGAGAGGCTAAGCTTTTTACATCTAAGTAGAAAGGGGGGTTCGTTGGCTTCAACATGAAGGCTAGTGATTGGGGAGGTCCTGTAGGCTCCTAGACAAAGCCTGAGGGCTTCATTTTGGATGGTGTTAATGTGGTTGAGGTATGAGTTGTGAGCGACACAGTAAACAATATTGCCATAGTCAAGCTTGGCACGAATGGTGAGCCTGAAAATTTTGAGGAGAGCATAGCGGTTCGCTCCCCAAGTAGTGTTGGAGAGCAGTCGGAGGATGTTGAGGGAGCTATTGCATTTTAGTTTCAGGTTGGTGATGTGTGGCTTGTAGGTGAGCTTGGGGTCTAGAGTTAGACCAAGGAACTTTGTGCTTTCAACTTTAGGGATGCGATTCCCATTGAGCACAAAGTTCGGGTTGGGGTGGAGGTTGTTGAAATGACAAAAGTGCATGCAGACTGTCTTGTCTTTGGAGAATCTAAAACCGTTATTGTTGCTCCAGACTTGCAGCTGATTGAGGCTGGTTTGGAGCCTATTTTCAACAATAGGAAAGCTAGGGGAGGAGTAGAAGATGGTGAAGTCATCCACGTAGAGGGTACGTTTGATGCTGGGGCCAAGGTCATTCCCGATGTCATTAATGCTCAGGTTGAAGAGAGTGGGGAGAGGATGCTGCCTTGGGGACGCCCTCTTCTTGGGGTACGGCTTGGAGAGGGTGTGGCCAATACGAACTTGGAACTGCCTGGGTGAGAGGAAGTTTTGAATAAAGATGGGGAGGTGGCCTCTGAGGCCAATGGTGTGAAGTTTCCGGGTAATGCCGTATTTCCAAGTAGTGTCGAAAGCTTTCTCGAGGTCAAAAAATATGGCAATGAGGTGTTCCTTTTTTGCAAAGGATTCCCGGATAGCGGTGTCGAGCGTAATTAACTGGTCTAGGGTATTGCGACGTTTTCGGAAGCCGCTTTGGTGAGGAGAGAGGATTCTGTTGGTCTCGAGGAACCAGTTTAGTCTCTGATTAATGATCTTTTCCATAATTTTACAGAGACAGCAAGTAAGGGCGATGGGTCGGTAGCTGGTGGGGTCGGTGCTATCCTTCCCCGGTTTAAGGACGGGGATGACAATAGCTGTCCTCCAGATAGGGGGAAAGGAGTGTGAGGACCAAATGTGGTTGAAGATGGTGAGTAGGGTAGTGGTGGCCTTGATGGGGAGGTGTTTCAGAAACTGATAGGGGATGTTATCTGGGCCCTTGGAGGTGCAGCCAGCGTCGCTGATGGCTTGGTTTAATTCAGAAAGGGTGAGAGGGGTGTTGTAGCTTTCGGAGTTGTCAGAGGAAAAGTGATTCTCCGGGCTTCATCGCAAGCTTTTTGATTTTGAAAGCATTGGAGTAGTTGGTCGAGGACGAGATGTTGCTGAAAGAGGCGGCGAGGTGGTCAACGATGTCTTTTTGCGGTGAGAAGGTCTCCATTCCAAGAGAGATGGGAGATGGAAGATTTGCCTACTCTGCCGTGGAAGCTGTTAACCATTCTCCAAATCTTCTTAGTGGGGGTGTTGGTGGTGAGAGAAGAGATAAAGTTGTTCCAAGTGTTGGTTTTACTGTCCTTGATAGTGCGTCTGGCCTTGGCACGGCTGATGCGAAAGAGGTTAAGGTTATGGGTGGTCGGGTTAGTTTTAAAGTTCCTGAGGGCTCTTTTCCTGTTCTTGATGGCGGTTTTGCAGTCATCTGAGAACCAGGGGTTGGGGGGATGATTTGGGGGTTTGGAGGTTTTGGGAATTGAGCAGGTGGCGATGTTGATAAGGATATTACTGAAGTTAGACATGGGATCCTCATCCTCGAGAAGATGGGGGGAGAGGTGTGAGTCACAGAGGGTTTCAAAAAGGGACCAGTCAGCCTTGTCGCGGTTCCAATTGGGGGTGTGCTCAGTGGGGATTTGAAGATTGGAGTGTATAAGAAGAGGGTAATGATCACTACCACAGAGGTCAGCAGTGACTCTCCAACTAAAATCAGGGAGGAGGGTAGGGGAACAGATAGACAGGTCAATACAGGTGAGAGAGCCTGTGGCAGGATGAAGGTAGGTCGGGGAGTTAGTGTTCAGTAAGGACAGGCTGTGCTGACGGAGAGCGTTTTCGATGAACTTGCCTCTAGGGGTGGTGGTATTAGAGCCCCACAGAGGGTTGTGAGCGTTGAAGTCACCAAGAAGGATGAAGGGGGTGGGAAGCTGAGAGATGAGGTTGTTAAGGCTGGTTGGTTGAATGTTGGTGTTGGGAGGGAGATAGATATTGCAGAGAGTGAAAGTTTTGTGGAGGGAGATAGAAATACAGATGGCCTGAAGGTCGGTGTGCACACGAACAGGGCTGTGTGGGATATCGTGTCTAACGAGAATGGAGACGCCACCACAGGCCCTGTCAGCATCCACGTGATGTTTGTGATAGCAAGCAAAGTTGTTAAGGGAGTAATGGTCGGTGGTTTTCAAGAAAGTTTCTTGTAGGCAGAAGACGACCGGGTTGAAGGTGGAGGCCAGAAGGTCGATTTCTTCAGAATTGGCCTTAAGGCTCCTAATGTTCCATTGTATGATGTTGTGGGTGTTATTGTAATTGTTTGTGGTGTATGCCATAAAGGAGGCGGGGGGTTATCTGGAGGAAGATCTGCTGGGTCTGAGTTCGCTTGTTTTTTCTTTGGATCTGTTTCTTTGGGAGCGATTGTTTTTGAAAATTGGACGAGAAGTATGATCGGTGTGTTCGGTACTCGAACAATCCATACTCTCTTCAGTGTGGGTTTGGGAGGTGGGTTGTTTGTTGATTGGTTGTTTGTTGATAGGTTGTTTGTTGATTGGTTGTTTGTTGATTGGTTGTTTTTTGGTTGGTTGTTTGTTGGTTGATTTGTTGGTTTGTTGGTTGTTTGCTTGGCTGGTTTTAGCTTGATGTATGAAGGTATTAGTGGAGTTGGTGTAGGGGGCGGTAGGGGCTTTAGAGTAGGAAGGGGGGTTGAGGAGAGAAGTGGTGGTGGAGGTGGTGTGTGTATTGGGTGTGATTGGGTTGTTGGAAATGGTGATGGGCTTAGGACTAGGTAAGAAGAGCCAGGTGAGGTCAGTTTGGGCATGGGAGTTAGTTTTTGTTGTGTTAGTTGTGTTGGGGGGGGGGGGCGGAATTAGAGTTAGAGGAGACTACGTTTGAGTAGGAAGGCTTGGAGTTAAGGGAAGCGAGGAATTGTTTCCTGGCCTCAGGGTAGGTTATGTTGGGGTTAAGGGTTTTAAGTTTTGTTATTTGTTTTTCCTGAAGCCAGGTGGGACAGTCTTTCGAGAAGGATGGATGGTTTGCTGGGTGTTTACCGTCACAATTTGTGCAGAGTGGGGGGTTGGTGCAGGAGGTGTTGTCATGGTCCGGGGCTCCGCAGTTACCACAGCGCGCTTGGCTGTGGCAGGAGTTTTTCCCGTGGCCATACCTCTGACAATTATAGCAACGTAAAGGGTTAGGGATGTAAGGGGCGACCTGGATTCTCAGGTAGCCGGCAATGATGTGGGAGGGGAGAGTTGGTGTTGCGAAGGTGAGAAATATGGTGTTGGTGGGAGTTTCGGCTCCGTCTCTCTTTAGAACGAGACGACGGGCTTCGGTTACATGTTGGTTAGCTAGTTCTTCTTGGAGGTCGTCATCGGTCATGTACGCAAGATCGCGGGTGCGTATGACGCCTTTGCTGGAGTTTAGGGAACGATGGGGGGTGACTGTGATGTCGATACCAGAGTTGGATAGGGTTTTGGTGGAAAGGAGGGTGGTGGCTTGTGTGTCCCTGGTGCAGTGCACCAGGAGATCACCGGATCTAAGGGTAGAGACTTTGGGTAGGGTACCGACAAGGCCAAAGAGGGCTTTATGGATGAGGAAAGGAGAAACTTTTTTAAAGCTTTCCTGCTTGTTGGTGGCATGGATTATAACTTGGATTTTTGGGATTGGGGTTGCAGAATGGTCAATGATGGTAGCAGGTGGGTCACGGGGAGGGGAGGGGGGTCAAGGTCAAGGTCACTGCATAGGCGCTTTGTCATTATGAAAGAAAAAACCAAGGGCCGAGAGACCCGAGGCAGCTAGAAAAAAATCGCGGAACCACTATATGGGGATCGCTGTATTAGTAACGAAGGGCGTGAAAAGTCGGGACAGAACGAGGGAAAATATAATAGAAAAAAAGAAAAGAAACGATCTCACCGAGGATAAAAGCCCATCCACCGAAAAGAAATTCCGAAAATGAAGTTATAAAACAAAATGGTGCAAATTGGAGAGAAAATGGAGCGAAAATAGTTTAAGAGAATAGAAGCAGTTGTCACGTCGCTCTCGTACACACGTGTAAACTATTAAAACAACGTAAAACAACAAAAAATTCCATTAAAATTGGTTAAAAGTGGACTAATTTACTGCATTTTTAGCTTTTATTGCACAATATTCTGTGACGTCAATGAGGAAAGGATCCTTCATTACCTTTTGCAAAAGCTTTTTTATTCCTCTGTCAATGTAGCTTGAATTAAAACTTTGGACTTGGAGCAAATGTTTTGGAACTTGGTCATATCTCGAATCACCATGTACGTAGAAAAGATATGAAATTAACAAGAAGCTGAATTTGAAGAACAGAATTACATAAAGATTTTGAGATGTGTTCCTGTTGCTATTTCACACATTCCGCCACCTCACCAAACAAACTCAGCCACCGTAAATGTTAATAATATCATGAAATATCTGTGTTGTGTTAACATTAAGAATTGAATTCACAAATGCAGAATTTCACCTTATGTTTATTAAGTTTATTGCTGAAGTTCTTTCTCAGATTTATTCATTTAACTTACACAGTATGTCTCTTCTGACATAATGAGCAATTTGTAATCATTAAACATTGCTTAAAGGATTACTTAAGTGGTCAAGAAAGTTACTTTTATATGAAAGAGGGCTTTAATAGAAACAAAATGATGAAGAAATTACTTCGAAAGCTTATTCCATTATTCAAGTTAAAAGTTCTTCTTATCTGTGTAGAAATGACTGGTGTAGTAAGTCTACGATGGACGGTTGGCTCCCTTATCTTCACTTTCTTAACAATTGTTAATGTATTTTAAACAAAATTGATTTACATTTTGTACTGTTTCAATTGTTTTTACAGGTGGTGAATCATAAAAATCTTTCCTAGATTCTGTTTTACTACCTTTTCTAACATATCCCATGGTTTTTAAGTCACAAAATTGCAGGAAAAAATGTGATATAATACATACAGAATTTGAGGAATCTGACATCACACCTAGTCTGGTTTCAGTCGTTTCGACACAAATAATACAGAACTTGAAACTTAGATATCTCCTTAACCGAATGAAATACTTGGATGCTTTCTTCACCATTTCTCATTTGAAGTCCTCTTTCATATTAGATTAACTTGCTCTGGCCACTGAATTAATCCTTTAAGTTAGAAATACTTTGTTTCATAGGAAAATACTTACATCCAAATGCCTGTCAGGCTACAACTTTAGCTGTCAAATGTGAAGAATGGTATGATTGAGGGTTCAAAGCAACTAATCATGAAAAAATAAGTGGGGGTATGAGAATCAAAAATTGCCTCAAAATAAAAGATTTTTTTTTCGAAAATCGCACGAGAATTATAAAAATTGAAAGAATTTTACGAAGAGATTCTAGTTATAATTAGAGTAGTGAAAAATGTTCAAATGTTTTCGGATTTTGATCTATAAATGCTCCAATTTTTGAAGATTTTTTCTGATAAATTTGTTCTATTTTACCAAATTTATATGAAAATTAATATCTTGAATTTCTGAAGCTGTAAAAATTATATAAAAAAACAGAGAAATGAGTCACCATTAATTTTCATTTTTGGACTGATAAATGTATAGAAATGTTCTGGTGGTGGTAGGGGGGGGAGGATACACCTTATGCTAATGCTGTGCTATATGCTTTTAAAATACGACAGTTGGAAAGTGCTCCTTAGATCCTGTGCCCACCCCCTCCCCCTCCTTCTATCTTAGATTTAGATATCTTCAGTCGCCTCTGATCGCTGTCTTTTTGCGAAGAAACCAAAACATAAAGGTATAACCATAGGCTATTATTATCCTACCATTTTTTCCAATACCAAGTTTTTGACCGACGAAATAGTAAAAAATTCTTGTATGGGACTAACCCACCATAATAGAGCTCAATGCCTAAATTTGAAATACAAACTTCGCAAAACTATATTATACAACAATTTCCTTTCCATGAGTCAAATGCGTTTCTAAAAACTAAAACGTATAGCATTCGTCCCTTTGGCACTCACCACGGACGGTAAAAATAAACTGTTAAACATGTTCAGCTTCTCAAATTACAATTATACAACTTGGTGACAAATTCCCCTGGCGGACATCTAGCCCTGTGAAAAGGAGACAAAATCTCCTGGGGCGGGGAGGAGGGGGGGGGGACAAAATCTCCTATGCAATTATGTCCCGCGGACATATTCTCCTAGGACATTCTGTCCGAAAGGAGGGGGGGGCGTTTTCTCCTGGGAGACAAAATCCCCTGTTACACCTGCGGCGCGGTAGAATGAAAACAGAGCGTGTAGGTATTGTTATGTCATAAGCATTCCCATCTGCTGAGTGTGTACTTTCTATACCGTGCACGCGTAATGCAAATTGTTCTTTATTTTCTCACACTGTCTGAACAGACAAAATAATCATTGAAAAATATTGGCTATGTGGATCCCATTGTATATGCCTACCATATGTGTTTGTGTTGTTACGGTTATAGAGCGCCATTAAAAAATAATTAACAAACAAAAATAATTTTTCTTGGTTTCAGGTCTTCTAGCAAAGTGAGGATGAAAACGGGTGTGGAGTGGTCCTTTATATTATTTCTCCTCCTCCCCATAGAGTTTTTGATAAGGTTTAGAGTCAGCGGCGCCACACAGAATGCTGGAAAAGGTGTAAACTCCTGTGGCCCATGCAAATTCGCAGGAGCTTTGAGAAATATTAGGCCTACTGTCAATATGTAATCACGAAGCTCCAAACGCATAACTTCCCCATCTGCCCATGGGGCACCAAGACCTTTTTAGAAATATACCATTAATGTAGAAATTGGCAGTGCAGCTCCATGATTTGACACCTTAATGACCAACGTGTAGTACCAAAGAGCTGTGGAAGCTCTTAGGTAGTACTATTGGTTTTCAAAAAGCATGGAATCTTTTCCAGGAAAACGTTAAAGTAAAAAGATAGGCCTACCTGACTGCCTGAGGTGCACTTTTAGGTGATGAGGGGATCGATCTTGTTGCTGAATTTCATGAACATCTTCTACTGTTCTAAGTTGTACAGCATTTTTTTTTGTTTTTCTCGAAGTTTGGGTAAAGAAATTCCTTTGAATTGTGAGCAGGGCAGAGAAAATCATCCATTGAGATTCGTTTTTCCTTCTGTTCAGCACTGTTTTTTCTTTCAAAACTGCATTTCTGTGTGTCTGAAGTATTGTAATTTCAACTATTTTTGCGCGATAATACCCTAAGTTATCAACGTGGCGTTATAGTCTGAAGAGTTTACAGTGTAATGTCATAACCCTCACACAAGAACGAGGTTTAACGGCGCGTCGATCCTGCTCACCACATTTGTGCACCACACGCAGTATGGGTAATCATCCAATCACGGTAAGGCAACAACCAACGCGTTACAAAATAAAGCACTTTACACATTTACGATTCTTGTTGTTCTTGTAGGTGATTAGATTGCACCAACTGACCAAGGAACGTAAATACGCAAATGAACGTTCTGCACATAATACTTACTGGGAGTCGACTTTGAGGATTTTGCGTGATATTTATATTTTATTCTATTTATTTCAACATGTAAACGGGCGAGGTCGGCGTCGTGGTGCGTGGGTTATTTGTCCATCCCTCAGGTACAAACCCACATTCCAAATCTTGATTTCGACACCTAAACACGTCAACACACCCCGTCTCCTCTAGGAACTAATAAATGAATATTTGCTCTCAACAAGGATTTAACTCGTGAGCAAGCAACAATACAACTAGTGAAAAGTAATATATGAAGCTTATCAGAATTCTTTATTGAGGTATGGTTCCAAAACATTCAATTAATACAAGGATGGTTACAGATCAACACAATATTTATCATACAATGCATCGGAAACAATTTCTGTTGTTTCTATAGAATCCAAAATAATTCATACTTTCGATCAATTCAATTTGTGACTTGACATTGAATTTGTTGTACAGAAACCAAAAACAAACAACAGAAAATGTTTAACCAAAATTTAACTTACTTAATGGATCCATATCTAACTAACATGCGCGCAACAGGACTTGACTCCTTCTCTGATGTTGCGGCGAGCACTGACTCCTTGATGATCCATGTTTCCAGGGGGTATCCAATTTCAAGCTTAACATGCTCCTTTGCAGGGGACAAGCCATAGAAATGGGAAACATCGTAGTTGTTCACACAGTAAGCGTCATTCTTCAATTATTCAAAGCAAAGAATGCCAACAGAAATTCCTGCCATTTCTGTCACAAAGATTAACTTAGCTCAGACAGGCTAATATTATAGTTCACAACTGCTGCAAGGCGGAGGATGAGGGACTGTCCTCGCTGATAGTAATTGGCTGCATAACACATCTTCAAAACTGACTGACTGCACAAATGTCAGCTTCACTTCCCACAGGCCACATAACTGCTTTCTGCAAGTATTTCTTAATAGAATATGACATCAACAATCTGGTCCATAGTCAGCGTTGTCACCACAATTCACAAGTTTCAAGATTTTAATTTTCTTTTTTCTCTCTTTCATTTTCAACAGGACGCACACACAGCCCTAGAAATAAACACATTTTTATATTAGCAGTAAATATTAACCCTACCTACTATGCTGACCTAAGAAATAAGAAATAAACAGATGTCAGAGTGACATCACAGCCCATTCATAACATTTCTTACTAAAAGGTACCAAAACATCAACAAAAACAGGGCGCACATCTGTCGGTGACGTCATGTACATAAGGTCATACAAATTGTACGTCTTCGTACATAAGTAACACTCACGTAGAACGTACAATGGTGCGTGCATACGCTCAAGGCTGCACAGAGGATGCAGATACGCACTCAAAATATGTCAATGGTTTCTTTATGCAAGCATTCTATCTTCTTATTGGTTGGAAATAATGTTTACGTGCGTGTTACATTTTTTGTCAACTATTCAAGACGCTCGCCCCAATTTTTTGTCGAAACTTTATCTCTGAACGTAAAATTTGTATCTTTTTAGGATAGCAATTCAGTTATTACGATACGATATTCACAATGTGTAAAACAAATTCAAGTCTCAGTGTGCTGATTTTCAGGTTAAAATATAGAAGTCTTCATATCGGAAATCAATTTACCCGAAATTTCTGGGCAAATTCTTTTTAAAACATACGTTGAAGCCCATTGACTTTGGTTAAGTGTGTAAATGGGATTATGTAGATAATCGTTCATACTCTAAATCAGCGATTCAGAGCGAATAAATTTGAGTATGAAGATTCATTAGCGATTGTGTCTACTTATTCTATGAAAGAAATTCAGTGTCTTGTGCACATCGTGACAGTGCTGCCACTAGTGTTGAAAACGCGCGCGTACAACTTGAAAAAGGGAGGGGTTAAAACGAGCGCATGCAGATACAAAAATCTCACTATGCGCGTTTGTTACAGGACACGAAAATTGTGTTGTTGCGCACTATTATAATTGTTCCAATTTAACTACCTTAACGCCCAAGTCAGCAAGTTGTTCTTTTGTTAATATACATACAAATTGGACGCGTCGTATACATTAGAAACACTCACGTATAGGACGCACAAGGCTGCACAGGGGATACAGATATGCACTCAAAGTATGTCAATCATTTTTTTTACGCAAGCATTCTATCTTGTTATTGGTTGGAAATAATACTTACGTGCGTGTTACATTTTGTCAAGACGCTAACAAAAAATGTGTAAACACTTTATTTCTGAACGAAAAATGCGTATCCTTTTAGGATAGCAATTGAGTTATTACGATATTAACAAGGTGTAAAACAAGTTCAAATTTCAATGTGCTAATTTTCAGGGTAGAATATTGAAGTCTTTATATCGGAAATAAATTTGCCCAAAATTTCCGGGCAAATTTTGTTTGTTGAAAGCACACGTTGAAGCCCATTGACTTTGCCTAAGTGTGTAAATGGATTATGCATGCTCTAAATCAGAGATTCAGAGCGAATGAGTTCGAGTACATTATTCGTACTGATATATTAGCAATCGTGTCTACTAATTCTATGGCAGAAATTCAGTGTCTTTTGCACAGGACGATAGCGTTGCAAACTAAAGTTGCTAACGCGCGCGTGCAACTTGAGAAAGGAAGGGCCAAAACGGGCGCAGGTACATAGAAATTACAATACGCGTTTGTTACAAGACACGACAATTGCATTGTTGTGCACTATGATCATATTCGAAATGGATTACCTTAACGCCCTTGTTTTTTTGTTAATATTATGCATACAAATTGGACGCGTCGTATAGACCTTTTTCAAATCTGAATCGGCAATTTCCGGATAACTAATTTAAATAATGTCACATGGCGGAGATTCACGTGTTCATAATGGACCAATCGTATACTGGAGGAATGTTAATGACCAATAAAATACTGGAAGATTCTTGGCCGTCTGCACAATTTACGCACGGTATGGGACCAAGCGTATGAAAAAATATTTTCAAGCGGACGGATCATACGTGCGTTATACAAAGAGAATCAAAGGAAAAGTTCACCCAGCATTTGATTGGTCGAAGTACTGAAGAAATCACGTTCGGCTAAACTCGGTTTCAAAAGGTCTATAGAGGTTATGCAATAGACCACTTCATGTCGGAATCGGTAATTTCCGCAAATCTAAATTAATTAATGTCACATGGTCGAAATTCACGTGACCACAATGGACCAATCAAATTCTGAAATAATACCGATTTGCTGCACAATTTACTAGCGTATGGAGCCAAGCCCATTAGAAATACAATTTCACACACTAATTAACAGTATATGCATACAGAAATTGGCACTTTACTGAACTATTCAGAGACTTGAATTGCAGCTTAAGTTGGTTAGGAAATTCTATACCAACGAAACAGAAGACTTCGTATAAACTGTATTCAACTCCATTCACACAAGTTTTCTGATATGCAAAATTTGTCGTCTCATTCACAGATTACAAGAGATTTGCTGCCGAAAGTTCTCGATACTGCTTTCGCATTTTGTGGTGTGAGGTGGCAACGGCACATTTCATACAATTAGGCCCTCTGCACTGAACACCAACGTTTTATCAATTTGAACGATCTTTGCCATTTTACGTCATATTGTTGTGTCCAAATTTTGCAGAAATGCTTTTAATGTTTCGTAAAATGCTGAGGGAATGTGAACCCCAATGAACATTCAGTGTTCCGTTCACAAAAACATCATTTTACGAGCACACTAGGCATGCAACTCCATGTATTGAATGTACTGACTACTGTTTCATTAGTGAGCCTACACCTCAATACAATGCTGTTGCAATACTATGCAACATCACCGAAACAACAAGTAAGATAAACATCTCACTCAGTATGCCCTACATGCAAGACACTACTTGCAATACTGAGTGAGACAACTCAACACAAACTTCCATTGGGATTTTTATTTAGACCTATCATACGACCAACACTTTTAGAAATTATGATGTCAAAACCATTAAAAATAGAATTGATGAGCTACCAATTTGATGACAAGTATATTGTAAACTTACTAAATACATTTGTATCTCCTTATATACAAGAAAAAGGATTGAAATTAGATAATTTTCGGAGCTAATCCTTTACCTTGACAACTTTGTCCGTCGGACTTGCGACGGGCGTACAAAAGTAACGCACAGCTCAGGCCAGATTACGCTGGCGAGTGTTAGTTTTCAGATATTCGCAATTACAATCTTCTTCGAGAGACAACAAGTCACCAGCGCGAGAAAAAAATTATATCACATTTTACGATAGAGAAGCATGTTTGATATGCAATAAAATATTATTTAAGCGAAATAAAGAAAAGTGGCAAAACAGTAAAAAAAATATATGGGAAAAGTATTTAGGCCTAAACAACTAAAAGAAAGTCTAGCTTAGTCAATAATTGTTCTTTAGGCAGTTATTAAATATTTGTTTTAATGAATTTCATGTCCATGTCGTGATGCTCAATACATAAGTGTAGGAACGGGGAGGGCATGGGAACGGTGCCATACACACAAATGAATAAAGTGCCCTTGTTGAAAATGAAAAGTTCACCTCAATTACTGTCAAAGGTGGGATAATTTGTGGCGGAATTTGCGGATACATTTAAACAAATATTACATAAGTGCCTTTTCAGAATGAATACTGCATGGGCTTAGAGATTAGAGATTATATCTACTGGAGGGGGCGGAGGGGGGGGGGGGTGTCTCCACTTCTTATTAAAAATAAAATAAAATTAAGACGGTAATTGTTTTGTCAATTAAATTGTAGACCTGTAACAAAATATTTCGTTCAAACAAAATTCAGATAGTTTGGCTCAGTAATTGCTATACTTCTTATTTCAGACCAATTCAGCCTCGTGACGCATACCAACATGAAAAGTGGACGGAATTTTCCTATTGAAAGTGGGGCAAAATCAAAAGTGTGGAGAGACAAAATCACGCTAAAATGCAGAAAATAGTCTTACAAAAGGTACAAATTTCGGGAACAGTGTGTGTGTAGGGGCGGGGGGGGGGCGGGGGGGGGGCGGGGGAGGGGGCCTTCATTTCATTTTCCCTCTCAAATCCCGCCTGTGTACATGAACAACGGTGACCGATATGATTTATATTCTCGTTTACATCCACCATGTGTTAACCATGTGTTATATGTTACGTATTGTTGTCAGATCTCGTTTATACTTTCAACATCCAAGCTTTGTTATTATTAGTACGCACGCTGGTTGTTCGATTTAGTGGTGTACGCCCGCGGATTCTTTTGAAGCTTGAACGTTCGCAGTGTTTTCAATTAATTAGTTAAAGACACTTCAACGCTTTGTACAGTGAACCATCGCGGAGAAGGATTAGTGAAATAATTTCTTGTTTTAACCAATTTACAACAGCCATTAAGGTTTAAAACGTAGGTGCCTGTTAAGATTAGGTCTTTTTAAGTATGTACATGTTATTTTCACATAGTAGGACGAATTTTTTAACTTATAATTACAAAAGGCTACAGCCACAAATTCGTCGCGGAAAGGCTTATTTTAAGCCGTGCGTCGTCAATATTCGGTTACGCTATTATGTTGAGCAATGTAAACGTTTTCCACATTATAAAGTATACACAGCCTTCTGACTGTGTACAGCCGATGCATATGGCTACAGTACACAGTCATATGTTATCTGACTACGAAACAACAAACTTCTAGTTCCGATGGCTACCAACTTCTCTCCTTACCTTGTAAACACGAACAATTTAGTCCTCAGTATTAAGGAGATGTTTCCGAAACAAATGATGATATTACTGAGTAAAACTTATTGCTAGAAATGTATCAAAAAACTTCATTTTCTAGAAGTTTTGGCTACGTTGTCTTTTACAGTGAAATTCCTGCGTAGAATTGAAATTTCTACATTGAGCATTGTTTCGCGTACGCGAGTGTACACAAGTTAGAGAAAGAGCATCATGGGCGAGGAACTTTCACATGCGTTTTTCACGAGCGTATATAAAGCGCAGGAATTGGATTGTACTGTTTGAGTGTTGCAATTCCAACGCGTATAACGCCATAGGCGCTATGCGCGTACGTACGCATTAGGAGGGTAAGATATTCAAAATATTGCGCACGCTAATTGCTAGGCGTGATACATTTTATATGTGCACGCATATGCACATGGGCCGGTATTACATGTATTGTTAAGAGTGTTTCACGATTTTGAAGAAAAAAATGTTACAAAATTGTTGCTTTTGTTTTCTCTTTCCTTCTAAATTGGACCATTTAGCGTTGTTGTTTCTCTCCAAATTTAACAATTGCAACTGGAAACAAATTGAAGTAAGTGTGTTTAATCTTTACAGTGAGAAGGGAGTTGATTTTGATATCGAAAATGAAGTCTCCCAGAAAAATCTGGGCACTTTTTTTGAGACGTGTCAAATCCCATTGACTTTTGATTAGTGTGTGTGGCGCCACTTTTTCAATGGACATGGGCACATACCCAAATCGGTAGATTTGGAGATCTGTTCTATTTGGGTATGTGGTCGTGTACTACTTAGGGAGTAAATGCGAGAGTGGCCGGTCTCAAATGCCCTTTGAGACACAGGATGATGTCATCGCGTGGTATATACATATATTTACTTAAGTTTGTTATCCCCATTCATAAAAATTTAACTTTTTAGGTGAAAATATATCCAAAAAAAGGAATTTATTTTGATCTCTTTTCATATTCTCCTAACACTCATTGTGACGTCATTCACTTAAACGTTTCTTCATTTTTTGTTGCGACGACCAACTGACCGGTCGAAGATCTGACCGTACAGATTAAAGTTACTCGCCAAACTTAATGAAACAAAACACATGTTAATTTGTTTTCAAACATTTTTTTCTTATTACTTTCGTACGACCGCAAGAAGCTGTTCGTTGCTTTCAAATAATATTAAAGAAATACATTAAAATGGGCAGATCATAGGTTATCAAGTTTTGACAGACACTTAAAAGTGAATCGCGAAACCAGGTAGCACTCTGAACATTTAGAACAAAGTTGAAAAACAAGGTGATCAAGGTAAGAATTGAATGATTAAACGTAGGTTTGTTTTTAGGCTTCATTTGAAGAAAGTTTGCGAACGTCAAATTTAAGTTTAATTGGGCTAAAATTACTTAAGTGCTCATTTGTTTTGTGACCAAAATAGGCTAGGCCTATAGGCTAACATTCTGTTACGTTTACACGTACACAGACACACGGCGGACTGTCAGACTATTCAAATACAATGCATAGTGAGTGATAATTGTATATCTACAATTTGAGGTATTTTGATAACAGTGTCAGTAAACGTTGCGGCATTTAATCACTTGGGGGGCCAAATGACTTTGCGAGGCTTTTAAATTTCTGTTCTGGTCAGGAGAGGATGTTTGGCAAGGAATTCAATAATCCTTATTTTAATTTGTATAAATTAATTAAGAACGGTCGCTATGAAAGATTGTTCTCGAATCAAAGCCAGAGCTGTTGATTGAGACTCATGAGAGTCGTGACTGTTGTGGCTAGAATTTTGTGGTTGGTTTATTTTTCTCAAACATTTTCTTATATTTCTTTGCAATATCCTTGGATATACTTTTCATTATTTTGCTAATGTAGGCCAATATTTTTCCAAGGAGGACATACATGCACTGCCATACAGGTCAGTCAGGTCTCGAACGTATCCCAGATCATCGATTAGCCAAAGAGAGTAAATAAAACTCTAAAATTGTGCCATTCGAGACCTAGGATGATGTGCATTTAATATGCTTCATAAGGGTGTTAATATATGGAAAGTGTTGATCATCGTCATTCTCCTAACGTACATCTTGCTGGTCTCAAATGTATTCGAGACCACCTATTTAGCCAATCAGAAAGCTAGAAACCTAATTTACTATTTATGAATGTGTCATAAACGTAAGTGAGGCAAAGTTTTCACTTCAAATCTTATCTGGTTATCGCATATTTCTTAATTGCGACAGTCTGAAGGGAAGACTTTCTATCCTCGTAGAAAATTAAAAAAATCATTCCCATAAGAAAACAATTATCCAGGCAGAGCAGTTGGCCGTTTGACGCAAATTGAGATACTTTACGTGTGCATATCACATACAACTGTACAACAAAATACTTATACATTTTACATAGCGTTTACGTACGTGTACACTCTGATTTATTGCATACATATAGCACAACACAACAACAACAACAATTGAATACACAACATTAACGGACAGACGCGGTAGTTACCTGCATTTTCCCATCAGCCACTAGAGGTGACTGCCGGGTTCTGCTAAACACTACTGAGGATGATAAAATACACACAGACAAACAAATATAAAGATGGAAAACAACTCAAAAGAAGAACCAAACAATGACATCAGAACGTGATGACAAGGCAAAGAGCAGGAAGAGGGGAAGAAAAAAAAACTAGTCGGGAGGAATGACCAGTTGGGGGAGGGGGGAGAGGTAGAGGTTCGGGGTGAAGGGAAGCAGGAGGGGCCGGTGTGAAGGTCCAGCAGCTGAGAAAGGTGGGGTCGTTTGCGTTTATCGTCACTGAGATGGGTGTCCATGCGATATAGCACGTACGTGTGTACAAGCTTATGAAGGTACTTCGCGTGCGTATTGTTGTTGTTTACAATTTTCCCTGCAGCTAATTGGTTGATTCGCAAAAGAATAATTTCTCTAGCATTTGATTGCTTACAGTACTCTGACGTTTCACGTTCGGCTAAACTCGGTTTGAAAAGGTATATACGCGCGATGCACTCTAAATCGCTGACGTTTTTCCCTACCAACCACGAATCCATCATCGGTTGGAGGCCAATTTGTAAAAAACAATCTAAGCCTAGCCGGCGAACGTGTACACAGCTATTAAGTGCAGTATAGTACGCAAGTCCGCTTGACATCACCAGTACAATCTTTTACAATCTTTCGATGCAAGACCAAATAGACTCCATTTCAAGATCATGTTATTGGGAGATCCATAATATTGGTAAAATCAGGCGGTATATTACTGATGAGGCTTGTAAGACATTGGTTCACGGTCTTGTGACATCAAAATCGGACTACTGTAATGCCATACTTGATGGTCTGCTTCATAAGCTTACTGACCGGCTTCAGCTAGCTGCAGAGCATTCAGAATTGCGCTGCACGGCTTGTCACCCGCACACGTAGATGTGAGCGTATAACGCCTGTTTTGCTTGACTTGCATTGGCTGCCGATTCATTACAGGTCCCGTTTAAAATTCTTTTATATACTTATAAGGTTCTCATTATAAGCTTGAATTGAGTGTGTTGTTACAAATTCTAATTAACAAATTGATGAGGAACTTGAAGTTGGAGGCTTGAAGCTTTCTCAAGTCAATGCCATGGTAATGTACATATATAGGCCCTAACGTTATGCTACCAAATTGCAAATGGTTTTATACAATGTAGGCCTAAGTCACACTAACGTTACTGTAGCCTGGTTAGGCAACACAATGACCTATGATTACCCCAGCGACGCTTTTTGAAATCAATTAATCGCTACACACATGTCTGTATAAAATAAGATTTGATATTATCCTTGTTCTTAAATAAAACTGAAATTATTGCCCATATTTGTCAGCGTTTACGTCGGTCAGTTAAGATTGAACTAACGGCGTAGGTCCTACGTACAGGCGTACGGCGTTAGCTAGTGAGATAACATCTCCCTTTGTATGCCCTACATGCTACGCACTACATGCAATACAGAGTGAGACTCCGTCCTGTCTGTTTTAACGTGGAAATCGCTTCAGTCCTAAAATCGCGACTACACTGTCTATTTACGTCACCTCTTACACTATAACTACTGTACTTACGGCACATAAAACTATATAGTTAACTTCTTCTGTTATTTTTGTTAATCTTGTAAGTAATTAAAACATGCTGGTAATCATAAAATGATTAAAAGTGGGTAAAAATGTAAGCCAATATTGTACACTCCTTTCAGTTCAACCGTACGCTCTTGGAACCTTTTTTTTTTGTGTTACATTGTACACAACACCGATACGCGTACAAATAAATATAAAGCCAGCGAACTTGACACACGCGTTCAATAATTTTGAAATAATTTGAAATAATTAGGTACATTCACTTCAGCGCACACGATTGTGAGAAGGTAACAATCGAGGTAGATGAAAGTTTCTTCCTTTTACGGGTTTTAGTACATGATTATGGAATGTATTTTTATGTGCCCAAGCTTTTAAGATTAAGAGTTACATACTAGAAGCTTTTTTAGTAATGCAGCTTAAATTTTTCAGGTTAAAATGAATGAGGTAAAGAGTACAAATTTTTTGGAAAATGGTCGCAAAACAGTAGTGCGTCGCAAATATTCTGCGACGCGACTATGATGAGTCCATGTAGCGGTTATCACCGTTATATGCATAGGATGATGTCTGACCCAGTATTCGCAGTCATGTAATGGCTATAGCGTATACTACGGTCAGATGTTTACGAGACTAGGCGTTAGCTAGCTCAAGTTCAGACTGTTTAACAACAACTGGCTCAGTTAAGATAGTACATTATTTCAGGTTTACTGAAATTGTTTAAGACATCTACTAGTTTTGATCATTTATCCCTTATCAGAAAAGTTGTTCGCGTATTTTCTTTCTTAAAATATACTTTTCAGTTAGGCTTACGTTAATAAGTGCGATACATGCCTATCTACAATCTAACGCCGCGTACAAAAGTGTTGTCATCCTGCATGTACTGTAAAAAGAAATCGTTATATTTGTCTTCTTGTTAAAAAAATGAACGTTAATCTTGGTTAGAAAGACAAATTATGATTAAAACTAATATAAGTATAATTAATTTTTCTGAGTAAAGAATTATAATTTTTATTTTAAAGTTAAATTTGTAGTTTGCTAATTTTTTATTGCCTCCAATTTTCAATGTGCTGACATATCTGTTGCCCTCTCTTGGAACCAACATGGGTGGAGGACGAACCAAAAAGTATCTCGCACTGAGGTGTAGGAGTTTCGACGTCACACTCTCTTGCTTAAGTGTCTAATTTTTGTATGTATGTAATCGTTTATGTTCTAAATCAGGGATTCAGAACGAAGGAGTTGGAGTATGCAGATTCGTACCAAAGTTGGAGTATGAAGATTCGTACTACGAAACAACAAACTTTTACTTTCGATGGCTACCAACTTCGATCCTTTGTAAACACAAACAATTTAATCCTCTGTCAGTCCGTATTAAAGAGACGTCCCCAAATCAAACAATGATATCACTGAATACTTATTGCAAGAAATTTAACAAAAAATGTTATTTTCTCGAAGTTTTGCAGTGTTTTTTACAGTCTTTTACAGTGAAATTCCTGCGTAGAACTGACTTTTGTACGCTAAACCTGTACACGTGTGTACACAAATAAGAGAAAGAGCAACACGGGCGAGAAAATTTCACGGGTGTTTTTCACGGGCGTATATATCAGCGCATGAATTGGATTGCACTGTTTGAGCTTTGCAATTCCAACGCGTATAACGCGATATGCGCACGTTCGCGCCACGAACGTAAGATATTCCAAAATTGCGCACGTTCGCGCCACGAACGTAAGATATTCCAAAATTGCGCACGTTCGCGCCACGAACGTAAGATATTCCAAAATTGCGTACGTTCGCGCCACGAACGTAAGATATTCCAAAATTGCGCACGCTAATTTCAGAGGCGTAATACATCTTATTTGTGCACACACGTGTACATGCGCCGGCTTTACATGCTTTTGTTCAGAGCATTTCACGATTTTGATTTTGCTTCCCTTCAAAATTTGACCATTAATCGTTGTTGTTGCTCTCCAGCTTCTACAATTGCACAATGGAAACAATCTGAAGTGTGTTTGATTTTTCAGTGAGAAGGGGGGTGATTTTGATATCGAAAATAAATGCTCCCAAAAAATCTGGATACGTGATAATCCCATTGATTTTTGCTTAGTGTATGGCAAACTTTTTCAATGGACATGAACACATACCCAAATCGGTGGATTTGGAGATCTGCTCTATTTGGGGATGATGACTCGTACTAGTGTCCACCCGAGTTTCAGTTGCCCATAAAGCGGATCTTCTGGCGCGTTTGTTGCCATAAGCGTACGTTGTTATAAACCTAAAGAATGCGCCAACACTTTCACTTTTTTCAAGCGTATATCAGAGACGCGTGCGCACAAATGCGCGCCAGAGAAAACAAATATGTAGAAGAGCATTGGCCGATATAAGTCATTTCTTTCGCTTGTAGCGCGTTTTGTCTGTTTCCAAAGTAACGTGTTAGTTTACGTTTGAAAACCATTAGGCCCTATCTTCAAGTATTATTTGTTGCCGTTGCTACAATAACGTTAAAGGCCTATAGCCTAAGTTTCAAAATCAGAGCTTCCGTCCACGCGACCACTGCTTTTATTCAACTTTTGGCTCACTCTTGAACTATGGCATAGGCCAATAGCTTCTTTTATGAAGTCAGTATCTCACAAACTTGAAGACTTTACTTAAGAAAATCGGCGCACAGAAGATGGTGAAATCGTTACCAGAATGGGCGTCAATATTGGATTTCCTATCACAACGATCCCGATAACATATGAGCCATCTGCAGTATTCAACACATGTGGTATGTATATCTTCCCTTTTTCTGGCGAATCAGAAATACGACCTACCCTATATCTGTATATACAGATATGGCCCTAAGTCAGTTCTTGAAAGTATTGTATTCTATGAAACAAGTTCATTAAAAAAAAAAATTCAAAGATAAAGTCCACCAGTTTCAGTTTGAAACAACAGCAGCCTTCAAGTTAAATCCATGGCACGAATCATCATGATGTCATCATCCAAATACCCGTTCTCCTAATATTCCGCCCTTCTTCTTGTGTCGGGTAGGCGTACATTATTGTGTCTATACCAGCCTTCAAGAAAAACTAAGTGGCCCGATCTTCGTGCAGGCCCAAAGTTCGTGCACCCAAATATTTCTCCTACTTCGACAAAGATAGGCCTAACATAAAACTCATGATTTTATCTGTTAATTTGAGGAATTTCATATAAAAATGACTGACTATATTTTCAACGAATAAGCACTTTTGGAAATAATATTTTTCAAATTCTTTCTTCCCGTATTTTCGATCAAAGTTTTTTATGCTTTACTGTTACAGCTGCTAAAAGTTGCATAGGTTTTTCATTGGAGTTCGTTTTGCTGAAATGAACGAAACTTGCCTACTTTTTCTTTGATGAATATCTGGAGAAAAAAAATAGGCCTATTTAACTTATGTGAATTTATCATGGATATGAAGAGAAAAAAAACAAAGAATTTATTTATATCTCTGACAACAAAAACAACCTATTTTTTTATAAAGAAAAAATAAAATTGAATTCAATTTCTTTGATTTCTCCTTTACCTGTTTACATCGTATTCTTCGTGGTCATCGTTTTATAGTATGTTGTACTTTTCTTCTTTTTTGCATTCACTTTTTGTCATATTATTATTAAAACTGTTATGCCTTTAAAACGTTGTTTAGTTAAAAATAGGGGCGTTTTTTTGGTTCATTTTCAAAAAACCCTACCCTTCGTAAAAACCCTACAAAATGGCGTGACAACCACTTTTTGGCGTGACAATGTTTTGCTGTTACTGCGGATAAAATGAAGCACACCGCCCACAACAGCTTGAGTATACAATGTGTTCCTGCCTGTTTGTAACGAGAAAGAAAATCCCAAATCATACATAAAGCATGGGTGAGATATAAAAGCTGAGTAAAATAAAAGGAACCAACAATCTGACAATGAAGTCTGTGTTTTTCTTGTTTACTAAATGTTCTTGAAACTTAACCCTAAGGGAGCCAAAAAGAATCCGCCCGCCCCTCCCTTAATTTTCCACAAGAAACAGAGAAGTGTAAACAAACACTCTTTTTTAGGCCTTATGCTTTAGAGGAAGTCTGTCGGGACGTATATATAACTGTATACACAAACTCTGAAGTCGCGTTATCAATCCTCGACAATTGCGTTTACTTTGTGGTCGCCAACTTAGAGAAAAAAAACTGCCAACCAAGTTCCTCATTTCCAAAATTTTGATCACCACAATTGTCAAGTTATTCGCCAGTACAAAAACCTGTTTTAAATTCTAATGTTGAATAAGAAAACCCTTACCTGCAGACCTGCTCAATTGCTCATCATTTCTGCCTATGTCATTTTACTAAACAGGTATCAAGGAGCCGAGCAGATGTGCGAGGACTACGAAAACCGTGTTTGAACGCAAGACAGAAACATTTTTTGCGGGTTTTATTATTGACAGACAGAAGGCAAAGGAAGCGAAACAGAAGTTTGAAAGTTGGTGTTTTTTATTTAGTCATTTGTTCGGTTTTCAATCTAATATTGCCAAACATATCGAACATGGAAAGCTTGTAATCATTCGGAACGGAACGGGAGAAATACTCTCAGTGCCCACAAAACTGAGCTTTGTAGCAAAACCTATAGCCGAAAAAGGCAGGTGAAGACGGTCCAAAATATTTGAGAAAAAATCAGCGTAGGCTGTCATTTTGCCTATGTAAAATGTCGGGAATTTGGTTTCTGGCTGGTTTAAGTATGTATTGTTCGGCTATTAATGTCCCTCTCTCAGAAAATATCGAGGACCAATAACGAAGAAAGTCATCTGAAGAGTTACGCACATGAAGACTAAAATCCCAGACAAAAGTATATGACACAAAACCGCTGCCTTCCTGAATATTGATTGACATTTTTGCAGTCAACATCAAAAAAGGCGCAGGGAGGGGGTGGTATGCGTTTGTAAACTATGCGATTGAGACGCGAATTGAATAAGACGTGAATATATAGTGTTTTGTGTCGTTATTTTTGTCGGGTATTGTAGATCCGCTGTCAGATAAATCTTGGCGTCATCAATACCACAATGGAAACAATCATATAAATATAAGTAGCCTAAAATACATTTACTTTTAATACAATCTAAATCGTAGTTTTGGTAATTTTTTACGTTGATTTTAGCAGATAAACTTATAGTTGTCAGCTTTTCCCATCGTCTAAAATTAGAAGATATAGGCCTATGAGAAACGTCCTTTTTAAAATGAAAAGCTTGTTTCGTTAAACTGTTAAAGGATTAGCTAAATGGTCCATCAAGTTTATCTGATATAAAAGAGTTCTTTAATATAAACAAAATGGTGAAGAAACTACTTTATATTATCTTATTTCGTTAATGCTGTAATGAGACAATCAAGTTTAAAGCTCTGTCTTATTTGTGTACAAATGACTGGTGTAGGCCTATAAAGGTTGGTGCCCTCATCTTCACATTCTTAGCAATTGTTAATGTATTTTTTAGAAACTTTGTTTAACTTTTTTACTATTTGAATTATTTTTCCTTTAACTTTTTTCAGGCTGTCAGGTGGTAAATTATATTGAAGCTTACTAAGTTCCGTTTTATCACTTTCATGACATATCCAATGTGTTTTTAAGCTTCATATCGCAGGACGAAATATGATAGAATACATACCGGGACTTTGAGGAATTTGAGGCTGCGGCGTCAGAACTAGTCTGATTTCAGTCGTTTATACCAAAATGGTACTAAGCTTTAAACTTACATGTCTCCTTAACGGAATAAGATTTTTGAATGATTTCGTCGTTATCATAGTTTATTTTGAAGTCCTCTTTCATATAAGATGAACTTGTCTGACCCTTTAAACTTTCAAAAAATGATACAATTATCACAAATTTGTTTGAAAATGATTTCTAGTTCATATCAATTCAATGACAGGAAATAAAAACAGATTTATCATCTACAATTTGTATGGTATTGAGTTGAAAGGCTTATCACACAAGAGATGGTAAAAGCTCTTTCAGATGCTAGACACAGGCATACAGGTACACGTACCTTTTATCTGTTTAGATATAAACCTATTCTAGTATAATTCCGATATCATAATCAAGAAGTGTAAGGGACAGTATGTATGTAATATAGTTTGATAATACACTTCATTGATAACACGTCACATACCCATCATTGAAAGTTGATATGATCTTCAATCAGGGACGTAGCCAGAAATTTGAAAGGTGAGCGGGTAAGGGAGCGATTTTTTTTTTAAATAATTGGCAATAAGAGAAGCTCAGAAGCCCATACATCAGTACATGCCATAATCAAACTGCAACTTTGATTCATTAAATCGCCCAAAGGGACGGGGGAGCGACCGCTCCCACTGCTCCACCTAACCGTGGCTACGTCCCTGTAGATAAGTTTGGCAAATGCATTTTCGTCGGGCGAATTTGTCTAACACCCCACCAATTTTGCACAACTAAATTAATTTTCCATAAAAAGTTGTTGCTATTCGGGGAATCTCATTCATTTTCGGGCAATTTTCTTCAACTTTCTGGAAATTTCCTTAATTTCAGACAATTTTCTTTAATTTTCGGAATATTCCCCTCATTTTTGGACAATTTTCTAAAAAAATTCTTTGCTTTTCAGAAATTTCTTTACACTGCTGTCTCTTTTCTCGCCTTTGCCCCGTTTTTAAAATCTTTTTTTTGGCAGCTAAAGAGGGAGAGGGAGCGGTCGTTTCCACCGCTCTCTCTCCCCCCTCCCCCTCCCCTTGTTACGTCTCTGTCTTCAATAAAATATGATTCTTGAAGGTGTCGCATCATTCTCAGTGTTGTAATTAGACTTTGTTCCAATGGTGACTAAAGGTATATATTTAAGATTGATGGGACCACATTTTATTTCTTTGGTAGAAAAGGGCGGTCTTCGAAGAAGCTTTTTAAGGAGTTCGTAAAAAATCAGAGAGGTTTTGCTGTAATGACTTACAATTTACAAATAGGGGAGGGGGCGGGGGGTATATCTACACCGCCCCTGATAGGCAAATGCATTCAGTTTACCAACTCATGATTTACCTCATGGCGTGCCAATTCATGGTATTCCATGCGGCCTTTTTTTTCAAATCACAAATTTTCGAAAATACATGAGGAAAGATTAGATCGCCGGCAACATAGCGACCATTAGTGTTAATAAATTTAAGAATTTTATGGCGGAAGAGATATCGCAAAGTTTGATTCGTCCAAAACCATGGAGAAAATGTGGAGACGGAGGGGTATGGTTAGGTCCCACAATATCGACGTCACGTGGAGGACACATGGACCCGTCCCCCACTTTTTGCCACGATTTCATGATCGATTTACTGATTCGTCCAAATCCGAAGAGATAATGTCGAGCCTGGGATAGAGGTTTCCCAATACCCCACCCCCTTCCTATATCGTAGTGCCTGGCGCCGCCACTGATTTGAAATTATATATCCCTAATAACGTAGATGTTTTCGCCCTGTACCGCGTGTGCATTGTAAAAAAATGAGACATGATTTTAAAAAGGTCTTCTTTCTTCAGTCTTTAGTTCGGCTGCACGTTAATTGCCTTCGAACATTTGGGGTCCTTTATTCTTGAGTCCACCAATCGCATCATCCCTATCCCCTAAAAAGTGTATGCATTTCCATAAAATATGGCGAACACCATTAATACCCAACAAGAAATAAGTTGCTATATTCATATGACCGGTCGCCATGCATGTTTTTTGATTGATGCCAATCACACTCCATTTAAAGCAGTATTATTTTGCTTTCTTCATAATTCTCCTAAAGATTTGGGACCATTAACAACAAAGTACCCGGACTGGTCAGAATCTGACCTGAACGATCTCAAGGTTCAATTCATGGCATTTGATCAGAATAACGATGGACTCATTGATTTTCGAGAACTGTAAGTAATGATTATGGATTTTGTGTTTTCAATGCATTCAATCAATCAGTAATCATTATAATCATTTAGGTGTAGACCGATTGCTGGAATTATTCCCAACGACAGGGTCGGTAATTTTATAGGTACTTCTTTTACGCCAATTGACCAAACGGAAATAATCACCAATACCTTACCCGAGTTGACGGTTTTTGTATAAGAATATGCCCGAATACTGATTACCAAGGATCTTCGTCTTACTGGCAAGGGCGTAGGAAGGGTCACCTCTCAGTGGGAGGGGGGGAAATCCCCTTCCCAAATGAAATAAAAAACTCCGGTGAGAAGTGGAAAAATTGTTTCTATTAAAAGCTGCTGCTAATCTAGGAATTCACTTTAATTTCCGGAAAATTTTCTTCATTTCCGGAAAATTTCCTTCATTTTTGGAAACTTTCCTTCATTTTCGAAAACTTTTTTTCATTTTCGGAAAATTTCCTTCATTTTCAGAAAATCTTGAGAATTTTTGGCCAGTTTTTGGAAAATTTTGGCCAATTTTCGAGAAATATTTTACCTTTTTCGGGATGTTTGGCCAGTTTTGGGAGAAATTTTGCCCATTTTTTGGGAAATTTAACCAAAATATCCGATAATTTTAGCATATTTTTCGTTTTTATGTTAACAATTTTCCAAATTCCAACCAGGCAGAAAGCATGCAACCGGGAAGGTGAAATTCACTCAGGTTGGGGAGGAAGGGGGCAGCTTCTCCTTCCCCCGCTTCCTACGCCTCTGCTTAGTCATCGCTTTACAGTCTGACAGCTGCCATTGCTGTTATCATTTTGATGGTTTGTAAATAATTTTGGTGGTTGTCATCGTTTTAGTAGCCGCCATTTCTCTTGTAGTAGGCCCTATTCATAAATTTCACATAAAAGATTCGCGCCCTTACATCAGTGATGTTCTGATTTTTAACATGTTGGAAAATCGAACATTTTAAGGCCACCGAAATTTCACGCATCATTGCCCCACACTACATAGTACAATTTATGCATACACTGTACGTACGGAATTTCTTTCAGGAATGGTTTAAGCGTAAGACAGCGTGTACACTGTTTAAGAAATATTGAGTGAGTGGCGCTGCGAGTGGCAATGTCGTAGATGTCGGTACACAATATTGGCATCTGGCGATCGTAAGGCCTATCATTTTGTTTGTGATCATCATGTTGATGTTTTTAATTGTCATTTTAATCAGTCCTATTTACCTATTGTCCTATTCTAAAGAACCTGTAAAATACCTTAGCTAATAGACGTACTGTAGCCCTTTTGTTCATATTTTGCGATAAAAATGTACAGAAAGAATAACTGAGAAACCATTTTGTCATACTGTCATATAGATTGTAAGATTTTGCGATGTGTAATTTTATTCCTTAGAATCTGCCATCTTAACGACAATGTTATACTGTTACAAATATTTTAATTTTTAAAATGACAGTTTCGCGCCTAAAAGCACAGTTTTCTTCTTGATTTTTCCTCATCATTTCAAAAACAGCGTGGTAAACATTTAAAAGGAAGTGGATAACATTTAGCCATGAAGGTTTGTCAGTTTGTCACTGAGTTCTAACTTTCGCCTTGCAAAGAAAATTTTCGCAGAGGTATTTAAAATTTGAAAATTATAGCACTTGTAACAGACCAAAAATAGAAAACTAACAGAAGAATGCCAAAAGATAAAATCAAGATCAGGGACTGAAATTGTATCTGGTGTAATCAAAATTTCAAAAACTTCTTTTGCTAAATAATATATAATATGCTCTTAAAGTTAGCCTACTTGAATATCCTAACCTGACACTGTGATAGTGAAGATGATAAGCTATCTGTCTGGTCTCTCTTTGGGCGACGTTTGGTAATTAGATCAGTCCTTTATTATTCCAAGAAATTAATGATCCACTTCCACGACAATAATAACATTAATCAATGTGATGATTTCTCTCAAAGTTTTAAGTCCGTCGGAGTTTATGATTTACCAGATCCACTTTTTTATGATACATATCGGCAGACAGTTTAAGGCAAAGATTTTCTCTGAATATTTTCCTCAAGCAGCAGTCAACGAAAATTCAACTTGACTCAAATATCCACACACTTAATGAAGGCAGGCAATTCTCGATGTAAGTCAATAAGACACAGTTAATTGTAAATTGATGAAACCTCGAAGATATTCCTAAAAACAGCGGCATATATGGATAATTTGCAAGTTCTAATTAAGAAATAGGCATAGTAGGGGGTAGTCCTCTGATTAATATTTCAATTTTATAATAAAATGCCATAATGTTCCAAATCGGGAAGATTGCGTCATGAGTAATGTATGAGATCATCGTGGAATTTTCTCGAACTGCGCCACCCAGTTTTTGAATCATAGTGTTTTTGCGCAATTTTCGTCACCCTCTGGAATGTCGTCGCTATATTAGGAAAGGTCGCATGTAATACACTACATTAGGCTTTAACGTTAGTATAGCAAAGCATCATGGGAATATCACAAAATGGCGATTTTCATGTCACGAAAAGTTCGAATTTTAAGGAACCTTTTGGTTCCTTATTTTAGAACTTCCTCGGACTGTCAATTAATAGTCGTTAAAGTATTTTTTACTTTGTGATCTTTGTCTTTATCATGCTTATCAACGTCATTAGGATGACTTTTATGTTGAAGGTTTGTCATTGTCATCGTCAAATTTTTGGTCATCACCAATAGAAGTCACAGTTGTACTTGTTCATAAATTGAGTATTTGACAATTCGTCTTCCTAGTTAGTCATGACTATCTTCATTCTTTGGTTTTGTTTCTCATTTTGGTTGTCTTCATCACAATTTTGGTCTTCTCATTCCTAGTTTTCATTACGATTTTGATGATCATCTTCATTGTCACCGTGCTGGCTGACGGCCTTCTTGGTCATCTTTGTCAAATTTGTAGTCGTATTTCTTTTGGTGGTTGTCATAGTCGTCATCACGGGTTTGGCAGTCGTCTTTAATTGTCGTCATTTTTGTAGTTTTCATGGTTATTCCGAAGCAAAATTTTTGTATTCGTCGATGTCGTCTTCCTTATTGCGTTGGTCATCATTATTTGTATAGTGGTCGTTATGCTTGCTGTCGATATGCTAATGGTCGTCATGCTAATCGTCATTTTGGTATTCGTCGTAGCCGCTGTCAACAATTGAGCAGTTGCTACTTGTTACGCCATTTGTATTATTTTGGTAATCAATACACGGAAGCAGAAATAGCGCAAGAACAAGCTGGGTTCAGAAGTGGTAGAGGTATCAGAGACGAATTATATAAAGGAAAGTTATCGTCCCTTAAATACATTCAGAAGTGAACGACGCCGTGTCGGTAACGTTTTTGATTTCCCCTATCTGCCTATTGATCGCGAGAAATCTGCGATATTATCGATCACACATCCACCGGGCCGAACATAGTATAGGAGCCTACATCTGTTATCAAGAACATCACAGAATTCTCGCAATCAATAAGGAATATTGAAAACCGGAAGTCACGTTACCAGTCCGGCGGTGTTCACCTTTAAATTTATTTATGGGACGATACATTCCCTTTAACCTCCGTGTCTTGATGGAAAAAGCCAGAGAAGCCAACCTCACACTTTACAAATGTTACATCGATTACAGTCTGACAGTATAGGCTTTTGACTGTGCATGTACGTTATGTTTAGCTGGGGAAAACCATGAGTAAACTTGGATTCCCGCCACATAATAGCCATGGCGCCGTCACGGAAGAGGAGGGGAGGGGGAGGACGGGTGAGGCAACATTGTCCGAAATGTATTTTTCTTATTTTGTTTAAAATGGCTATTTTTAAGCCTTTTTAATGAGGATAATCTGTATCACTGCAAAATTATATGCTATACTATATAGTTCGTAATCATCTTAATTTAGTTTAAAAAAAAACCTTGACCCCATGCCGAAAAGGTTTGTGTCCTCAATATGAAACCCCTATTTTTGACCTGTTTTAATGAGAGAAGTGTTTGTGTGTGTGTGTGGGGGTTGTCTGTATCATTTTAAGATTATTTGTTTGTATATTAGATCATTTGTAATCATCCTAATTTAGTTAAAAGAGCCGAATATTGCACACATTCAGAGTCTTTTGGGGGCATCTAAAATTTGGAAAACCTCCACCGAGACTTTGAACCCTGGACCCCGCAAGGGGCCCTTAGGCGGGCCCTTTGACTTCATGCCGAACAGATTTGTACCCCCCCCCCCCCTAACATAAAACCTCTGGCAGCGCCACTGATAATAGCTTTGTTTGAGATATTCTATAAGCTTAGGAACAACCTTCAAGTGCACGCAGAGCTAATGGCCTGACAGACTGGTCCCACAATGGTAAGGAGCCAAACAGGGTTGTATAATGTCTCCCCATCTGTTCAATATCTGCACAAGACTTAAGATTTTTAAGATATGTATAATTTTTTCCTCGTCGGGCAATTCCAATCTTGATTATTTCTTAGGGTAAACAAATGGCCCAGTATTGAAGGAAAAAAAATGTGGGAAAATTAATATGGGGAGTCTCTATATACCTTCTGACCTTTATGTTTTTGTTTCTTTGCAAAAAGGCAAAATACTTTTGAAAGTGCATAATGTCATAGTTGTTTTCTATCTTCATGATGCCCCCCCCCCTTCCTTCTCTCCCCCCAACACACACACACACCTAATTGGCAAGAAACTGATCTTAGTCGAGCAGAGATGTACTTAATCAGGGGAGTAGTAATCGGGGGACGAGGGGGGGGGACGTGGGCCCCCAATACTTTTTTTAAAGGGGAGCAAGTACCATTTTGGTCCCCCAATGATGAAGGTTTAATGAATTGTTTTTGACATATTTGAATAGTCAGATTCCATAGTTTCTTTTCTTCGTGAAATTTCCTTCATTTTCGGGAAATTTGTTCTTTAATTATTGCAAAGTTGTCTTTCATTTTCGTGAAATTTGCTACAATTTTTGTGCAATTTCCCTTCATTTTCCTGGAATTTTTTTCAATTTTTGAGAGCTAGCTGTCTTTCATTTTCGTAAATTTTGCTTCCACTTTCGTGTAATTTCTTTTCATTTTCTGGAAATTATCGTAAATTTTCGAGAGGTTGTTTGTCATTTACTTTAATTTTGCTACAATCTTTGTACAATTTCATTCATTTTATGAAATTATTTTTTAATTTTCTTAAAAGATTATTCATTTTTGTAAAATTTGCTTTAAGTTTTGTGGAATTTCCTTCATTTTTAGGCTAAAAAAATGTCTTCAATTTTCAATAAGCTGTCTTCAATTTTCGGGAAATTTTCATCAATTTTCGTAAAATTTCCCTCATTTTCGTGAAATTTGCTTCAATCCTCGGAAAGTATTTTTAAAGAATTACCAATATTATTATGTCCCCTACCCCTTTACAAATCGTGATAAGAGACTTACATTTTTTACTGAGGTTTGTTGAGACAAATGATCAAATCTGGCCCTCCAATGTCAAACACTTTCCTACGCCGCTGTGTATAATCTACTCGTATCAGAGTATATCTCAATAATCATAATGCCCAACTCAGATATATATAAGAATCATGTCCTCACAACCGCCAACTCGCCATGAAGCCGACAACATCATAATTGGGCACTTAGTCGGGCAGAGATGTGAAATGTCGAATGTACTGTACAAACCAGAGAAACATATCAATCATGCCTGATTCAGATAGATATCAGAATCATGTCCTCCCGACTCGGCGTCATGATCCTGACAGCATCATACTCGGGCACATAGGGCAGAGATGTAAAATGTCGGATGTACTGTTTAAATCAGAGATTCATCTCCATCATGCCCGAATCATATATCAGAATTATCTCCACTCGACTCGGTATAATGCTGATTGGGCTCGGGTTGGGCAACTGGGATGTGTATGAACGATGCCCACCCACACACGTTTAGAATCCAGATTCCAGATGATCATCTGATCATGGGCCATTTTTGAATATCAAAACTATACACATTTAGAAATCCTTCGGGGAGTTTTGCCTGGACCATAGCTGTGTCCAGGAACCTAACCATTTTGGCCGAATTTTCTCAATTTCTCCTCAGTCTGTTTAGAAATGGTAACCCAAAATGCTTATCTCAGTAGATTTTAGCATTAGAATTTAAACATTTTCCTATTCCATTACATTTTGGATTTTGGAGTTAATTTTCAGCCACTTTGGGGCATGCAAAACAAGAAATCTATAACCAAGGCTTCGCCCATGAACGCCTGCACAATTTTGTCTTCATTTTCTCCATTTTCATGAAAAATGTATCCTCAGTCTGTTTAGAAATGGTAATCCTATGCTTATCTGAGTCAATTTGAACATGGGAATTGGAAATTATCTTCTTATCATCCATGTCATCACTTAAAGTTTCCGAAATGTGTCAGTTTTTGTTGCTTTTCAGCCATTTTGGGGCATCAAAGACAAGAAATCTTCAGAGCTTCCGTGGACCCCTTTCGAGGGGCCTTTATGCGGGACTTCTTTCTTGCTTTGACCCAGAAACCTTCGATTTTTCATTTACATTTGGGAACTTTCTGTTGATTTTAAGCCATTTTAGGGCATCAAAGACAAGAAATCTTTAGCACAAGGCTTCGTTAATACGCCTGCACAAATTTGCCCAATTTATCAATAAACGGGAAATTTCTGTTCTGCCTGTTTAGAAATGGTAACTTATAGATTTTAAACATGAGAATTTGAAATTGTCTTCTTTTCATCACTTAAATTTGGTCAATTTGAGTTGATTTTCAGCCATTCTAGGGCAACAAAAACAAGAAATTTCCAGAGCTTACGGGGGAAGCCCCTGGACCTACCAAGGTTTTTACCAAGGGTCTGTTCCCCATTGTTCTGTATTGTGTAATTATAAGCACATGTTTATCGTTTATAGACAAGTCGGACAAGTGCAAATTTTCGTCGGGAAAATTTCTTTTACCAACCCCTCCCCCCTCCTGCGGTCGAAGTCTACTTCCGCCACTGATGATGATAGTTTCACTGTCGGAAGGAGGCGTTTCAGCAATCTGAGGTATGTTAATAGATGACACAGCTATAATTGCAGGCTGTGGGACAGAACTATACACAGACAATGTATCATAGAGTTGCAACCACGTCAAAACAATATGGTTTACATTTGATATCAAAAAGACCAAGATTATGGTGGAAGGAAAGAACCTAACCAAAGCAAACATCAGAATTGAAAATACCCAGCTAGATCAAGTAAACACTTAAAACATGTTATATCTATGCATTTAGAGCACCTATAAGAGTGTTTTTTGTGTCCAAAACTGCTATTAGATTCCATTTCTGACCATTTGAATGACTTTTGCCATGTCCAAATAACCAAAATGGCTGACAAAATGCCTGCCACCATATGAGACATGTCATATGTTTGCTTTATGAGCACATATTGGTGGTTGTTGAGTCCAAAACTAGGTTATTCATACCATGAATTTCATTTCTGACAAATTTTGAGACCATTTGATATATTTGAATATCAAAAATGGCCGCTACATTGACCTTGAGGAATTGGATATATCCAAGATGGTCGCCAAGAAAGCCGCAATCACATCAAACTTGGCACATATTTGCTTTATTATCACCCATAAGGGTTTTGTGTGTCAAATGTTGAGTTATTCATAGCATAGGTTTCATTTCTGACCTTTGACATGCCGGAATATCTAAATTGTATCCACTCCCCCCCCCCCCCCACCCAAAAAAACAAAAAACAACAACAACAACTATGCCATATCATTGCTTTATGGACAATGCTTTTCTTATTTTAAACACAAAAACTCAAATCTTTTTTCATGATTAATCGGCAATATAGTGGCCAATATTAAGGCATAATACACAAAAATGTCAAAACTGTCCTCAGATTGTTTGAATTTGTTTGCATTGTTCTGTAAACTAAGAGCTTACTTGAGTCAAATTTAGTACATCATTCCTTATGCTTCCATCTCTTCATTATCGCTGCCATCATTTTGATCATCAATTTCTTTAGTTCATTTATTTTGGTAAGTGTCCATTTTATAGCACCCACAAAAACAAAACAAAATGCAAGCGAGCTGGACAGTTGAGCACCTACACCTCACTAAAAGATATCCTTGATCAATGATCACCACATCGAATCATTTGATGAATTTCCAGTGGTGCTTGCTGCACACCATTTGGCACTGTCACTGGTGTAAGCAGTTTGTTTTGCTTATCCTCTGTCGAGCCAAAGTAATATAGGAGCATATTATTGCTAGGAGAATTCATTCAATGCTGCTTTACAGATGCATGTTTGAAAATGGGCACGTTTCACATTTTTCTCAAAGGCTTCAGATGTTGGTGATGATGCTTTTTGTTTTGGTGGTATGGTTAGACCTTTCCTTGCTTTTTTTAATAACCACACATTGTATCTAACATCAGACATGTAACCCTGGGTATTTCTTCCATTGCAGGATGCAATAAATCCATTCGCCTCTTTTATAACATCATTCATGTCAACTTCAGAATCCCCAAGTCTGCAAGTGTAAGAAGTTTGTAGTTTAATGAGTATGGTTGTTTTACTAACACCCCACAGGTGGTCCGCCTGCATGGGCTGCCAGACGATGTGGCACCATCTTGGAGTGTGTCTGCACTGTTGCTCTGATATAAACCATGGCTCTCCCTGAACTTGTGCCTTCCATCACTAATTTGCATGTCAACTTGCATTGGTTGTAATAATGAAGTAACAAGATGAATATGTCTGTATCATCAGCTATTACTGTGATGTAATTTGCTTTTTGATTTGCCACATGTACAACTTGCTGTGGTATGATTACATCAGCTTTTTCATGGCTTGTCTTCAAGCTTCTTCTTTGTATCAAAAGACCCATGCTGACCGCTTGTGGAACTGAACTGGATCCTGTAACAAGCAGTTTATGGTATCTCTGGGAATCATTGTCTTGAAGATTCTTTAATTTGTCATATAATTGTTAACAGATTATGTTGATGACCTGAACTTTGTTGTGGGAGACATTTAGGACATTTCTTTTTTCTTTCTGGAGGTGGCAGAGGTGTGTTTGCACTATATGTTACTGTATGTCTGCTAGCCTGCTGACCTGCACGTTAGGTTCGAGTACCTCTCCTTATGCTATAATCATAATAGCGGTCAAACACAAGATGCACATATCACACTAGCTAAGTTTGTTCAAGGTGTACTTTATAAAGCCATCAACATATGCTTGTTGTGTGTCGTGTGAAGGCCAGAGAAGGATCCAAAGAATGGCACAGCCAGCAAGTAATATTACTTCTAGTTTTTGAAGTATTCTGGCTAATTGTTCGACTTGTAGTTTCTTTTTCAAGATAGACTTTGTTTTGGTAATCCTTATTTCACCGCTACTTCAAAACAAAATGTTACTCACGTCTACTTCTCGAAAAGCCATTAAACCAACAACTCTGGAGAAAATAAAATCAGTGCTAAAAGTGGTAGCTGATCCGACCATGGTCACCACATTGTTTGACAAGCAACAAGGACTGTTAGACGCCATGTGGCCACTTTTCTTCGTATTCATTCTGAATTAAATTTTTTGCCAATTACAACTGCATTGTCAACATTTACTCTTTCATGGCACACCCTGCCTGACACAATGTTAACTAGAATCATAGCACTCTGCAGAGCGCATACCTCCATCCCCTGTTCATTCCCCATCCGGAATACAATCTACCTCAGAAACCTTAGGATCACCAAGCTATCAGGTTACAACCCCAAACAATGTCTTTCTCACTCTTAATCTGTATTGCCTTAATTTGCATTCTAAACACTTCAGGATCTACTCTCTGATCATTGTTTTTAGTTTTATTTAGGCTAAGCATTCATTATTTGAGCTGTATTCATCCAAGATTCTTATTCCACTGATCATTTTTCTTTCATACAATTGGCTAATTGCTTCGATTCTCTTTGATACCAGAAACCACTTCATCTGATTTTCTTAGAGTCAAGAAAATCGATTGTTTCGAATTCTTTTCAGCGTATGAATTCATTGTTTAGGACATTTCAGTGGAATCCACTAAAAGGTTTTAACTATATAAGTCTTCACATATCTCATCCTAAAACATCCCCACCCCTCATTTTCTGCCATTCCCCTGTTCCAATAAGTCCCAAATTTTAATCACTTCTTCCTGGATCAGTAACAAAACCACACACCAAATCTAATCAAAATCAGTCTTCAGTTATTGAGATATCTTGATGACAGACATAATTTTGATGGCAGACAAACAAACAGACAAACAAAGACGTAAACATTACCTCCGTTCAACTTCGTTGACGGAGGTAATAAAATTAGCTGGATGTCATCAACATTAAGAGGGTCAACGCATATTTGCAATTTCCGTTTGATGTTGTCTCTATCCTTGGCATCCGGTTACAGACGAGCTGGCATTTCTACTTTGTGAGATGCCTCTTCATTGGACGTCTTGCTGGGAGCTTTCATTTCTGTTAAGTCCCTGATGAGACGACTGCATATGTGGAGACTAAGTGTCCAACGTGTCACGGCTGAAGGGTTCAGTGCTATGCCAACAAGACCACCAGGACCATGCCCAAAACGCATTAACGTGGTTTCAATGTTATCAGACCATATTCTATTCCATAGGCCATTCCATCACATGTTCACCTTTCAGGTATGCTTCACACATCTGTTTTGGAAGATAGTACAAACCGTATCTTGCGTAGTTGATATGTCCAGCTGCAAAAAAGTATAGCAGTGTATGGCCCCTAAACTATGATTGGGCGGAGAACTATGATGACCGCCACTTGACGTCTGATAAGTTAGAATTGCGTACTAATGCATTTTAAAGTATTCAAACATGTTTTGCAATTTGAAAAAATGTATATAAAGTAGTGTAACATGTATTTAATGTAATCATTTGTAATCAGTTGTGTACATGATGGAGGGAGCACATATTTTCGATAATATAAAAAGGAATGAACATGTGTTATCTGCATTGTATAGCTCAAATTTGAAGAGTAAAGATTGTTGTAAAATTTGTACAAATATACGACCAGCTTTTTATCAAATGTTTGGTGAGATTGCTTTGAATATCAAAAAAGGAACACAGTACCTTTGTTAGAAAAGCAAAAAGCGTGTATGCGTCCTTATGCTACAATTTTGCAAGTGTTGGCTTATAAAACTATTCCACAGTCCGTGAAGAAGGAAGTTTTATTTTTAAAATGTGCTCAAGGGGCGAAAAAAGAGGGGTGGTAACTTTTATCAGCGTGTGATTAAACCGGTGTTGCAAACAATAGCTCCGTTTGCTGGTATACCAGCATTTCTCTTTGAAAAAGAAAGGTATGCTGGAAAGAAATCAAAGTACAAAAAGAAAGGAACATGAAGCGGTCTATACTTATTCCTAATGCCGAATATATGGCAATAAAAAGGAAATATGAACAACCCTTCCGTGAAAATAAATTGGTGTTTAATCTTGAAGAAGAAATTGAAGAAGAAATTATAAAAGATTATGGATGACAGTACGTTGCAGGGTGATGAAAAAATTGTTAAATACAGCAATGTTTTGAAAGAGCATAAAAGATTTAACCCCATTGCGGTACAACGCTTGAACATCCCCTTTCACCCCACTCCGACTATTGTCACTAATAGACTGTTACCTTATAATTTACCGGGATCCGAAGAGTTGGAGATCCCCAAAGCCTTATCGGTATCGATATTGGGAAAGGAGCAAGGAAAAGGAAAGAGTTTTTTTAAATGCTTTTTGGAGTGAAATGGGGGATAGGTTCAATGAAAAAGGTGCCTTTGTTTATGGTGACAAAGAAATCAAAGGATCCAGTTTGAGTGATTTATTAGCTCAAAGTGCATCACCAATTGAGACTTTTGTCGGCGCCAGGATTGTCATCGTTTGTGTCAGCTTCAGCGGATACTAGTGTCCCTCTGTCAGTTATCCCAAATCGTGAATTGAGAGAGTTGGTAAGAGAAAAGCGAGTAGAGTCAATCCCATATAAGGACGATGATGACGATTTCGATCTTAGTCGTATGAGTGTAAAGGATGAACTTACCGAAGAAGATATACACAAACAAGTTTATACCAGATACTTACGAAAAAGAAACAGGAGCAACAGAACTTTTCAAAAAGTGGATGAAATTTGAATAAAAACAGATATGGCAGAATTGCCCACAGTTAGTTTAACAAACATTTTACGCCGTTCTAAAATTTATTGTGCATGCTGTGGTGGAAAAGTGATAATCAAAACAGAAAATTACGAAACAGATACCAAACATAAATTGGCTGAGGTTACAGGAAACTTACAGTCTTAACAAGCCAAGACGCCAGAAGTTTAATCGGTGGCAAGTGACGGTGTTTGGTGAAGCGGAACAACTCCAAGCCGATTTAATGGACATGCAATATATGATTATACTTTATCCGCGATAGATGTTTTTATTTCTAAAAAGAGGTGGCTGGAACCGATGAAACATAAAAGAGGGGAAATGGTTGCAGATGCTTTAGAAAAAGTTTCTCATAGAGCGGTTTATACACCTATAAATTTGCAAACAGATAAGGGCAAAGAACTTTTACAATAGTAAGGTGAAAGCACGTTTATCCAAACGTAATGTAAAATTGTTTTTAACGCATAGTGAACAGAAAGCGATCACAAATTGATAGTTAGCATCTGTAGAGATAAATGAGAAAAATAAAAAGCTAGTATGGCAACGCTTGTATGGTGACATCAAGAAAGAAACACCTACACACATATTGGAAATAGGGGACAAAGCTCGCATCTCTAAAGAAGCAGGTATATTCGGTAAGGGGTATTATCAAAATTGGACCCATGAAGTGTTCGAGGTATCAGCTGTGATGCATCATGATAAAGTTATATACAACTTGAAGGACCTGGGAGGACATAGAAGGATATATATATATATATATTTTTATCCAGAACAGGTACAAGTGGTAGATCAGCCAGAAATGTACCAAATTGAAAAGGTGTTACGCACAAAAAGTGTTGGCGCCAAGAAGCAATATTTTTTTTAAGTGCTTAGGATACGGGGATAAGTTTAATTCGTGGATTAGGGGTGAAAATTGTGTAAATGGTGGTTCAACAGGACTTCACATGGGTGGTACTTAGTAATGCGGATATGGGTCGGTACCCAATTAATACGACCTATGATTTTATGGTGACGCCCCAGAAAGCATTAAAGTTCACGGGGGATTGGGTAGTGGGTATTATTTCATCTTAATTTTCAAATGATGTATTTTTAGTAAATTCGTCGAATACAACAAAATCTTGGAGAACACAAGACAGTATACCCCGGCTGTTACCTGTTGCACCCTTGCGAGAGATTACAAAGGACATTTTGTTTGAGGAGAAATACTTTGCAAATGTTAAAGATGCAGCGAGTGTGCGTGTTCAATGGCTCTTAGATGCTGTGGGTGGTGAAAAGGTATGTAAAATAGGGTTAAGATCCAATTGGTACAAGTGGAAATATCGGAAACTGTACTATTTTATCTGGGGTATGATCCCAACGAAACATTAACATTAATTTATGTCACCGTCCACGATAATGTATTCCGTCTATATACATTAGCTAACAGTACATATAGGGAAGTAAAGTTAGATAAAATTCATGTTTATTGTAATATACTTGCGCCGGTGATGGTGAATGCTGAGCAAAAAAGGTTATCATTTCTGGGTTTATAGATAAGGTAGGTGACGAAGTTTATAATCCAAAAGTTATTCGGTATTTGCCCTTGGATAACAACATAAGTTTTGTGAAAATTTAATGAGAAACAAATGACAGAATGAAGGAGTACCGATTGGATTTGAAAAAAGGTACGATTGTCATAGAATTGCATTTTAGGAGGCGTAACATTTTGTAAGAAAAAAAAATGGCAACAGCGCAACGAGAGTTTCACTGGCAAATTACATGTAAACCGAGTCTTGTTTTTCCCAATAATCAATCAAATAGTTTTTGTCAAAAACTTTCACACCTTATTCCACTGGAGGGGGATTGGACGGTGGGGGTACAGAATGCCTACTTTCCATTTTCTCATAGTGTATATAGGCAGTTAACAAGTTCGGTGAAGAAGTTATGCCTTATTGAAACTATAGGTGAGCTTGATACGATAGAAGAATCAATAATACACTTAAAACAACTAGATTTTTTCCTAGATGAAAGCGAGTGGTTTTGGGGTTTGGTAAGCGGTGGTCAATGTATTCAGGTATTGTGTTTGGGGACCATATACTACTAAGTATAGCAGCATGAAATTCACCTGTTCACAGCCTACAGGTGTAGTGGCCAGGCGCCTTCCCTTTCAGCTCAAATAAACAACATGGTAAAACAAATCGGTTTGATTAGATTATCAACCCAGAGTTTTGCTGTTTTGCTATTGGTTGCCTTGCTCGCAAGGGTTTTCATCAGATCATTCGGCTGTTCTGATCTGAAAATAGCGGTGCAAATAATTTCGTCCGCTACAAGTCAAAAGGCCCTTGTGTTTTGTGAAAAATATGTTCCTGACAGCATATGGTTGACTCCTCCAAACGAGGATTGCAGCACATCTTCTAATCCACTTACAACAAAACTCATCAGCATATGCATACCCCAAGTCTGGAATACAATTGGAAAACATCTCTGGATATGACCATAAAACAATGAGCATGATTTTATACAACTGCTGGTCTGCAGTGAAGACTGTGTAAGTCTGCCCTGTCTGTTTTGTGTTTTTGTGCCTGTACAATTGCAGTGTTCATTATTGCAGGGTCAGATGGTACTATATCTATTAGTGGTATATATACGCCTTTGATTGCTGGTTTGAGATTCTGTTTTCCATCAAGGCAAAGTTTGTGTTGAGACCTCCAAAGTCAGGAGTGTTTGGATCTGTAATAACACTCTTCAGGAATGTAAAGTCCAAATTATTTGCTTTTTTCAGAGAAACACATTGTTGCGCTAACTTCTTTAATGGGAGAACATGGCGCATTGCTTTTGAAAGGGGCATCTCTGGCTTCTTTGGTCCGGTATAATTCTGAATTAGTAGATTTGGAATTATTTCATTTTTCTTCATTTCCTCTTGTTTGATGCGTTTGTTTCTCATATTAGGATCATCAGACATATTGTGACTTGATTGTGGCTGTGTGAAAAGTAGTGCAAGAGCGTGGGTTGATATGTGCATCAAAAGTATCTGCAACAAGACCATCAGCAGAATTTTAAATTGCTTTTAGCGATGTTTCCTTTAAAGCTGCAACAGCAGATGTTTTAAATTGCAAACCCTCACTGTAGCTGCAAGTAACACCATATTCTGATAAATGGTTAATGAGAGATTAATCTCTAACCAAAACTGCAAGAGCTACATGTATTTGAAGGAGGAGAGGGGGGAGGGGATAAGAATGCTGCTTATAATATTTCCAACTCAAATTGTTGGCAAAGTTGAGTCTAGCTTTGCGGATAAGCAAGAGAGTAAGTATTAAGTATGTCAAAGTTGGGCTCACCATATTTCAGAAGCTGTTGTACAATCAATTATTGTGTTGTAAATTATCGTGTTGTATGATTCTTTGCCAAGTACCAATTGTTTTGACTCTTTTAATAATTTGTTGCAACCTTTGCAATGGGTAATATCATCTTCGTTATCCTCTCAACTTGAACATTTGATGCATTGTCTCGTTGCTGATAAAACAATAAGTTACTCCCAACGATATCTGTTAATCTTTGCACTAACTTTCATTTAGCTGTTTAGAGAAGGAGCAGCCACCGCTTTCCTGTTACAACTGATGCATTTCACTCAATGTTCATGTGCATGTCTTGTCACTTTTCATGACTTTGGCAACCAAATCCAATGCTATACCCCCACTTTTAGATTTCAAAGCTTCCTTGGCTGCAGCCTTTAGGGAATGTGATGCTATAAATGTACCAATGCAATCCTCATGGCAAATTTGATATCTTAGTTGATAAGTTTATACAAAAACAAGATCATTATATCCAATTATTTGCACTGTTTTATTGTTCTATTAAAGTTATACATTGAGAAAATGTGCTTACCTTTTAATGAAAAGACCTGTAGATGTATTGAATAATCTAAGTTGAATAAAATTAAGAAGATTGAAACAGCATTTCACAAGTATACAGTATACAGCACATTTACGTGATGTATACTTAATGTGATTTTTTTTTAAATTATTCACCATTGAATATTTTGCTAGTTGGAATTTTGAGTGTGAATAGAGATGCTTGATGTATTAATAAAGATTATAAATGCTGTGAATAACATAGTCTTGGAAATAAAAACAAGTCTGGGAAACAAAGACCACTCTTGTGGGTGTTTTGAAAGCAATGATATAACATATATTGCACGGTGGCGGCCATCTTGGCCGCCAATGTTATTTTTATAAGGGTGGCATCACTCAGATTCTGAATCAGCGGGTCTTAAAGATTTAAAAAATCCATCAAAAACACATTGCGGGGACCAAACTTTTGGGTTCGGCCTAAAATTGGGATTTGGGCAATAGACTACTTACCTTGGAACAGAAATATATGAAGACAATAATGATTGTGGGAAGAGATGAGGAAGAGGATGGCATTAACATGCACCTACAACCATCAAAATATTGACAAAAATCTGGAAAGATAAAAGGGATTTCTCTAAGCACCGAGTTGAGTTTGCTACGTGCTTAAGTGCCCATCAGTATGGGTGTGAAACATGGACATTTAAAAAAAAAAACGAAAGAAAAGGTAATTTATTTGAGATGTGGTGTTATAGACGGCTGCTGAGGATATCCTATATACTGAACACAGAATCAACACATCTGTGCTACAACAGCAAGTTACAATTACTAGACACCATAAAGAGGAGAAATCTGCAACATAACGGCCACATGGTCTAATAAGAGCCTGGAGAAGTGTATACTAGAGGGTTTAATGGAAAGACACAGATCCAGAGGTAGACAGAAGACACCATGGCACGACATCAATAAATTGCTAGGTCGGACAAAAGCACAGGCAAGGACAACAGCAAGGGGCAGGGTTAAATGGCTTCATGCTGTCTTTAATGCTCTTTATGAGTCGGATACTCGAGTGACAGAATCACCATGGTTGTCTTTGTCATTTTTATAGCTGTCATTTTTACTTGAGTGGTCGTCGGTAAGTGAACGGAAGGAATCATTTAGAAACACAGCAACACATCTTTGCTATAGGTAGTCCAGAAATTGTGACTCATGTTTGTGGTCGGTTGATATGTTATATTAGTAATACACATTTGAACTTGTTTGGTTCCTTTTACATTTGTAAGAATATGTAACATAAGAGTAGTGACACACAAGTGCAGGGGTATACGAATCTTTCGAAAAGTGGGGGCACGACCTCTTAGGGGTACTTTTCAAGTCATTGTCCCCCCATCCCAATCTGTAGATAGAATAAGTGAGCCCAAAACAACAAAGTAAAGTTAAAGAGGCACTTCATTTTTAGAAAGGGGCACTTTTCCAATAGGGACACATTCCTCCCGTGCATAGGACTGACAAAAGTCGCCAGTTTCCTACTCTAGTATTAGGACAGTTATTGAGAGGCGCTTTTCATTTTCAAAAGGGGCACTTTTGTCATTTTTCGAAAAAGTGGAAGGACACGTGCCTCAAGTGCCCCCTGTTCCTATACCTATGTACACGTGTGTTCTTATTTCTAAGCAAATCATATTTACATGTTATCTTAAAACCTTTGTAATCAATTCCATCTTAATATTCTTCAAAAGTTCAGATACTACAGGGAATTTACAATTGCGTTCATGTGCCACCGTCTAATTTTGAAGTAAGGCCGGGTATGCGAAACCACAAATATTATAGAAATTTTAATTGTTCACCCAGATAATTGAATGGCGTCAAGCATCTGTTTGATACTGTTGGGATGGCAGAGGGACAACTTGATCAATTTTATCTCAGTCCACCATCATTTTCAGAGAAAAGCAACAACAGCATCGTATGAGTTATGAAATTGTGGAACTCGTGAAAGGATATTAACGTTAATTTTCATTTTCATATATATGTTTGCATGATAGAGGATTGTTAAAGAGACAAATTGGTTTTAAGCATTTCAAAGATTTCACCAATGTGTTAAAAAGTGCATGAGCTTGCAGTATGTTCAATGTAATGTCATAGCTTGCAGATTCAATGCAATCTTTTGTGTTATTTCTAGAAAGAAAAAAAAAAAAAGGCGATCTTTTACTTCAAGTATAAGGTACGAGCAGATAGCCAAAGCATTGTAAAGTGCATGTTATACCCCATCTCAATAATGAAAACAAAAAATGCTTCCAAAAATTTAGAAAGAGGCAATTAATTTTCAAAGAAATGTCATGAAGATTGTCTTGGCTCTGCCTTTATGACATCACACTGTACACAGCGAGGTAACAATAACTGGCTTTTAACTTTAAATTGAGGTTAAAAAAAAACATGGATGGGGTCAGGTGTGGACTCTCACACAGAAAAATCTACCGGACTACTCCAAGTGGAGTAATCGGCGCCATAGACTACTAGACTGAACAATTTTTGCGTTAGTTATGGAGAAAAATCAAAGCCTCTAGCGCCTAACTCCGACACCGACGCATCGCACCGGTCTAGGGTCGGTGGACCATACTGTATGTCCGTCCCTGGATGGGGTCAAGAAGCGTAATTAAATTCAGAAGTTTAGAAGTCATTTTATTTATATATATGAGATAAATATACACATTTCATCCATATGCTCCCTTCAGTATATCCATAGGTGGCAGAACAGGGGGCATGTGCCCCCACACTTTTCTCAACAGTTTCAAAAACGCTCTTTCAGAGAGGAAAGGTGGCCCATTTTGAGGAATAAGTGCCTTTTTCAGAGAAAAAAAGTGCTCTTTCAAAGAGGACAAATGCCTTTTTTTTTTTTTATAGAAGAAACATGCTCTTTCAAACCTTAACCTTTTTCTTCAAAGACCGACTACAAATGTGAAATTTTACGCGCTTTGCGCGCATACATTATTCTCAATTTCCCTATAGTCAAAGTTGAGGGACAAACAGACCTTCATATTTTTCATACTTAAAAAGCCTTCGCCTTTGCCTCTGCCTACCTTTGTTTTTCCAGCTTATAAATTGTAAAAAGTCTTTCAAGTAGGGCCTTTTTGAGTGTGCGAGCCACCTCAAATTTCATTAGTGGGACATCTTTAAAATGGTCCATGCAGGGCAACACTTACTTGAACCTGGGCCATTGTCGTGCTGCATGGCATGGCATCTCTGCCTACCTTTGTTTTTCCAGCTTATAAATTGTAAAAAGTCTTTCAAGTAGGGCCTTTTTGAGTGTGCGAGCCACCTCAAATTTCATTAGTGGGACATCTTTAAAATGGTCCATGCAGGGCAACACTTACTTGAACCTGGGCCATTGTCGTGCTGCATGGCATGGCATAAACTAACGTGCCCTCCTATGTCTTCTTTGTAAAGCTTAAAAGGTGCTCCTTTCATGCCTTTACAGAGCTAAAAATATATATATATATATCATTCTCTTATTTAAGATATTAAAATGTATTTAAGTCCCCTTATTATAATTGATCTTTTTATTGACAGATTGAAGAAAGTAACACAAACATCAAGCAAAATACCTAAAATTTCACTCATGTACATTTAATTTGATGAACCCTTGTCAGCTTGTCACTGACTAGCTGAAGACTGGGTATGAATTTGGGCCATCTGGTCGAATTTCATAATTTATACTGATATACCGAGTTACGTTTATTCTCAGCAAGAAAATGGTGGCCTTCCGATTTTAAGATTTATGATCTACAAATTTGCCAATTTTTGTAGATTTTGGTATAAAACTTTTTTTCTGCCGAATTTGGGACAAAAAGTTCTTAACATTTTGAAGCTGTAAATTGGAAGCAAAACAAACAAAGAAGGAAAATGGGTGACCAGTAACTGTCAGACCAATACAAGCTTTGAAATTTTCTGGTGGGGGCGGGGAGTGTGATGGGGAGGGGTGTGTGATTGGGACGAGGCTTGACCGTATAAAGCTGTATATACTACAGTGTTACATGTTTTGAAAATAAGACAGTTGGATAGTGCCCCTCAGATCCTGAGTCCCCCCAGATTCCAACATCTTCCGCCGCCTCTGAGTATATCTGTGTATACATAGGCCTATTTATGATAGAAATGAATACAATTCATGTTCATAACCCCACAATTCATGTGACACATCGTCGTCAGTATATTGAGCTTTAGACTTTCATCAATGACCAGTTAACTTTATATATTCATTTATATTTTTAGAGAGGTATCTCTAAACGAGTTGGGTGATACATCCTCAAGTGAGAGCCGTCGCAGACATTTCGATGAAATCGACATCGATCATTCCGATAGCATCGATTTTGAGGAATTCTTGGAGGTAACTCTTCGTAGTTATTTATATCTTAATTATGCTCAAGAATCTTATTGTTATCATAATAAGGGATACATTATTTGCTGACAATGCAAACTGAAGTTGAACCAAAGAAAATATTTTTTCCGACAGCGTTTACGAAATTTGATTAGTTTGGGGATTTTTTTTTTTCATTAACAGATTAAGGGCTCCCTGACCTACCTTGAGCCATGTACAAAGACGTAGCCAGGTTTTTGGTTCCGATGTGATAGCATCAGGAACCTATGCGTCACGATGGCGTATGTGCATGTGTGTGTGTGGGTTTGTGTCACACAATATACTGTACATCACACAATACCCCAATCTTTCGTGTGCTGGTAGGAAAAGTATACCAAACTGGTCGCGTATACCATAAGTTTCATTGGGGCAAATGATTAGTTTATATCCTACCTTGATTGCCTTGTACGGGCTTTTAAAGTTAAATAGGAAAACCAAGCCATAGATTGTGACACCGTTACTGGATTAAAAGAAAGAGGGGGGGGGGGGGGAGGTAAGAGAGCTAATCAGAGGGTTGTTAAGATGAATACAAGCTTTATAAAGATCACATACCTTCGATTAGATAGTTGTGACCCATTTTCGTGACTTTAAAGCTGGTATTCCAGTGTCATTTTGAGCTTCGGTCGTTGGGGTAGGTCGGCTTGTTTGTATATGATAGATGTACACTGCATGTTATAGCTGATTGCTCAAATACCAATGCACAGTGTGAAGAGTCAGAAATAACGGTTTGCTTACGCAAGGCCAGTTAATCGCCTTCCGCTACAGATAGGGGATTATACGACAGAACCACTTATATCTCGTCCTTTGAAGGGGTGGGATGACGACGAGTGAACACACAATTACAATGACGGGGTCGTCGGCATAACCAAATACGCAGGCAACGACCCCGTCATTGTAATTGTGTGTTCGCTCGTCGTCGTCGTCGTTGGGTGGGATGACGTAATGAGATGAGGACCACGGCTGGCCGTGTGTAGCATGATTTTAGGTGATTGGTGTGTTGGTGAGAGTTGTAAGGGAGGAAATCAGGGGGAAAAGCTTGTTGTTTTTTTAATGCTAAAGGGTTGGCGGGAAGTGTCAAGTATGGGCAGAAAGAGGTTTGAAAACTGTAAAGATCGCGCCATACCCAATAATAACAGGATGCGGGAATGGTTAGTTGAATTTTCTGTCCAAAAAAGTTGTGTGGGCTTAACGTATGAGAGACAACGGCGAAATGTAGCTACGCATTCCACTTGTATGAATTGGTCGGGGAGTGACATGTGACGAAATATGATGATCCCACAATATTCATAGGCCTATTTATCCCGCGATAGGTCTTTGCTAGCTCAAGGCAGCAGGCACCTCAAGTTAAATGCTGAATATATGAAGAAATAATAGATTGATTAATATTTTTGACCTTTTGTTGAGGGTTTTTATGTGTTGCCGTCACATGAAAATTGCACATTTTTTAATATTTGTTTAATTCTGTAAATCATAAAAATAAGAAAAGGTTTTCGGCGGGTCGACTGTCTTCATGTGAAAATTGGCCATCTTTTAAGGTTTTTGAAACAATCTTTATTATTTTAGTTAATTGAAATGATTATAAACAAAGCATCACAGTTTGGATAGAATATTTGGCTACAAATCAGTCTCAATAGATACCTGAAGAAAATTTCAAGAAATGAATTAAATGATTTGTTATTCCGGCTCAGATATTGTTCACAGATTCGAAATTGGTTCTTCAAGACATAAACTGTAATTTCTGTACATTTTTTAATTTTGAAAATCTTAAAGGCAAGATATCGTGTCCTCATGGGCAGTAATATACAACAAAAGTCAGCGTTTCTGATTGGTCTTACACAAATAACGACAACTAATCAATACCCGCCGCGGACGTGACCATGCACGCTGCACACACACACACACAGGCAGACACACACACAGTCCGACAGTCATAGCTTTCATTAATGTATACTGCATGGTTACAAATTCGCGTCAAGGCTAAAAAACTCCCAAGTTTTGAGGTAAAAATCTGCGTTAGAGTTTGAAAATTTTACGGTTAAGGTCTAAAAATCTGCGTTAGGGTTAAGTCTAAAAATGCATGTGATGGTTTGAAATTTCAGGGTTATGTCTTGCATTAGGGTTAAAAAATTCAGTATTAGGATTAAAAATTAGGGTTTAAAATTTCACGGTTTAGGTCTTAAAAATCTGCTTTAGGGTTAAAAGAAGTCAGTGGTTGGCCTAAAACGCATGTTAGGGTTTGAAATTTCACGCTTATGTCTAAAAAAAACTATGTTATGGTTAATAAAAAAAAAGTGTTAGGCTTAAAAATGCACGTTAGGGTTTGAAATTTCACGGTTTAGGTCTTAAAAAGCTGCGTTAGAGTTAAAAGAAATCAGTGTTTGGCCTAAAAATGCTTGTTAGGGTTTGAAATTTCACGTTTATGTCTTACAAATCTGGGTAAGGGTTAAAAAAAAATCAATGTTAGACTTAAAAACGCACATTAGGGTTTGAAATTTTACAGCTTAGGTCTTAAAAATCTGCATTAGACTTAAAAGAATCAGTGTTTTGGCTAAAAATGCATGTTATGGTTTGAATTTTCACGGTTTTGTCTTTAAGATTTATATTATTGTTAAAAAAGTCAGTGTTAGGCTTAAAAATACACGTCAGGGTTTGAAATTTTACGGTTTAAGTCTTTAACAAAATTTGCGTTAGATTTAAAGAATTCAGTGTTAGACTTAAAAATTGGGCGTTAGGATTGAAAAATCAGTGTTAGGCTCAATATTCCGTGTTAGGGTTACAATTTTCACGGTTAGGTCTTCAAAATTTGCGTTTATATTAAAGAGGGAGGTTCGCCTCAGTAAAATACGGTAAAATTGGGGGGATGCAATATTTTGACGTCACTTCCGGTTGTGGACGCAAGATCCGATCCTCTGTCTGTTTGTACCACAGTACAGCCAGACACTGGCATGTACGTTGTGTGTACAGAGTTACAGTACATACACAGCGCATTACGTTACTGTGACGAGGAACTTGTTTGTTTTTTTCAATGGGTTTTTGTCAGAAAGCGAAAGTGAAATATTAGTATTATAGTACTACAATAATTGTCACCAAATTAAGATTAATGAGAACAAAAAAGAAGAAGATGAAAGCAAAAGTCGAACTAAACGATTCTACTGGGCTCGAACTCACGTCTTGATTTGAAAAAAAGTTATTTCCGCTCTCCGTAACTTACTGGGCTAACTCGTGTAATAATCTTCAAAGCGTTTAAAACATGGAGCATGGAGGTACCACTTTGTACCTCCATGTTTAAAATAACCATATACCTTGTAATACGAGACAACGAATCGCGCAGCAAAATTTCAACCAATCAAAAAATTTGAAAGTAATTCTAAATATAGGCACATATGACGATTTCGCCTCTGTAAACATATTAATGTTATGTTTGAAAATGCGAGTTAAGGTCTTTAAAAATTCAAGCTTTAGCCCAACAATTTGGGCCACATTTTAGCCAAAAATTACATTGTTTATATCATTTTACTTAAAAAAATTAAACGGATGCGGGCGAGTGGTGTGAAAGAGAGAGAGAGGGGGGAGGTGGGGGAAGGGGGGGGGGGGTTGCCCTTAACCTGCTGTATCCTTAAATATATATGTTTACAACATGAATCTTTCAAAAATTGTTCAAATATCACGTGATCTGTACTTAGTACGGAACAAGCGAAATAATATTTTCTTAAAGAAGAAAAAGGCATTTTTTCTCCATCCAACAATTTTCACGGTATGATATGATGACATCTTTCGAGATTTATATATATATATATAAATTCTTGCAATCGCGCCAAACGTTTTCAGAAAATTCAAATTATGCAAGCATTTTGCGAAATCTTTAAAAGATGCACAATTATCACGTGACAACAGCAACACATAAAGACCTGGCCCAAAAATTGATTGTTTTTTTATATTTTATATAAATTTTACCAAATTTAAAGATGCCAAATTGTCACTTAACGGCAACACATAAATACCCGCCGTGAAAAAAAAAAAAAAACGTTTTCTATAGTGTAAAGAGACAATTTCGTCTCAGTTATAATCGTAAAATTGTGATATTCATACCTTTATGCTACATACGAATATGGATCGTTTATAATTAAGTACGTACGTACTGTACGCATTGTGTGTGTGTGTGTGTGTGTGTATGTATATATGCTCGCAAATTTACTACCTTGTGAAGACCAGTAATGGTAATATCCTAGTAGAGACGCATCTCAGGTCTCCACGAGGTAAACACCTATTGCATGGATTGTTAAGGCCTCCTGAATGATTATTTATATCATTCGAGATGTTTTCAAAGAGTATACCCTGTGCGGACCTAACGGTGTATAAGTGTGTAAAATTTCAGATTTTTAATTCTTGTGAAGTTGAAGTACGCCCCCATTTTGTTTTAAGTATCTACAAGGATAGAAGATTAAGATGTACAGTACAGTACATATTGCACAGCAGTTGTTCATGTAGGGTAGTGCAAGTGCAATGACATATATCTGGTGAGTTTTTTATTTTTCATTTCATTTTTGTTTAAGCTTATAGAAAGTCCCACACAGTACAATTGTAAGGGATTTAGTCAAAGCAACCAAGCTTACAATTCCCAACATTAATTTTGAATGTATATTGAACAGTTACTATGTTGTGAAATTGAACCCCCTTCCCCCTCCCCTTGCTAGAGTGTATTAATGCTTCAAACTGGTGTGGTGAGACAGTAGACTCAACGAACAATTTTTAATTGAATGGGCCTACTCTATTTTTGCAAAAGTATAGTGTCTGACTGATAAATTAATATGTGTATAGTGTCTCCAGGAGGCTTGCTTGGTAAGGATAGTACCAAACGCATAAAATGTCTCCACTAGGAAAGTCTCCACAAGGTAGCAAATATGCGTATATATGTATGTATGTATGTATGTATGTATGTATGTATATATGTATGTATGTATGTATGTACGTACGTATGTACGTACGTATAGGTGTGTGTGTGCGTGCGTGTATGTTTGAGACGGTCAGCTTGTAAACGCGATATTTCAGCAACGATATACTGGATTCATGTCATATGGGGTACACAGATCGCCCATGGTCTGTACATGTGCCCTATTGTTTTTGGTGTTGATATCATGTATATTAACGAGTGTGCGGGCTTAAAGTAAAAATCTTGAAATGTTAATATTTTAACAACCGCATGTCTTTTTTCTTTCATATTTGGGATAATTCTGATGTTAGCTGGTGTGTACATGTTCATGAAGTGAAATGTTAAATTTCATTAAAATATACATAGTAGGCGGGGCTTCAGATGATTTTCTTGAAAAGAGCTTGTAAACACAGTATCTCAAAAACTATACATGGGATTCAGTTCATATGTGATTAACATATAGCCCATAGTCTGTAGATGTGCCCTTTTGTTTTTGGTGTTGATATCACGTATATTAATGAGTAGGCGGGGCTTAAAGTAAAAATCTTGAAATGTTTATATTCTTATAACCGCATGTCTGTTTTGTTTATTTGAGATAATTATGATGTTAGCTGGTGTTCCCTACAGTTTTTGGTGGTGATTTGCATATTTACAATGGGCGTGGCTTAAAGCAAAAATTAAAAAAAAAAAGTGATTAATGAGCAACTGTATGACCGTTTTGCGTCATATTGGGCATAGTAATTTTGTTGGGTGTTGTTTATCTTATCAGCAGATGTCATTAATACGCATGGTGGGCGTGGCTTAATGTGAAAGTGCTAAATGATGTAAACACCATACCGTACCCCATGAGCGATACACCAAATTGATGTTATACACAGGTGGGTCATGATCTGTACACATGTTCTAATGTTGTGGTAGTGAACATAAAAGAGTAGGCGGGGCTTACTGACAAATTCTTGAAATAGGATAAATGAGCAAGCGTTTTTGCATCATACTTGCTATGATAATGTTGTTAATTATTGTAAAAATTGCTAATGTTGTCAACATTTTTATTGATCTGCATGGTAAGTGTGGTTTATGAATAAATGTCTCGGCTTATGAAAAAGAAGCATCGGAACCACAAACCCTTTCGGTTCTGGTTAATTTTTAGGGCGGATCTGCCAGCTGTATACGCTTTGCGTATTCGACGTGGGGTCTAGGGTCCACTATGCGTTTTGGTGGGCTAGAGGGTGCCTAAAAACGAATGATATTGTAATCGATCGCCCGTTATATCAGCTTAGTAGAAATGTAAAATCATATTGAAAATGATAAAAATTGAGAAGAAAAAATTAAAACACACATTCAATCCTAATCTATTTTTTTTTTAAGGTTGGAGGTGGTGGGGGTGCGACCGCCCCATCGCCACTCTGGCTACGTGCCCCTCTCCGTGGATTTTTTTAGGTGTCACTATAGCCCTTTGAGATGGACATTACGGTTTGGGAGCATACCTTTAATGTTCATCGCTTAAGTTTTCATACTTGTTTTTTTGTTGAAAAATATCACCTAGAAAGTCGTAAAGTTTAACCAACATTTGATCAACCTGCCCAACTTTGAAATTATTCGTTGGTTTTCCATACTTAGCGATCATAAACTTACCATTACATGTTCACATGTTTCGTTATTTATACTCTAATTATCCTAATTCGACTTGCTTATACATTTTCCAACAGTATCTATATTCACAGTTCCTCTCCAAAGTGACCGGAACCAGACTATCTGAAACCATTAGGAAGATGTGCAAAACAGGATTAAAGATGGCGAACGTCGTCCGGGCTCTTGATGTGTTCCAACAGATGGAGGCTGGGATATTTTGATGTGATAAACAATACAGATCATACCGACAACAAATCATTTCTATATTAGGAATTACGTTTCTGGTATGAAAGCTAATCTTGTGGAGATTGGGAGAAAAACGTAATTGTGTCCTTTTTAGAATCGACAACTTACATACAACACAAGGCTTCCGATAGTCCAGCATTAGGACTTGCTTGTTTATTTGCCTTCGGATTTATCTACCAACAGTATAGACCAGGTGATGGGTATTGATGATTTGTTCTATGACTTTATGTAGTTAGTAATATACTTAAAAAAATATTAAATATTTAGGTTGATATATCCTCGTGACGCAAAATGATGACTGTTGTAATAGTGTAAGCTCTTAGAGGCTGCAGTATTTCAATTTCAAACGGAATGTTCTATAAATGTTCGGCAGATATGCTGAGAAAAACAAAACCCAGCAATAGTTGTATAGCAGAAATATGAATTAATACAGCTATTTCACTTTTGGACTGAGGAGTGGTGCAATATGTTCATCTGTTGATTTTTTTTACTATAGAGTGGTGCGCTCTTACATCACCTTTACACCCATTTTGCAAAATCGAAATCATGCCATCCTTCAGCGAATCAAATACATGGAATGTGTCATGTATAAGCAGGTACCTGAAAATGTTGATGGGGACAGGGAATGGAAATCTGTGCCACATATGAGGAACATATATGTCATGAACATAGTATATTGCATCAACCAGAGAAGTCTCGCCCATGCAAAGATTTCTATTTATTGCCGTGGAGCAAGCTTTGGCAGTAAGGGAATTTCCCTCCCCATCCCCAATCGTGATTTCCCCTTTGGTTGATTATCACAAAAAGCCTTTAATAAACCGATTAGTATTGTAATTATTTATTTCAAGAAGAGAAAAATCGCTAAACTTGAGATAAATGTTGGTGATGATTCTTCTCGACACTCGGTCGGTCGGCATGACGAAACAAAGACACCTTTATCTTACTGTTTCGAAAAAGTGAAACGTCCCAGGTCACTACTGACGACAAACCTGATCCATGCTTATTTGGACCATGGTCAACAAAGTAGTCGACTAGCTACAGACACGCAACCAGTCCTGGTAATTTGGGTGACACGTTTTGCTTTTTTGGTGAAAGCTGCATTGAAATGTTATGTTCGACGCAGGAGCGGTTTAGGGTTCGCCTAACCCTAGCCCTACCTTATTTTCATTTCTCATGTTTGTAAACATTCCCCCATCCATCCTTGGCTACGCGCCTGACCAGACGAGCAACGAAAATTTCATTGCAAACGCATTAATATGTACCATAGAACTGTAGAATGACAAATGAATGACATAAACTGATGAAGGGATACCGTGCTTATTATGCTCAATCACAAGGTAAATAAGTAGTAACGTTGTACCTTATGCTTTTGATTCAGGATTTGAAGGAAAAAAAAGAAGAAAAAACTTAACTGCTGCAAGCAGAAGTTAAAATATACGTAAAACAATGTATGTGATGTATAAATGGAACTGTTTTCATTCTTCTGAAGTTAGGTCCGTATAAGTAGTGCACTTGGAATACGCCTACATTATGCCGACAAGGGTTTCAAGGAGGATTATATATAGCTTGAGGGATAACGGATCAGCATACCATTTCAATAACTTATACATTGTTATCTTTATGTTTTTCGTTCTTTATGAAAATTTGTCGTTTGAATAATAATTTGAATAACCATACAGCGCAGTTGGTCATTTTTTCTGTCCTTATTTGCTTTAATCCAGATTTCTATATCAGCATATCAAATGACAACCTATCTGGGAACCCTAATTGAATTTGTTTAAAACAATTGCTCGCCTCAAGAAATTTAATTTAAACTAAAACACTACATTTTCTTATTGGTATTCTTTGACCAATGACCGATCACGCACACATAACCCTTTCAACCATTGCTGTACTTCAGACAAACCATGGCTGAATTTGTCCAGAATTTTTTTGTTTAAATTTTCATGTATCATTAAAGAAATATTTTTTTGAATTTTGTTTGGTTTTAATTTATATGATAGAGGATTATCAAAGAAACAAATTGCTGAAGAACTCACGTTAATATCTTATTTAGTTTTGGAGATAATGCATTTCAAAGATTTCACCTGCACTGTGTAGAAAAGTTACTTTTTTGTGTAAAGTGTGATGTCATAATTGCAGATCCAAGAATTCGTTACAATTAAACAAGAAATGTTTCAATACTTTAGAAAAGGCAATTAATTATTAAGTAAATGCATAAATTTTGTCTTGGATCTGCAATTATGACATGCTGCATGTATAATCACTATTCAACAGACTGGTGAGATCTTTGAAATACAATAACGAAAAAAAAAATGAACAATGTCATGTCGTTTTTTAAGTTTTTCATTATAACTGTATAATACGAAAATCAAACTTAGCGGGAATATTCCTTTACGGTTCCGAGCAATTTAAGCTCCAAATAAATTAAGTTTTGAAATCGTTCAAATTCGCGACAATCAAAATCTTTTCTGATTTTAACGAATCATGATCTAAAATTTCCCGACATTCCTCCTGATGATCTTCAAGATCCTACAAATTATCTAAATACGTATCTTTAGAACGCGGGGACGTTCATAATTTGTGGCCACAAATATCAGAAAATTTAGGGCCGTAAGTCAGACAAAATAGCAAAATTTCCGAAAAGGCGTCAAAATTATCCAACAAATAAGGAACTAATTCTGAGGCTTGGGGCAATTATTGTCCCCCGAACCCATTTAGTAACGCCCTGACGATTAACAAAATGGCCCTCCCTGTTGTCATCTTGACTTCGGAGCTAAGAATTCCAGTGTACCCAATCTTTTCTTATAAGGGAAATACAGTTTAATATAGCACTTTTAACTGTTTAAGTAATAACCAATGGTGTAAATCCACATCAAAAAATGTGGGGTGGGTCACAACTGAACAATCAATCATGAATTTGCGTTGCCGTTTTGACGGCGACACATCGAGCGCGAAGCGCGAGTTTTGCGGCATGGGTTCCAGAAGTCCGCGTCCAGGGCCCTGGTGGGGTCCAGGGGCTTCGCCACCGGAAGCTCTTTAATATTGTACATTTTGGGCCACGAAATAGGTCATAAAAACACCACAAGAATATGTATTTTAAGAGTATGATACTAGTCAAAAATCATGTAAAGTACGCCATAAAAGTAAATTCATAAAGTTGCACATTGTGCAAAATTGAAAATCGTGAAAGCAAAAGTAGAAATGCTCACGTTGTGTTTAAAAAAAAAAAAACCTGCTTAAATAATAATGGAGGTTTTAAAAGATGAACAGAAGAATGTGCACGCTATAATTATGAATTTCTGAACAGAGGCGGATGAGGCAAGCTGCTCCTTCCTTTAGTTACATTTTTCTGTTATCTCCGGTTGGGAGGTAAAACTTGGAAACTAGTTTGAAAAGACAGCAAAATTACTCAGAAAACGGTAAATCTTAGAACTACATAAGGCTGTCCTGTTAGCAGAAGATTTCCTGTAATGGGCAGCTATGCTTGATGAAAATATAAATTATCAGTGAATAATTCGTGCTCGAGAGAATTTTTTTGGATCCTTTCCCTCTTCCTCGCATGGGAAGTTGACTCTCCCTTTGCTCATGTCTCTGATTGGTTTATAATATCAGTTTTGCGTTCTGCAAATTGGAATAAACGACTCAATAAACTTAAAGATAGTTTAAGGACTTTGGCCAATTTAGTACGAGTCCCATATCATAAAGGCCTTAGCATATGTGTGCTGTAAAATCGTCAATTGGCTGTAATCTGGAAAATAATAAAGCCGTGGATACTGGATATATAATGACTGAATCACCTTTCTAAGTAAATGCGTAGACCGGTAGAGTATATACGGAACACTATTTTCAAGTAAATTTTGGGTAAACCATTGGTTCAAAAAGTTGGGGGTGGTCACATAGACCATCCCCTTTTACCAAAAAAGTGAGAATATGTCCCGCACCCCTAGATCTACGCATGAACAGATAAAATATATTCCATAACTGTAAAATCTGAAACGGCCACATCTGTGGCATTTAACCCCCTTTCACTATATTTTGGATTTCTTTCCATTTTGATAACATATCTAAAAGATAACCCATCACCTGCAGTATGGTTTGCGTACACTACCTCGCCAGATTAAATTTTCTACCTCAATACCCCTCTCCGCCTCACCCCTTCACCCCTCCCACGCATACACATAAGCTTACATCCAGATAAATCCATACACGACTGTCACAGTTCTTTTTTTTGATAATGAATGTGACATGGTATAAGAATTTATCTTAATTCAGTGTTCTTTTCAACATTTAGGGGACAACCCAGTTAGTGGTGTAGCCAGCAATATAGGCTTTATAAAAGGATTGCATGTTAGGAATATTTCATTTTTATTTTCAGTTTGGTGCTTGAAATGGTTAGTATATGTTTAAATCGTTGGCAATAATTTTTCGTAAATGTTTTTTTTTTTTTAATGCTGGCAATTTTGATGAAATCAAAAAGCCATTCAAACTCTAGGGACTTCATGTTTTAAATTGATTTCAAAATCACCTGTTAAATGGTTAGAAAAGTATTGATGATTATTTGGTGAAAGAAAAAAATGTATTTTTCTCTATGAATATTTCAGTATCATAATCTCTTCATCAAATGCTAGTAAAGCCCTTGAGAACCTCAAGTTTGTATTTGGCAATACTTGCATCTCACCAGTCACTTCAGTTAAAAATCTGGGAGTTGCTTTCGATAATAGAATGTCAATGGACAACCATGTGACACAACTTAGTAAAACAATTAATTATCACATTAGAAACATTGGCAAGATTCGTCGGTACATTGACGTTAAAACCTGTCATTATCTTGTTCGATCACTCATCCTATCACGTTTGGACTACTGTAGTTCCCTTTTGAATGGTATTACCATGAAAAATGTAAATCGCCTACAGAAACTCCAAAATAAAGCTGCTAAGCTTATCTTCAGGAAACGTCGTCGTGATCATGCCTCACCCTTGCTCAACAAATTGCATTGGCTCCCTGTGTCACAGCGAATTTTATACAAAACATGTCTTATTGTCTACAAATTCCTGATACATCAATCACCTGAATACATATCCAACAGTCTGAAACTTTATACACCAGCACGATCCCTTCGCTCCTCTTCTGAAAACTTCCTGACTGAACCCAGAACTAACACCAAAGCTGGTTCTAGGGCTTTTTCAGCTGCAGCACCCCATGTTTGGAACTCTTTGCCTTCACACATTCGCCATGCCAGTTCACTTGGACAGTTTAAAACACGTCTCAAGACTTTTCTTTTTTAATCATGTATTACTTACTGAACTTTAGGGCAGCATTCTGGGCGCTTTGTATCCTATGGAAAAGGCGCCTACTACAAATGAACATGGATGGATGGATGGATGGATATGAAGTTACTTGAACAGGAACTTAGTAAGACTTTTTATGACATCAGCAGAGGTATATGGGGGCTTTAACCATATATCGAGAAAAATTATTATCATATTTTGGGGAGTGATATAGCAAAGGCTTGTTTGCATATAAGTATTAAATTTGACAAATTGTATATCACACTGTCGGGTAGGTTAGTCACGGCCCGACCGCTCCTCCACCTGGTTGGGAAAATATCCTGGCACCATACACCCCTGAAAAACAAAAGCTGCAAAAACAGCAGGAGAGCAAATTAAAAGTATAATTTCATCATTCTAATAATATCATGCAATGCAACTATTTATCTTTTCCTGAAACCAAATGTGCCATATTACAACTTTTGAAAATTCGGGACCTACACATTAGCGTAGCTAGACTTTCTTGCAGGGGAAAAGCATTGAAGAAAAAAAACCTGCCCCCACCCTGCCCCCTGCCCCCTGTTTCCTGAAATGTTGGGGAAAAGTAGGATATTTTAGGACAAAAGTCAGAAATTTTCAATAGGCCTAAATAGGCCTAACAAGTTCGGTTTTCGGAAGTTTTGTGATCCTTCTTCCCCCAAGATGGCTGGTATACAACTGAAGTCTTAAGACCGATCGGTGTCATCAGGATTACCAAAACAATGCACCATACTGAATTTCTATTGCGCGCATTTTCCAAATTTGTGAAAATTCCCGGCCTGGGGAAAATTTTCCCCTTCCTCCCTTTAGCTACACCACTGGACTTATTCCCCCGGCTCCTCCAATTTCCAGACTATGGTGAAATTATCTCATGCAGAATTATACACTGCATGACTAAGTTTTCTATACATGAATGTTTAACTGAAACCCCACAAATGTTACAACTCTAGTTTCGGACTCATTTTGCTGGACTCTGGAACCAGGGTCTCGGAGTCGGAGCTTCGTGAATCAGATGGGTGGACTACAGAACACTAAAACCACATACAGCACACAGGTCATCATCATTTGCTAGTTGACAAACAATTGACTTTCAACTTTTCAAAATGTATTTGACACTAATTACCGCAGCCAGTATAGATGGGCTTTACTGACACTACCAGTCTCCCAGATCTCTGTTAAAAAGTTTAGTGACCTCGTGTCCAAACAAAGAAAAGAGATTTTGAAAATGTTATATTTTCATAGCTTTTCAGGTTTTGTCAGTTCCTTAATCTTTCCACATTTGTGGACATGACAAATAATTTCCGTTCTTTTTCTCCATGTAAAAATATACATCATAGTTCAAAGAATTTGACTAGCGCCTTCAATTTGTAAAGGTGAACTCTGAAGGTGGACTTCATCATGAATATGTAATTTAATCATCTGAATAAGCATTTCATCTAAAATCTTAAATTGTTCCCTTTCTATGAAATTAAACATGGGGTATCTAAGCAGGATTTTTAGGAATTAATAGCATGCATAAGCAAACAATGAGTAAATGTTTTTGTTTACTTTTCCCTGCAATTTGTAGACGAAACACAGAAGACTTTCTTCATCACCGCAATATCATCTGGATTTTCTTAGCAGGTTTCTCACTTACTGGATCATATTTCGCTGTTCGTTTAAGTGGAGGATTGTGTTGTTTTCTAATACCTTCCGCGAAGTTGAAAAAGATAACAACATGATTGCAAAATATTTATTTCAATGTCTTCGAGATGAAAGTTTTGACAGGTGCACTAGAGAAAATGTACAGGATTTGAATAAATTCAGTCACGTGATATGAAATAACCAATCAATCAGGAGTGATTACCGCCTGGCTATACGCCACTCTAGTGTCGCCATTACCGATAACACGGTGAACAGCTGGCCTAATGTTACGCTTCTGGGATTAGACGATATCTTGGATTTATACTCGGATATTTTGCTCTTTTTTATTCTTACTTTCTGGATGAAATCTTAAATGGTGGAGTCATGACTCTAACATGAGTGGAGTAAATTCGGCGGCGAATGGTGCCAGTTTGGAAGACTGCTACACTAATTTGTTCGCTTTGGTAATACGTTAGGCTACATTTACAAGACCTACAGTGTCAGGAATATTCATTGTGTCCCTTTGCACTTTAGGCCTACGGTTATTTAAATTTGACTATGATCTTACTAAGACTCGTAAGACTGAGTGTAGGCCTATAGGCTGACGTGATTACTAATTAATGCATAGTTTGTTGAATATTGTAGATAATTGATATCGTTCACTGTAAGAACGATTCATGTACCTTGGAAAGGAAAGAAAACTCGAGTCTTCCAAGTTATTTCAATTCTGAGTGACAAAACATGTCAATGACAATTCTTGGAAGGCCTAACGTTAGCCTACGTATCTGTCGGGCTAGGCCTATGCCGTGCAAGATAGCCTTTGCCGAACTAGCTTTAAAAACAATGTGTCTATCTCTGAGTGATGTTATTCACTATTTCACTCACCATAGCTAACCTGTCCTGATGTGGTAATATAAAAGAAAAACATTAATCAAGAACTAACGTTAACGTTGGGCTAAGCGAGTTGCTTACCAATACTAACTATAGTAATGTTAGTCAAAACATTCCTTTGCCAAAACGCCCCCGTACCGAGTTAAAAAGTCTCCGTGTTTAAATGGCCGCGTTAAAATGGTAGAAACGTCCCTGTTTACGGGAACTTTGTTTGAATTAAGTATAGGCCTACTGGATATAACAAAAAATTGTAGGCCTATGCTTTTTTTCTGATTTAGTTCAAACTTTAGGCCTAATTATTTTGTAGGCTATTTAGCATTCAAATTTTCGATAGCTAACATCCTAGGCCTAACATTAGGCTACACGTATCTGGGTAGTATTTCATTTTTAATAATTGTCTAAGTTCATTTCTGTAATTTGTGCTCCATCTTTAGGCCTATGTCTATTTTGATACAAGAATATATAGATGGACAACTTCAGACAGGCAAAATAAGGCAGACATACTATTTCATGTTATGAATTTGTATCATTTGCATCTGACATTTATTAGTTATTTACATTTAGGCCTAATAGTAAAAGTTAACATAAAAATACATGACAATATCTGTAAATCAACATTAAAAAATATTTTTAAAATGTATAGAAGTGTCCCACTGCTGAAGAAATAAGCATAAAAAGGAAAATAATCAAACTTATGCAAGGCTTTTGTTTTTTAGCGGGGATGTTTTTACTGGATACCAGTGAGTTCAATTAACAACGTTAAATTAAATTAAGACACGTAATTCCAACAATTTTTTCATTTTGGTGCAGATTTTCATTTTTGGTTTAAATAATTTTATTTTTGTGCTTAGGCATATTTATTTTGAGGGTTTGGTTCTAATGTTAAGGTTACTTAGGTTTAGGCTTGGGAGATATATCGATATTTTGATATGTTTTGATATTGACCTATATCGATATGGCCGATATTGAGTTTAAAGGTCGTATCGATATATCAATATTATGTTTTTTCAATAATACACTATACATGAACTATTAAAAAGCTAAACATGATTATCAAACATCCAAATATTTTTTGATAAACAGCCACAAAAAGTTAATAAATTTCATTCATATTAAAGTTTCAGGCAGTTAGTTATGATAAAACCTATTAGAACATTATTATTGTAATAACAATTATCCAAAAATCTTTCCATGAATAAAAAACCACTTGAATCGCGGAGTACAGAGGCATTGCGCAAAACTTCGACTTTATACTTGAAGGCTTACGATGTTCAGATAACAAAATTCATAAGATGTTGAATCCTTAAACATCGTGTTAAGTTTCTCAAAAGAAATACTGAATCTGAATTTTTATATTAAACAGTCATTAATTGACAAATTACTGACAAAATATGAGGTTTTTCTCACTATTTTTTTCATTCAGAAAGTCTAAAGTAAAAGTGACAGACTGATCAGATAATGTACAGTGCAGTAATTAAATACACACAGTATCACTACTGTACAGTACTATACTATGTACACACATACCATCTATTACTGTTTCTTCTGAGTGACAACACTTCGTGCGATGATTGAAACAGACTAGAAATTGGATAATATGCATTATATATGGACTTCTGAATGTCTAGAAGTCCATATAATGCTACCAAAATAATGCCTTTTCAGTACAACTTTCATAAGAAGTAAATGAGTGATAAATTTTTAAGAAGAATTGGAGCCGATTTTTGTAAGGCATAGTGTAGGCTTAATACCAGTTCCACAACATTTTTTTTTAAAGATATGCTGAGGCCTAAATTTTTCAATGTTTCTGTGATTGATCTTTTGAGATAGAAACCATGTAAAGAACATTTTTAAACATAATGGGTGTTTATTTGAGGATGATATGTATCTATTTCGCAGTGATTTCGATTAATTTGTACAAAAAGTTTTACTTGACTTTTTTTAACCGAGACGAAATTACCTTGCCTAGAACAGTTACGTATGACGTCCTATTATTTGCATTTCGATATTATCGATATTTTTTTTATATGATATATCGATATTGCATAATGTTCAATATCGCCCAAGCCTACTTAGGTTAGGGTTTGGAAATATAACGTTAAATCTAAGGTTTAAAAACAATAAAACCATTTTGGCTTTACTATAGACTGGAGGGATCACTCTTTAGTTGAACATTAAACTTTAGGTAGGCTAGAGTAAATGGAAAAGGCCTAGCCTTTTTCAGTTTTCTGCAAATAATTTTAATGAGTTGGGAAAAAATATCTGAAACTCAAATATGTTGAATGTATAAATGATAAAACACAAGATTCTTATTGAAAATTAGCCTGCATTTAGCTACGGCTGTGATCTTTATTTTTAGAAAATTATAGGATGTTTTTTAATATCATTAGAGTCAATTGGAAATTCCAACAATTTTTGCAATAATTTTAAACTTACTAAAAGAAAGTGCATGACATCTTGACATGATATTTATGATTATGTTAGCTCGACATTAACATAATTTTTTATCAAAAACAATAATTTATATTGAAACTTTGAAGGTCTAAATTGTTGTAGAAATTTTTCAAAATGGCCAGGATTATTTTGCAGTACATTTTTCAGAAATCTCATCAAAGTGAAAAATTGCTGATTTTTGCATTGAATGTAATGATATAGTGACCCATCCAGATAGAAACCCTACTGTGCACTGTATTGCCCAGTATGGTTTCTCCAACTATAAGGACGACTTATCAAGTTATCATTATATGGGAAGCCTCGCTTTTTGTCAGTTGTTTTGCAAATTAGATTTTGTTGGTTGGAGAAAAATTTTTGCCACTTGAGTATGTTTACCATTATGGTAGAAAGAAAAATGAAATTTTGGCCTTCCGTAAGGCATGGTTTGACGTATGGCAAATTTTTGGGAAAATGATAGGAATTTTATCATTGTAGTCAATGGAAAATTACACCATTTGTGCAAATATTTTGGCTCTTTTGATTTTTATATTGCTGAAAAAATTGCCTGACTTCTTGTTCTGATATTAATAATTGTCTTAGCTCTTTATTGACCTTAAAAGTAGTTTTAAATGATGTGATAGACAATATTAGTTGTAAAAATGAAGAAAAAAAGTCTGATTTTTGTCAGAAATTCCAAATGTATGTGTGGACACAATAACACAATCTTGTGAAAATTACCCAGCAATAAACTATGGTTGCAATGCGTAGCTGTTTTGGGACATGATAGTCGGTTTACCTGTGGAGTTATTGGTAAATGGGAAATTCCAACAGTTTTCCATTTTTTAATTTTTAATTTTAAAGGTGTGCAAAGAAATTGCATGACTGCTTGATATAATTTGTATTAGTTTAGCTTTGACATCAAAAGTTACTTAAAATTGTGTGCTTAATGTAGTGTACTTTTGAGGCCTTATTCAAAATAGCTGCCATTTTGCCTGTTCTGTGTGGGGATGGAAAGCGGATGTGTTATTGCGTTCAATTCCAAGTAAAGAAAATTAGATTAATTCAGTGTAGCATTTATTTTTCAAAATCACAAAAAAGATGAAAAAGGTTATTAAATGCTCATTGACTGTAATGATAAGTGTAGAAACAGTGATGTGCGATAAAGCTTTATGTGGAGCAACATATAATGGAAATGATTAAATTAAAAAAGTGAAGGGTTTAAAAAAATCCTAGTGTAGCGTTAAAAACCTTGAGCTTTGTTTTGTCTCAAAATATCTGGGACAACCCAAAGATGTATTTAGGCTTTTATTGAAATGGAAAATCTAAAACAAAGCAAAATGTAAGTGTAAGTCAACTGTCCCTATGAGCCCCATTATTGTATGTACATTCCTCAATAAGCCCATTCTCTATACTAGCTTTGAATAGTCGAGCATGCTGTCCTTCCGACAGTTCTACTTTAACATAGTTATTTCCTGAATAGGAAAACAGATGGTTCAATAGAAGTTTTGTGGTTTTACAGGAAGCTGTGCATACAAGGACATTTCCTTTGAAAAACTATGAAATGCTATGTAACAGCATTAGTCTTTTCCATTGTATTGTGCATCATTTGTAAGGACAAGCGATTGTGAATCTGGTTCATGATAGTATTGCTGTAAAAACAGTTATCCTCTATTAACACGTTGATCTTTAATTCTGACCTTTTTAAGAAAAGTTACCTACTGTCAAGCAGACCCCTAGCTTTGCTGTTTTACAGGGGTGGTCCGCCCTGCCCCTCAGTGGACCTGGGGTCTGCCATGCTCCTCGCCCTGCTCCCGGGGTCCACCCTTCCCCTGGGATCTTCCCTTGCCCACTGGGGTCTTCCCTGTCCCCTGGGATCTTCCCTGTTCCCCTGGGATCTTCCCTGTCCCCCTGGGGTCTTCCCTGTCCCCCTGGGGTCTTCCCTGTCCCCTGGGGTCTTCCCTTTCCCCTGGGGTCTTCCCTTTCCCCCTGGGGTCTTCCCTGTCCCCCTGGGGTCTTCCCTGTCCCCTGTGGTCTTCCCTGCTCCCCTGGGGTCTTCCCTGTCCCCCTGGAGTCTTCCCTTTCCCCCTGGAGTCTTCCTTGTCCCCCTGGGGTCTTCCCTGTCCCCCTGGGTCCTTCCCTGTTCCCCTGGGTTTTCCCTGTCTCCCTGGGGTCTTCCCTGTTCCCCTGGGTCTTCCCTGTCCCCCTGGGGTCTTTCCTGTTCCCCTGTGGTCCACCCTGCTCATGAGAGAAAAAATGGGATTGAGAGCCTTAAGAAGGCCCTGGGCTCGATGCTTTGTGTGCGCATTAATGTGCCCTCAACAAGTATAGCACCCTGCCTCTTTTTAAATCAAGCTAGGGGTCTGGAGTTCAGCTGTCGATATATGCACTGTACTAGTGTTTCATATCCATTGATTTTTCCACTCTTTGTAATTTGAATACTTGCCTTCAGAAAAGTGAAGTGTGAGGTATTGACATCCCACAAATTTGATCTAAACAAGAGTTGGGTCTTGTCAACTTGGCATATATTATTATGCTGGTGGATAAAGCACAGCCATTCTGTCCTTTTTTAATGCAGTTTACAATTATTATTATTTTTAACTTTAATGGTATGTGTCTGTTAAGTTTAATAACTTGTACTGTATATAATGTTTTTGGGACATGACTAAACAACGTACATCTTTGTTTTCTTCATTACAGGCTGATCTGGATGGGATAAAGTGGAAGAAGTACACTTCTGTTGACCCACTGGTGCCTCTGGGTCCCCTAGAGGACCCAGTCCTCAAGTCCTATTCAAAATGCCTGGTTGCCAATATATTAAGTGTCTGGCGTAAGGTGCCTTACTCGGACCTATTATTGGGTACTCCTGAAGTTCTGAATGGTGTCCAGCCGTCCTTTATGAAAGAACTATGGATCTATTGGTATGGAGATGGTCCAAAGCTTGAAGATGTGATATTACCTGAATTGATAGGTAAGTGCAGTATGACCAGTAAATGATACAATTTAAGATATTATACCATGGACTTTTTGTGAAATGTTCTTACTCCCCTGTTGTCTTGATATTTTGGGGTCACTTGCTACACTAACCACTTTGATTATATGTCAACCAGACTCCTAGCTTTGTTGTTTTACAGGGGCGGCCCACTCCACCCTGCCCCCTGGGGGTCCTCCCTGCCCCTCATGATTATTGCTAAAATCCCAGAGCTACTTCACCATGGGATTTAGCCTTAAAAGGGCCTCTGGGCTCCATGTTGAAAAGATGCAGTGCTTCGTGCATGCATTAATGTGCCCCTCAACAAGTCTAGTGCCCTGCCCCTTTTAAATCAAGCAAGGGGTCAACCCTATCATCATTTTATTCAACCTTTTTTGTGTTCACTTTCTCTCTTTCCATTCTGTTCACACTCTTCCAGTGTATTTAACTGTACTTAATTTCTCTCTAATACTGTCAACTGGTTATACATACAATAAAGATAGGAAGTGGTGGGTACCACTGAGCCATTGGTACATGCAGGTATTTATTCCAAATCGTTCCACCATGCAAAAATAGGAAGCTCATAGGTACACATAATAATAAGAATTGTGACTTACTTAGTTCAGTATTATTAAAACCCTCAAAATATTGTGTGGATTAGATGAAAATAACTAGGGCTCTCACGATTACATGTGTAAACGTTTGAATGAACGAACCCTCAATTAAACGTTTAGTCTAATTGTCCCAAAAGATTAACCGTTCGCGATTCACACTTGCCATTGAAAATCAATGACAATTCAAACACACAGAAAACTTCGTTCAATGAATTTTACAATTCAATCTTTACATAAGATTAACAAAGAATCTATTTCCTTTTAAGTCAGGAGTTGATTTTTGTACTAATTAGCTATGAATAGGAGGGGAGGGGGCGCTATGTTTTGCTTTGATTTACCAGATTTTAAGAGCTACTTGAGGTGGAGGCTTAGACCCGATTAACAACAGGCATAAATTTGCAATAAGTTAATACCTGTGTTACAAGCTGTAAAACTGACCCAGAAATTTGCTGATAAAAAAGCTTGATTATTATTTTCACAAGAAATAAATGCCAAGTTTACCTGATGAGTCAAATAGATTGCGCAAAAAAGAAAAAAAATTGCAAAATAAATGAACAAATATGTTTCAGTTACCAAGATTTTAGCGTGGGTTTGCAAAGGTCACTGCCATTTCCAAAAAAGATTGTATCAAATACAGTACAGTTGGGAATAGGAATGGGTTAGAATATTTTTTCTACAGTATACAGTAATTGGTTTGGGGCCACGGAGTGGCGTTCTTTAATCTTTTATGGTACAGTCAATAAAGTGCTGAAAAAATTTAGTTTAAAGCGGGCTCCAACCATGGATCATTATTTTTTAAGCCTTACAGTTAATTTGAAAACTTATTATAAGGCTTATTCAAGTTTTGTGACATATATTGTTTATTTTTGGGAGGGCCATTGCGATGGTTATGCGTTGGTTATTGTTGGGATAGAACCAGTTCCGCGAAAAATGTCAATTATTTTTGTCAACACTTGTGAGGTCGGTATTTTATTTTATTTTATTAGGAGGGGGAGGGGGTGGTTCGTTTAAACAAACAGAAATTCAGCCATTCAAATATTTAGGCTATTAAACGAATGCACAGCCCTAGGCATGGGCGGTATTGCTCGACCAACTTTAAAAAATAGCATCAACACTATTAGTATCAAAAAATGTTCAAAGTATCATTTTGCAAATGGATCTTCATTGGTTTCCTCTTCCTGTAAGTGCATGTTGAATAATTTTTCACCAAATAATATATGGAAATAAAAACATGTACTTGAATTGTGTCACTTAGATACTGTATGTTGCTCTTTTCAATGAAGCTTAAAATGTGTCTTGATTTTGTGTGTTGATCTTGAAGCTCTTTGTCAACACAGCCTGCTTTTTTTTTTTAATGAAAGACAACGTCGTTTATAAATTGAAGTCGGTCAGTGGTTTTCAAAGGAAACAATTTTGCTGGAACTGATGCAAATAAAAATAATACCCCTTTTTCCAAAAATTATGGGGCATATTTGACCTGAAAATCATATATGTTGTTGCAGAAATTTTATTTGAATAAAATGATGGGAAGAAAATGTGGTTCTTTATCAGCGTAATGGATTGCCACTTGGGAGTGGTGGCTTCCAGCGTAATATCCCCTAATAGCAGTTTTGGTTAAGTTGACAGTCAAAGAGTACGTAATACTACAGTAGTTCATCCAATATGACCTATGTGGTAGTGTGGTAGAGATTCAGTTTAGAAAGGTAGAGTCCTGGGTTCGATTCCTGGTGCATGTAGCCAGTTAGATTTTGAAAATGGATTTCTACACTTCAAAACTTTAAACATTTAATGAAATATAAAAGAATATTAAATATTGGAAACGCATTTATCTACCTACTGTGGTGTAGCGGTTTTCATACCTGTCTACAGACCACGAGGCCCTGGGTTTAAGCCTGGGTTGGGTAGACACGCCAGTGTACCACAACTGGTTATCAAAGGCCGTGGACATTGACTTGGTTGTTGATGTTATGTCTGTCCGTACGTCGTACCTGTGTTCTCGTGCGGGTCGTATTAAGCGTTTCGTGATAGCATTTGTACTATCATAACCGAATACGCAGGCGACGACCCCGTCATTGTAATTGTGTGTTCAACTCTCTCTCTCCGAAAAGCATTTAATATTCTTTTACCAAGATGTTGAGCGACATTAATATGCTTAACGTCATTAAGATGCTGGTTTGTGTCACCAGTGTAAAGTGGTAGTTCTGGAATTGGTGGACTGGGTTCCTTAGCATAGAGATATTGGTAGGCATTTAGTGTTTGGAAAAACTTCCTTCGCCTAGATTAAGTAAGCACATGACATTCATATGCTTTTCTTCACCCATGATGGAATTGATTCGCTTGAAGGATTTCAAGGTTCTTAAGTGGTTGTAGTATTGTTGACTTTTTCCAAATCATGAAAATAGCGGAAAATCTTGTCAAAATCTTTTAAGAATGAAAAATCCCTTCTTATATTTATGCAAATATTTTGTACTGTATGAATGAGCATACCTCACTATTGTCTTAGAAAAGATATGATGTTAGCCATCAACATTTACATCATTTTTAAAAGACTAAACTAAGGAATGAAATAAAAAAAAATAAAAAAAATGTTTAAGCTGTCTCCATGGTCTAGCGGTTACAGCATCAGCTTGGCATGCTAGATGTCATGGGTTCAATTCACAATAGGCTTTCATTCACCAGTGCTTCACAACAGGTTTATCAAACAGGTCTTGGGCATCTATATTATCTTAGCTATTGAGAAAAGGATGTAAAATACCCTATCTACCTACTGTTTTACTGTTCAAAAATTTTGCCTACATATGTCAGAAAATCCTCATACTGTACTTATATCAGTAATAACTGAAAAGCTAATCATCCTATTTTCAAAATCTACCAACTTACACTCAGAATTTTAGTGGGAAGTAAAAAGAGAAAAATTCTTCAGCTGTCCATATACCATTAAAATTCTTTGTAATACCACAATTAGTTGATAATTTTGGTTATTAATTTCTCTTTGTTAATAGAAGTGCAGCAGATTTTTTGCAGCAATTCTCCGCATGTTACGTTGAACTGTTAACAGTAAATAAAAGGAAAAGGTTTCTTGTATCTATAGGGACTGTGTAAGCCCATTGACAAAGCTACAGCTTAATACATTCATTGCATTTTGTCCTCTGGGAGCACTCAAGTATAACAGTCAATAAATAGCAAATCTATTCAGTACTGCCTTGTCACACAGACAGCATTAACATTATGTAAACCTGAATACCGGGAATTCCACCTTAAAACAGTCCATTCCGAGTTCAACATGTAAGTTATTATTAACCAGGGGGTAAATACAGTAATGCTTAAGGAGCTTTTAAAATATAAAGATGGGAGTTTATAAGTGATTTGGTGAAGTTCATGGAAAAGAACCATATTACAATTTTTCTCTTGTTAAAATTTTATTGTTGGATTCCTCTACTAAATATATATGCAGTATTTGGCTAAGTGTGTTGCGACATTGTTTATGATAACAATGAAATTAATATTGTTAGGGACATAGTCAACAGATTTCATTTCACTTAACAAAATTAATTTTTAAGGCATGACTAAAGAAAATGTTCACATTTTTTATGCTGTTATATTGCTCATCATTTCATGTAAATCCATTTTAATCTTTTGTAGAGCTTAAATGTTTACTAAATACTTCATTGCGAGTAATCGTTTTTCATCTTGCCGTTGAAAATCAATATGATCATTCATGATTCAAATCACACACACATTCGGCTGACAAAATTCCAATCAATGACTTTTTACAAACTGTAAACCCGATTAGCATGAACCTTTTTAAATGTGAGAATCACAAATGCGCAGTAATCACTTATGAATAGGGATATTATGCACTTTGATTTTGCCAAAATCTGAGTCGGCTAACTTGTAAAATGCACCGCGAATGTGCTGCAATAAACAGTGAAACTAACAATAGGCCTAACGATAGGCCATAATAAATAAGGCTTTAAATCCCACGCAATCAAGGCCCATTTTACAAGCTGTTAAATCGACCAACAAACACAGTCAAAATACTTAAATCGTGACAATCAGTACATTTACATGTAAATATTACCTGATGAGTCAAATAAATTTTGCAAGAAAGAAAAAATATTGCAAAATAAACAAATATAAAAAGAACTGAAATTCTAGGTGCTTCGCAAAGATGGCGGCCATTTTTTCGAGAGGACTGATATTTCAGAACTTCTGGGTGGTGGCGTAGTTTTGAAATGTTTTATGGCGAGGTATCATAGGCCTAGGATGCAAGATGTTCACAGTGGAACTTTGAAAGCCGTAGCAAGTAGGGCAAAAAGAGTCACGCAATGTTGAGTTTAAATGACATTGGAAAGAAGTTATCTGTTCTTTCTAAACTGAATTTCTATGCATATTTTTCATGAAAATGATGAATTATAATGTAGAAGTAAACTTTTTACGATTTGGAAAGCAAAACTCGAGTGTTTATTTGGGCAATGGAGTCAATACTTTTACCTATTGGTTGCACAATTTTTTTTACTTCGCTTCGTAAATTTGGAGCAATTTTGGTGTATCTTTAAAAATTACGGTACTAAACGCGTGTAAATGATACACGCTTGCTTTTTTGGGCGTGTACACGTTTACTAAAATTTCTAAACGTTCACAGCTCTAATCTTTAGACAATGATGAAAGAGAATATTGATTCCTTTTTTGGTTCCAATGCGATAACATAAGGAACATTTGTAGTCATGCTATTGTTTTTGGTGCTGTCATGAATATTAATGAGAAGGCAGGACTAACTGTGAAATTCTGTTTATGCTCATATTTCCACAAACCTATGTCAGATTCAAATCAAACTTGGTAAGATGCTGTTGATAAAAGTGAGGATGATACAGGATCCCATAGAATGTTAAGTTGTTGACTTCATCATTATCCATGTCAGGTGGAGCCAAAACTTATTGAGGATCCCATCAACTATATAAAGCCTTATCTGTATATATTTGTATTCTGTAAATATTAGAAAATCGTTGAAATAAATTTGTACAAACAAGTACAATTTTTTATTGGTTGTTGTGATTGTGGCTTGTAGCTTCAAAGTAAAAACCTTCACACTTAAAAAGCAACAAAATATACACAAATTACTTGTTACAGTATGATAAATAAACTAAACGTGTAAGAACACAACAATTAAAGATATGATATAAGAATATAAAAAAAGGTTTCTAATCCAAAGTTTGCATCGGAACCACATGGCATTTCTCCCTCTGGTTAGTAGTCGGCATTTGTATTTTCTCTTAGAGTAGGCAGGCTTTGAGTGAGGGTAGTTTTTTGGTATGCAATTTTAACTTATTCTGGTTCTTGTGGTAACATGAAGGTTGAAGTACAATCAACAATGGAAAATTGGGATTGTATTAAAATGAAAATTGATACTGTAGTGTGTGCAAGCACTTTCCCACTCAAAGACATAAGACTGCATACAAGAGATCTCAAATCAATGCAGTCTACACTGTCTGAGTCTACTGCACATATGAATACCAGACCTGCAACTGAGTGCTTAACACAATCCAAAGTACTCTGCGTAATCTGTTGCAATTGATTTTACGACTGTGTTGTGCTGATTAATTACTGTACCATCAGAGCTATCACTATTCATGATTAGCATTTCTCCAGCTGTGTCACTCTGATGGTTTTTACTATGGACAGCAGTTTCTTTTGTTTAATAATAGTAATTGCTTATTAAAATTTTAGATATTCTTGAACTATTAAGATTAGCTTGGGAGTGTTTTGTTGCAAATTTTGTGCATTTTTAAATTTTCTTAGTTTCAACCCATTTTTTCTCACAAATCTTCAACATAACCCCCTTCAAAAAGTTACATTTTCTGAAAGAACTATTCCAGCTCTTTCAAATGATACCAGAATCACTGCTGTGGGCCTTTTTGACGAACTAAAATAATTTTTTGAAAAGTGCATGTCAAATCGGTCATGTCACGACCACGTTGGAATTATAGGGATAATAAAACGCAGTTCAATTTTAATAATATATAGTCGGATCCCCTTTTCATTCAATGTGGTGTTTCTCAAGGATCAATGTTACAGTAGGTCCGCTCCTTTTTATCATTTATGTAAATGATATAAGTCAACTATCATCAAATTCTTTGCTTGTTTTTTTTTGCAGACAATACTAATATATTTTTTTCTGGTGACAATCTTTGAAATCTTCCAACACTTAGTTTGTAATGAGCATGATCTTTTTCACAACTGGTTTACCACTAACAAATTTTCCCTTAATATTGATAAAACTAAGTTTGTAGTATTCAGTAATAGTAAAGTAAGCTTGCACGGTCTACCTGTTTTTGTAACTAAAACCGGTTTTGCGAAACTGGTTTTGGTCTGATTCATATTTTACTTTAAAAAAACGGAAGTATTAAAAATAACCAAATCACTAAAGAAAATTGCAAAATTATAGGAAAAATCTGTTCTATTTAAATGGAAAAAAAGTTCATGCTTTGTGTTAACATGTTTTTTGTAGTATCTTTTGATATGCTTGTGAAAATATGTGATATTTATGCAGATTCAATCAATAAATCGATTGAGAATGTTTGGAAATAAATAGTCATATGTAATAACAGGTTCGATGATGCTATTGTATTTGCGTCATCTTTCTGGGCTAATAATTATTTCTGACCACAACAAATGTACCTTCATTCCTTTACAATCCTTTATAAGTCATGTCCATTCTCTCCAGAGTTCTTTTGTCTTTTAAAATACTTGGGAATCCATTATAAATCCCGACAAGTACATGTATATCACAAATCACAAGCCAAGTATTACGAGACCATTTACGAATTCACAGCAAACCCACCCTACTGTAGTAAAACCCTTGGTTTTTCTGGTTTGAATTTGTGTTGAGAAAAACCGTTGCTATAAATTGCTGGGTTTAGAGAGGGTAAATTAATTGCGTGATCATTATTTAATTACAATGTACTGTGAAACGAAGATAAATTATTCCTGTGCTATCACCAGCTGCAGATTAGTTCAATATTGATTTGAAACATTTACTGATCAAACAATATTTTTGGTCATTCAGAATCATATAAAAGAGCAAAACACATCTGTATTTGAACATTCTGTTGTACTTTCTACTTGTGAAACGAGATGCAGAGCAGAAATGCAGAGATAATATTATTAATTTATGCATACCAACAGGCTATCACCTAACGGGTCCGCAAAAAACCTATATAAACTCGCTCCACTTTGAGCCAATGAAATCATTTGAGCTTGTACCCCCAAGCAAATAACACGTGGTATGGGTCAATTACATACAACACATGGTTGGAACGGAAGATTCCATTGTTCGTAGGCTACTACTATGAGTAAACATAATTACAGGAGAACGGAATAAATTTTCCAGAATAAAATGCATTTTTGTAGTGATTTGATTATTTTCGGTACTTCCGGTTTTTCATAAACTATGAATCAGACTAAAACGGTGGTTTCCCGAAACCGGTTTTAGTTACAAAACTGGTACACAGTGCAAGCTTACTACCAATTTTTTGGAATTCCTTACCAAAATTCTGAATCCCTGCAAAAACAATTTTGAAAGGGAATTTCCCTCCCAAAACTCAAAGCTAGTGCAAACCCTGTTTTGTTATTTGTATATTCTTATTATTGTTTGTTTAAATGTTGTGAAGAAACAATAATTGACAGACCCCTAGCTTGATTTAAAAAGGGGCAGGGTGCTAGACTTGTTGAGGGGCACATTAATAGGCGCGCAAAGCGCTGTGTCTTTTCGGCATGGAGTTCTGGGGCTCAATCCCATGGTGAAGAAGCTCTGGGATTTTAGCAATAATCATACCTCAGAATGAAACTATTCTGATTGATAAGGACCATTCATGAGCCAAACAGGACAATTGCTTACTATGCTATCATTCTGTATCCATGTAAGGTATTACATTTATAAGGTTAATTAAAGATTATTAAGTTAATTTTTTTTTTATCATGAGAGGCAGGGCGGGCCCCAGCGGCAGGGCAGACCCCAGGGGGCAGGGTGGGCCACCCCTGTAAAACAGCAAAGCTAGGGGTCTGAATGAAATATTACAACAACAAAAAAACACATCCATAGACTAACTAAATAGACTGCATACTGTATTATATATCTATATGGAATGCTTGGTATAGATCATTACTCAAATGAAAGGAGAAGACTTAAAATCTTCTGAATGTTATTTTGAATCATTTAGAATTCACAAAACATCACCAGAAAATACAAAGTATAACATATAAAAGAGTTTAAACAGATGTCTTAACATTCCAAGAAAGAAAAAAAAATGTACACTTGCATAAATGTAAGCAAATAACAGCTTCACTTAGGCTACAGTAATACACCTTCACAGGTATTCTACATTTGTATTGATTTTTCTTGTTGTGTTTCTGGTCTCCACTAATGGGAGTTGAGATGTCACCTTTTACGATTAATAAAACAACAGAAGTGTATGCAAATGTGCACTTTTCACAGAAGCTGAGGGTAATTAAAGGGTTTTGTTTTATCTCAAGGCAAATAAGCCACAAGAAGTTATTACTGCTTGTTTGATTAATGAGATGTTATGTTTTATTTTGGCTATTTCGGAGGCTCAACACATTTGCTAAATTGTGTGCAGAGGGAAGTTTGTGTTTTATTGTCAGTTATGTTTCACACATAATGGAGAGTACGTTCTGAGTGTGGAACAATTATGTGTGTAGATATTTTAATCCATTGCGTGTACAGTAACTACAGTCAAAGTAGGGAATGCCCTGAAAAGGGATGTCTGTCTGACACTTTAGGTAAAAATGAAAATTAATTTACAGTAGCATTTTGCGATTCTGATCATTCTACATTTTGAACAGTAAAATTGACAATCAAGAATTTCTAAGGAAAATACAATTAAAATGTGCAGAATACAGGAAGTGCCATGTGGCTGTTTATGCAACGTAATGGCTTTGTATGCTACAGAACATTATATGAAGCCAAGAATTACAGAAGTCATAAAAAGTGTTCAGCTGAAATTTTAGTTGATCTCTTGGGCTTTGCCCTGTTCCCATTGTAGCACTGTCAGAATTTATTGCTCCTTTCCCACAACTATTGTACCTCTGTTGGGAAATCACGGCAGCAACCGTTATGATGCTTACAGTTGGTTTCATGTTCTGATCAATATTAGTGCTCTCATGACATTGATTATCGTGATATCTCTTTTCCTTTATCGTGATATCTCTTTTCCCACGACATGAAATATGCCTCTCGCGACATATCGCAATACCAAAAACTAATACTCAACTAAGAAATTTACGCGCAACTTGGCTAGGCTACTTCGTACGTTACAATTTTAACGGTACGGTACTAAATTTAAAAGTCGAAGTTTAGGCCATTAAAAACGTGCAAAATAATCGTGAAACATAAAAACAACTAATTAAAAATCGTGCTCCATCATTACACACTGGCACACACGCCAATGTAAGTTGGCAAAAAGAACGACAAATTGTTGTAGAATGTGCCACTCCGGGTTTCGCTTCAGTGATTCATGGTCACATTGACTGAATTATCAAACCCGTGCATGATGCGTGATGAACGTAATAGTCACGCGATCATGTCGTCTGCTAGATCTGCAAATAATTTTTTCTTGCGTTCATCATATCATGGAGTAGATTGTAACTCCATGATCATATAACGTTAGTGATAGTCAGTATCTTGAAAAGTATTGCAATATACGATATATTGCAATATTTTCTCCACGATAATTGATACCTAATAAAACCAGGTCATGACAGTACTAATTAATATTTGAATATGTGTCCTGATTTCATAGAACAAAACCAAAAGCAGGAAATCTTAAGCAGTTATGTAAAAAAAAAAAAACCAGTTTGATTCTTGACATGGTTGCCAACAATGATTGATAAGCGGACGTCTTGAATATAATTTAGATCGTTTATAGCTTTGTGAGAAAAGATTCTGGAAATGTGGCGGCATACAGTACTGTACATCATAGAGCAGCCGCACTGCGTAGTATTTGCTGTATATCATAATCTAAATTACATTTATTAATGGTTGTTTTTAGTCTGTAGGTAGTCTTTACTTTTGATATGTTTAGGCCTCAAATCAGGCTACTGTTATCCAGGGCTTCATCTCTGAAGTGCTTGTGGCATCTTATCAGCTTGCAAGAAGTACTGTGTATGTTTACTGTACATCCAGCTGACCTTACTGATTTTGTTTAAAAACTGATGCAGCACTCCTGACACCATAGAAGGTCTGTGTGAATTGTAACAAGCCACTATGCAAATAGACCTATGCAACTTGTACCAGTAATACCTGCTGTGCAAGCTTGGTTTCAAATTAAAGCTTTGCAAATTAATAATTAAACGTTTTCAGTTGGGGAAAATCCCTATACTAGTTCATAGTGTAGACATAATGAAAATGTGAAAGAGGTGAATGAGTTTGAAAAACAAATGATTTTGTTATTTAATGAACTTAACCGTTTTCCTTTAATAAGGTGGAAAATTAATCTTGAAAATGATAGTTGAAAATAATATTGATCAAAATAATGATGGTTTAAAGTCGCACAAAGCTGAAGATTTTATGGTTTGCTAGACGATTTAGAAAAAAAGATCTTTAATAAAATACATGAATAAAAAGGAAAATGGCTTTATCGATTATCGTGGAGAAATATATCACGATATATCGTATATCGCGATACTTTTCAAGAAAACTGACTCAAGCCACAAATTGTTAATGCTCCCCTACCCCTCTCTGCCCCACTTGTAACAACGATCTCTTCATCAAGCATATCTTCATAACTTGTCCCTCATACCGGAACTCCAGATCTCTTCTCTCCTCACTATCCTCAATCTTGGACCTTTTCAAAAACAATTCTTCCTCAAACATCATCAACTTCCTCCACAACAACTTCCTCCACAACAACAACCTCTTCCACCACATTTTACTCCCCCCTCCTCTCCCTTTCTATACCTAACCTTCATACATACCCCTTTTTGTCTTCTGCTTTTCCCCTTTATCTCCCTTACAAACCCTCCATCTCTCATATCCTAACCCTTACACCGTAATTTATTTAACACCCTCTTGGCACATTTGACTGACTGTTGCGGTGCCATTAAACATCAAAAACCAAACCAAACCATTATATTTTTTTATGTGTTTTTCGGTATTTTGCTCGTTTTTAGTGGCCTAAGCTTGACTTTTAGATGTAATACTGTAATGTTAGGAATTGTAACATACCAAGTAGCCTAGCCTAGTTGCGCAAAAATTTCTTAGTTGAGCATTAGTTTTTGGAATCACGAGGCATATTTCATGTCGTGGGAAAATAGATCGCGATCTCGCGATAATCGACATGTCATGACAGCACTATTATTGAGTAGGCGGGGCTTAATGTAAAATTTTTGAAATGAACATCAATCATATTTGTTTGGTTTCATATTTGGTATAATTATAATGTTAGCTGGTGTGTACATGTTCATGACGTAAAAACGTTGATTTTAATACTATGCATAGTTTGCAGGGCTTAATATGATTTCGCTCAAAAGAGCTTGTAAACAGGGTATCTTACGAATGGTAAACAGGATTCATGTCATATTTGGTACACAGGTACACAGATAGCCCATGTTCTGTAGATGTGCTCTATTGTTTTTGATGATGATGTCATGAATATTAATGAGTAGGTGGGGCTTAAAAGTAAAAATCTTGAAATGTTCATTTTTTAACAACCACATGTCTGTATTTCATGTTTGGTATATTTATGACGTTAGCTGGTATGTATGTTTTCATGGCATAAAAATGTTTAATTTCATTAATATGCATAGTGGGCGTGGCTTAATACAATTTTGTAAACTCTCAAGAACTATTAACTGGATTCACATCGTGTCTTTCATGTACTTGGATTGTAAAACATTCAAAATTTTGTACATAAGTCTTGTACGTCCTCATTTAGAATATGTCAGTATGGAATCCATTTTTGATAAAACATTGATATGATTGAAAATGTACAACGTTGAGCAACAAAACAAATTCCTGGATTACGAGACCTATCTTATGTAGAGAGATTAGGAAAATTGGATTTACCTACGCTCAGTTATCGACCAGTCCATGGGGATATGATTGAAACTTAAAAAATACTATCTGGCAGGTATGATGAGGAGGTATCTAATTCTTTACCTCTAATACAAGGCTCTCTTACTCGTGGGCACAGTCATTAAATCTTTGAGAGAAGACCAAGGTTGAATATTAGAAAGAATAATGTTTTTTTTCGGGTGGTGGACTTATGGAACAATTTACCATGTAATGTTATTGAATCACCAAGTATTCAAGCCTTCAAGAGAAGGCTGGAATAATTTTGGATCAATTAGCCAATGAAGTACACTTATATTAAAAGCATAAAATCATCCAGACAACATCTTTTTGCAGAATTAGATGATTCAGAAGAAGAGCTGGTACAAGAGGAACTGAGGGGCCTTGTAAAAAGGATCTGTAAGAATCATGTATGGTACACAGATAGCCCATGGTCTGCAGATATGACCTAATGTTTGTGGTGGTGACATTATGCATATCAATAAGTGGGCGGGGCTTGAAGTAAAAATTTTGAAAGTAATAAATGAGCAACAATATGTCTGTTTTGTATCATATTGAGCATGTTAATTTTGTTAGTTATTGTGTACATGCTTATGTTATTAACAGGTGTCATTGATATGCATGGTGGGCGTGGCTTATTGTGAAAGTGCTAAATAATGTAAACAACGATATATCAGATTTATGCTATAAGTAGTATGTACATATGTTCTAATGTTGTGGTAGTGATGTCATGAATGCTAATGAGTAGGCAGGGCTTACTGACAAATTCTTGAAATAGGATAAATGAGCAATCGTTTTTGCATCATACTTGCTTTGATGATGTTAATTATTGTGCAAATGCTAATGATGTCAACATTTTTATTGATCTGCCTGGTGGGTGTGTGGCTTAAGAATAAATATGGAACAAATATTTTATGATATGCAATGACATGACAGTTAATACAAATTTTGCAAATCAATCAGCTGATAAAAAAGCATCAGAACCACAAAACCTTTTGGTTCTGGTTGTGTAAGATTGTAAAAGACAGTCATTTCTCAAACTACATATCTATTAAAAAGTTGTTCCAAATTGAAAAAATACATCAGTTGATACCAAAATAGCTACATGTCACCAGTCCTTCAATCAGTTTTGCACAGTTATGCACTCTGACTACCAAGTACATTGCCGGTATCACATACAGTATGTCTGTCTGATCAGGGATGACAGATCCCTGGTATGAATGAGAGGTGCAAAGTACAGTACTGTTGTATGTGATAAGATTTTAATGATCACAGGATTATTTTGTTTCATGGAAGAATGTATTAGAAGTTGCTAAGTACAGCACTTGGAGCAATTTCTTCAGTTATAATTTGCCTGATGATAGTACTTTCATAATGTACTGTCCATAGAGAAAATAAGTTGTTAAATGAAATTAAAGGATTAGTTTAGTGGTCAATCATGTCTATCTTAATTGAAAGAGGACTTCAAAAGAAACACAATGGTGAAGAAAGCATTCTAACATCTTATTCCATTAAGGAGATATTCAAGTTTAAAGTTTGGTATGATTTGTATAGAAACGACTGAAATCAGACTAGTTGTGATGTCACAGGCTCAGATTCTTCAGTCTTCATGTATTTTAAAGAAAGTTTATTAACAAATTTCACTATTTAAATTATTTTTCCTGAAACTTTCTTCAGGTGGTATATTATAAATCTTCTCCTAGATTCAGTTTTACTACTTTTTTGACATATCCCATAGTTTTTAAGCCACAAAATTGCAGGACAAAACATGATAGAAATGATACCAAACTTTAAACTTTAATATCTCCTTAATAGTAAAAGATTTTGCAATGCTTTCTTCATCATTCTGTTTCTTTAGAAGTCCTCTTTCTTATAAGATGGACATGCTTGACCACTGAACCTTTAAGATTAGATTTGTTGTTTCTAATAAAAAATGTTTTGTCTTATTAAACAGGTTTTCACTTTGTTTTTAAATCATAAGTAGTTTTTAGGTACTGTATCCAACTATCCATTGTTCATTGAGTTAATAGCAATATCTTATTGATAAAACATTATCTCGGTGTTAAATACCCTAAGTCTTGAAATCAATGGAAAGAATAATTGTGAAACATATCCTCCGAATTTTTTTCTGAAAATTTTAAAGTTTTTTTCTGCATGTAATCCTCAGAAAGTCGAAAGAACTCATTACTGTAAACGAGCCTTTGTGATAAAATCCCCAACCTTGTGCGTAATAATACAGTAGTGTGGAACAGCTTCTCTGCTAACTGAAGCTTCCAATAGGCATTGTGATTGCACCAAAGGTTCCAATAGGCATTGTGATTGCTCTAGTTGCAGGAAATATTTGTGCCTTAGGCATGGACCTTCAACCTGGGCTGAGACCGTGGCAGCATAGATGTAACTGACCTATTGGTTGCTCTTTGATCCTTGTAACTTCTTGCTACTTTTATTTGCTTGTTGATTGGATGAGGAACCTTTGTATCTTTTTGGCCGAAACATTTTACACAGAATGAACTGGACCAAAAGCAATTAAGTTAAATACAGAAATAATTTATCCATCAGCTGAGTTATAAGCAGACTGCTGAACAAATAGGTGTTGGGAGGAGACAAGGAAAGTGGTGGCAGTTTACTTGGGATATACAAATTAATGAATGACCATTCTAAAAATACATGTACATTTGATAATCAAAAAAAAAAAAATCGAATTGAAAAAAAAGAAATATAAATGTCATTTTACAACTCAAAAGAAATTTCTGGATTAAATTTTCTTTTTCACCTCTGTACATTAGAAGACTGATGCTCAGAATGTTAGTGTCTTTGTGAAAGAAAGATAAGATGTCTTTTCCTTTTACCTTGGATGGTAATGGTATATGACATCTGACAAAATACTCAAAACTGGAAGCTTGTGACAAAAATTTGTATTTTCCAGTGTCATTCTTCTTTCTCTTTCAATCTTCTGGATATTAGACTGCAAGAGTTACTTTAAAGCAGAAAGAAAGTGTAAACTGCATTCTCTTAGATATGTTTGTAAAAAGACTGCCTTGCAGAACTTTATTCAGCATTGAGTAACTTGATATGAGTCTGTAGAATGCTTTGTTTTACAAATTAACATAGCGGTTATATGCTCTGTAGTTTGAATACAAGAGACACTGCAAGAGGGATGATAGTATTGTATTGTTCTTCAAATCAGCCAGATTATGTTCAATGTCAGTGACAGCTGGATACTGGTTCATTTGTAATTTAGTGTTGGGGGCTTCATATATGTTGGATAGGGAGGGAGGTGCAAGAAAGCCATTTTTGATGTCACACACTTTCCTGGTAAGGATTTCAAATACTTTTTCATGTCCTGTCTGAATACATTTGATGAAGCCATTCTTCATAGAAACCTGACAATAACCTGTATCTCTCTGTCTGTAATTGTTGATTTTGACAGTGTATAGATCTCTCTAGGTTTTTTTTTCCTATTTCATGCAACAGAACATTATTTTTAAATGATTTCACAATTGTATTGTACCACAACAGCTGCAGTAAACTTATCATAGAACCCTAAATCTAATGAAAGTTATTAAAATTATGGTTGTGATGGTTACCCGTTTACCCGCCCGTTTGTTCTATTATCTGTTTAGGAAATCTACTCTGTGTTAACGAATGTTATTTCAATTTTTATGTTTGTTTTTTAAAGTTTGCATAAATTCATGAAACCATCTAACCAACCTTTTTCTTCTCGTGACAATCTTTACCCACTAAGTTATTGCCTTCACATTTCACCCGGGTCTATATGCATAACACTAAACATTTCCACTGTACCTGGGATCGGATAGAACCCAGCTAGCTTGTGCTCATAAGGAAGGCCCAGGCTAGCACTCATTAACATATCTCGTCAAATACACATACAAGAAATTTCCACCCATACCCATTCATTATCAAATCACAGTACATATCTCCCAACCACTGACTGGCAAATCTTCGCTCACAGCCACGCTGTAACTCCTAATAAAGTCATGGGGATACCGTACTAACTTGTTTTACATTCCACGTGGAAGGTTAAGAATCATTAAGTGGGCCATGCGATATTCGAGGGGAATCCCATGTTAAATCTGAACTGCATATGTCTTCGACACCGCTGGATATCTCAAGCGCGAGGTATTGCGGACTTGCTGTGTGTGTGAACATGTGCAGTATATTTTATGGTGGTTTTGGCCTACTTAACTGCTCAACTTTGTTGACAATGCTTGGATTATTATCGGAATTGTTGAAAATAAAGTTTTGATTTAAATTATTTTGCAGGATTGCTTACGGTTTGTTCCTTAAATATTTTTTCAATGAATCAAAGTACTGAAAGCACTACTGGTGATGGGTTCGATTTATAGTTGTCATTATGCTAATTGACATTTGATTTGATAGGCCACTTTTGTGCTAACATGAATATTATAACAATTTAGCCATATAATTTAAATTATCTGGTCAAAACATAGAGGCTTTTTCCTGAAAAATCCATCATAACACATCAAAAGACTTCCTCAGATCTTTTTAGTTTGTGCGGTTTTGAAGTAACAAACATTTTAGTAATTTTTTAATGCAAAACGTTCCTTGATAAGAACTTCTCTTAAAAAAGTTTGTTTGGCTCACTGCAAATATGTGTAAAAAATATCATATACACAACGATGTTAATTTATTTCTTAGTTTTAATCCATTTTAAGGACTTAGTGGTATTTCCGATGTCATGTCTGCAGGTCATAAATGATATTATTCTAATATAAAAATATATCATCAAACTCTCTTACAATTCAAAACACAATAAATTTTTACATTCTATGTTGTTTGTGTACACATTTCAAAGTTTATGATTTGTTAGAAATATCAATTTAGTCTTAGTCTATGCATCATGTCTCGGCAATTTTCATTTTCTTTCGCCTAGCTAGGTGTTTAGCATTGCTATCCCTAAAAAAATTCTTCACAGCCTGATAATTTTCCTTTATCTCACACTTTACATAGGTTTCTTCTTTTTTAATAAAACCCCAAAAAAATGAAATACATCAAGAACTGTAGAAAACTCTTCAAAAAGATACAAATTGAAAGAAGGTGTCGTAGACTACTTTGATATTGCAAAACACGATCAAAGAAAGAAGCAGTGCAAAGTTTTTCAACTTCCGGTCAGTTCTGACAATTAAGAGTCGTGGAACAAGTTTGAACCCATCAAAAACTAGGTTTGTTAGTTTGCAGTATTTTGATTTTTGTGGTTTTCATTTTGAAAACATTTTATCATGGGTAATGAAAATGATTGAATTCGGTGGTGTGCGTTCCCTTCCCATTAGTACCATTTATTTTCCATAAATTTTCGTTTTGCATTTATCAGTTAGGATGTAAATTTACCACTATCATTTCCACTCGTTTATAGTACTTACCCCAACATGGAAACGCAATCACATCCCCAAAATGGCAGTACAGTAGGCTTTGCAAGTTTGCATGAGGGAATGACCGATACATGCATGATGTGAGTGATTTATACACACATAAACAGTATAGAATATTACGTCACTGGATAATTATGTCATCAGTTACGGTTAAATGGTTAACCGACCGTAATGGTGACAGCTGTACGTTTATGAAAAATTGCTAACTGTCACAACTTTAATTAAAATCCATATCATGTTCATAGTTACTACCCTACTTCCAAATTTTTAAGTTGAAGGTCAAAAGGTCATAGATTATGTGAGGTAAATTGATCATTAAAATGCATTTCTGAATATTTTAGGTACCTTTCACAACTAAAATTGACAGTGTTGATAATCTAGTGGACATTTTGAGGCCTTTAGGCTGGGTATACCTGTAGTTGAATAGAAATCCAATATCCATTTCTGCACAGCCTGTCAGATAGGTTTGCCAGCATGTCCTGATAATGACAGATAAATAAGCTTGGCTTACAAAGATGAAATTCTCATGCTCTTTACTTACTTTTATGTGTACTGTTCGCAAGTGTTATATTTCACATTTTCCTCCTCTAATTGCATAATGGAGCCCATAGACTATCATTCAAGATTTCATCAAGGAAATGTTATATATCCTCAAGTCAAGTGTTCAGGATATGCATTATTTAATAAGTGGACTAGTGATTGAATTTAGAAAATCTTACCATGCCCAGAACAACTGTATAATATTTATCAGTTGAACATTAGAGCAATTATCTTAGCCTTATAAATGGCCATAAATGGCATTGTATGCTTCAGTAAATAATTAATGTTCCCCCAAGGCTTTGACTGTGCCAGCAGAGTGACTCATTGCCTTCTGCCCGTACTCCAGCTCAATTCAGGACATTACAGCCATATTTGAGAAGCAAGTGAAGATGCAGAACCTTTTCTTCTGTTGTAAAGTAGCCACTTCTGATTGAAGGGGTCGTGTATTTATTTTCAACATTTGTTATTTAATGAGTTTTGCATTTGATGGATGAAAACTGCTCATTTCTGGAATGGACTTGGTAAAACAAGATTTCAGATTACTGCCCTACTGCTCAGAAACTATGCATGTTAAATAGGAAATAGACAACATAATTAGTTGCTGTATCCTGTACAGTATGTATAATGGTCAAAGTTCTTTTAAGTTGTTTCTATTTAACTCTATTTCTTTACCTCATAATATATTCTTAGAGGTTCAGATTTTCCATTGTACAAAATTGTAAATAATTGAAAGGAAAGGTTGCTCAACATTGTTTTGTTTGGCCTTTTAAAAGTTGTTTCTTTAAAGTCAGTCTTTGGAAATGATGAAAAAAGCCGTTTATCAATGGCAAAGGGCAACAAAACGAGACGATTCTGGATGTGTTTTGTGCACTTAACATGAAGCGAGTTTTCCAGCTTACCGGGTACAGTCATATTCAGCTCATGCCAGATTGTTATACCCCAGTTCTGTTTGATTTAAACAGTAGCTGACCGCATCGCTCTCTCTGGCATGAAATTTTTACTGTTTCACGGAAAAAAATAGAATAAGACTCCAGTAATATTCGAATCAGATGCTATTTTTATGTGGTTAGTATGTGTGTCATGCATTGTTTACCATCAGCAGTCCCTGAAATGACGTACAGTAGCAAGCTGTTTTGAAGTCACAAATTTCTTTCAACTTTTTTTCGTAGGAGGCAATAAATGATTAATTTCTATGTGGCCTTATTTCCAGGATTTCTTACGGATAATTGAATTTAGGGATATAAAAAACCTACATCAGGTTAAGTCTCAATTTTTTTGGGAGGCATGGCAGGACCATTAAAGCTGAATAGAAGAAATGCAATTGTTTAAAATGTTACAAATTTCTTTGCAATGCACAGTGCCTTGCTAATTCAGAACTCCTTGAGGTATTTTTCCTTAGGTCTCTGGACATGTAGCAATATCAATATTAGTTGAAAGAGTATTAAAAGCTGAATAGATCAGCTTTTTCATTTTTAAAATAATACTTATAGTGTTTGAGATACTGCTGATCAAAATTTAACAGTGCCTTGCTAATTCAGAACTCCTTGAGGTATTTTTCCTTAGGTCTCTGGACATGTAGCAATATCAATATTAGTTGAAAGAGTATTAAAAGCTGAATAGATCAGCTTAACATTAAAAATTCTCGTTTCACATCAATTGTGATAAAATTACAGATTAATTACGTGTCTTTTATTATTTACTTCAAAGAGTAACAAATATTTCAAAACTAATAATTGTATTTACGGACGGATTAAATGTTTGCCTGGAGTATTGTTATTGTTTTTACGAATCGGATTACCGGGAGTTGCTGCTTGGATTACTTAATCACAAAATCAGCACGTTGACATAATTAATGCGTAATAGCCTGCCCATGCTCAAAACTCGGTAATATTCTCACGCCGTGATCTGTCATCCCCAGTTGCGAAGTCACACGCGGGTCGCTTATAGTGTCTCTAACATGAGTACTTACGACAACAAACAATCATTCTCGGTTTTGGGGGGAAAAACTTCAAACACTTGAATATTTATTGCTATATAACAGCCCCATTAGTGCTGGTTGGCTAAATTATTCAAAAGCTATTCCAAGTGCATAAATTATACTGTGCAGCAAATTAGACTGCATCACTGCTTTCATTTTTGAAATAATACTTATAGTTTTTGAGATACTGCTGATCAAAATTTGATATACCCAATATTGAAATAAAAATGTGTTTGAAAACATGTTAGCCTCAGATGTGTGTTAGTGTAGTGCGTTAAGCCTGTCCCATATGTGAGTAAGAACTCCAACGTAGCATGATACCTTTGAAGTTTATGTTGTACGTCCCAGAAAGAAGTTACACATATCCTACAGCAGCAACTACTACAAACTGACAAAACGATATATAAATACAACATTTATAGGGCCTACCCTCTGTGTCCCCATTTATGAGGGAATACTCCCACAATAGGGTATTCCCCCTCTACCCTATTTAACAATTTTCTTTGTCTCCTGTTGTATAAATAAAATTAGTTCTCCACATGACCGTGGCAGTTACACTTGTATTTAGCTATTGATCCCATCCAATATTTTAGTCTATTTGCCTACTGGGGACAAGAAATACCAATAAAAAGATATCGTTGGACGAAATTTACCATCCCATTTCCTGTAGCCACAACCGCCTCTGCCCAACGCTGTTTCTCCCTCCCCTACCCTTACCCTCCACCCTCCCACCCACCTCCCGATCCACCCTCCCGATCCACCCTCCCGATCCACCCTCCCCCCTCCACCCCTCCACCCTCCCCTCCCACCTCCTCCACCTCCCCTCCACCTCCTCCACCTCCCCCTCCACCCTCCTCCACCCTCCCTCCACCTCCCTCCACCTCCCTCCCCACCCTCCCCCCTCTCCCCACCCCTCCCCTCCACCTCCTCCTCCACCTCCTCCACCCTCCCACCCTCCCCTCTCCACCTCCCCTCCACCCCTCCTCCACCTCCTCCACCCTCCTCCACCCCCTCCCTCCACCCTCCCCTCCACCTCCCCTCCACCTCCCTCCACCCTCTCCACCTCCTCCACCCTCCTCCTCCACCCCTCCCCTCCACCTCCCCCTCCACCTCCTCCACCCTCTCCTCCTCCCCCCTCCCTCCCCTCCACCCTCCTCCACCTCCCTCCACCCCTCCACCCTCCCCTCCACCCTCCCCTCCACCCATCAGTTTTTATTTCATACAAAATTTATGATGTATGACTAGGCATACAGCTAAAAATCTCTATGTAATTCTTCGAATTTCTTTCCTAAATCTAAGCCACTGCAAATGATGGGAAAGTATATTCCTAATAGATTTTGAGTGGGGGCATGGCAAAGCCTCCTTTGGTCAGAATTTGTTGCACCACTTCAAAGAATTACAATAGACATTTACAAAGCAAAGGATTTAATAAAGAAAATACCAGGGTCACCTTGTGATACATCACAAAATTTGCAAGTTGATGCTTGAAATTTGAAAACACTAAAATGGTCAATGTTTAATCTTTTTTGATTAAATATTTTGCTACTGTGATGATTTTGATTAGATTTAAAGTGATTAAGCAAATGTAGCCTTATCCATGTACCTTTAACTACCTAAAGAATTCCCCTTCATTCAGGATTTGAATATGCACAGATAAATTATCTAGAATTTCTCTAAAATGGTAGCAGTTAAATGTTAATGACTCAGTTGTATAACCAATGCAGCTACTGTATGTAGGTTGTGACACCCTTATTCAGATCAAAATCAAATAAAAGACTTGCACAATTTCAGCGAGTACATCACATCCACCGTTTTTCAGACTTTAGAGTAGCTACATAAAAGCATTGCAGTACATACTAATGTAAATAACTACATAATATATGGTATGTTAGAACTCATTCTCTGGTTGCCCGTAATGTGTTCAGAAAAACTTTGGCCTCTGGGGAGAAGAGCAAATGAATTAAATGGACAAGATGCATATTTACTCATGTCACTGATCATATAAAGCACTTCAATGAACTCCACTGCTAAAGGCAGTTTTCAGTACCCATATCTATGTAGTACAGTATATTGCACATGTACAGTAGCTTGCATAGTGCATTGGAGGCAATCCACAGCTCCCAAGGGGAGAATTAAGCCATATTTGCGAATATATTAAAATTTTGCAGTTTCTATTCTAAGCAAGAACAGAGAATGATGGCATTTATTTCTGCTTGCATGCATTTTGGCAGTGATGGTTGCCTGTTTATGTTTGTGAAACACATTGATAAGCAGTGGCTTCTGTGGGATGGTTCTTTTGTTAATATTGTCAATCAAGAAGATTTTGATTTTAACTGTTTTTCTGTTAAAACATTGTAATTAATGCAAGGGAGAGCCTGTCTTAGAGGAATATTAAATTACATACTAAGTGCAGCAGCTTGTCTGTTGTACAGGATACATACTGTATAAGTGCTATCACCTCTACTGTACTGAGGTATGAAACAAATTTGTGGAATGTATTCCCAATTATAACAAAAAACTATATTTCAAATGGTCATGAAATTTCTGGCAAAATAAACAGGGTGACTATATCTATCTACAAGGTTCACAAAAACAATTTTTATTGGGAAATTTGTACCATTCAATTTTAAATTCTAATATAAGGAGCAAAGGTGTATTTATTCGGAAATCCCCAAATATCATGCTTTTGGAGCTCCCACAAAATGCTTGAGCTTTTCCAAGCACCAGAGGGAAGAACTTAATTCTGCTTAAATATTTGTGGGAATTACTGTACAAGATTTTGCCACATTAGAAATTTGTACCATTCAGATAGTGGGTTTTATGACTGAACATTAAAATGAAAAATAAGAATGTATTTAAATGTGTGTATCTTCAGAAATGGAATAGGCCCATAAGAACCAAACAAGTTTGAAAGGATTTGTACTACAGTAGTGAAGGAAAACAATTGTCCAGATATCATGGAAATTATGTAATCATGTCTGTGAATAAATTGAACCAATCCTTTTTGGTTGCGATGCTATCAGTATCAGAAACCTTTCCAGTCTGGTTGTCATGTGTATTTATGTGTGAGTATGTGTGTGTGTGTGTATGTATGTATGTATGTGTGTGTGTGTTGCGCCTAGCTTGTAAACAACTATATCTCAAGAATGGTACTTTGGATTCATGTCATTATGTGGTACACAGATAACCCATGGTTCGAAGATGTGCCCTATTGTTTTTGGTGATGTCATGCATAGTAATGAGTGGGTGTGGTGTAATGTACAAATTTTGAAATGCTCATTTTTCAACAACCGTTTGTCCGTTTTGTATCGTATTTGGTATAATAATGTTGTTAGCTAGTGTCCACGTACTTATGGTATAAAAACGTTGAATCTGATTAATATGTAGTGGGCAAGGCTTAATGTGCTTTTGCCAAATAGAGCTTGTAAATATGAAAGCTGCAGAACAACGCATTGGTTTTATGTCATGTGGTACACAGGTACATTGGATTCATGTCATTAGTGGCACACAGATAACCCACGGTCCGCCGATGTGCCCTATTAATTTTGGTTATGTCATGTAAATTATTGAGTAGGCGGGGCTTAATGTAAATTCTTCAAATGCTCATATTTTAAGAACTGCATGTCCATTTCGTTTTATATTTGGTATAGTAATGTTGTTAACTAGTGTCCACATGCTCATGGTGTAACTAGTTTTAATCTCATTATCATGCATAGTGGGCGGGGCTGAATGTGATTTTGCTAAATATAGCTCATAAACACGAAATTTCCAGAACGACACATTGTGTTTATGTCATACAGTAAATGGTACATACATGTAGGTAGGCCATAGGTAGGCCATAGTCAGCAGATACGCCCTATATATAGTTTTTGGTTTAATGATGATTTCAGACAAATAATGAGTGGTGCAGGGCGTAATGTAAAAATCCTGAAATGTTCATTTCTTAACGACTGCTTGTCTGCTTTGTTTCATAATCGGTGTAGTTATGTTGTTACATGTAGCTAGTGTGTATGTGTTCATGGTTTGAAAACGTTGAAATTTGTCAATATGCGTAGTGGGCGGGGCTTAATATGATTTTGCTAAAAAGAGCTTGTAAACATGGTATCTCAGGAATAATAACATGCATTCATGTCATATGTGATACACAGATAGCCCATGGTCTGTAGATGTGCCCTATTGTTTTTGGTGGTGATGTCTTGCATATAATTGAATAGGCAGGGCTTAATGTAAAAATCTTTAAATGGTCATATTTTAAAAAGTACAGTACATGCCTGTTTTGTTTCATATTTGGTCTAGTTATGATCTTAGCTGGTGCGTACATGCACATTATATAAAAACATTAAATTTCACTAACATGCATAGAAGGCAGGGCGTAATATGATTTTGCTGAAAAGAGCTTGTAAACATGATATCTAAAGAACGATAAATAGGATTCATGTCATATGTGGTACACAGATAGCACATGATCTGTATTAGTTTTGGTGGTAATGTCATGCCTATTAATAAGTATGTGGGGCTAAATCTAAAAATCTTCAAATGTTCATCTTTTAACAACTACATGTCTGTTTTGATTCGTACTTGGTATATTTTTGTTTTAGCTAGTGTATACGTATTCATGCTTTAAAATTGTTGAATGTCACTAATATACATAGTGGGTGGTGGGGCTGAAGATGGCTGCTGAAAAGATCTTGTAAACACAGTAAGTGCAGGACAGTACAATGGATACAGGCCTTACTGTATGTGGTACACAAATAACCCATTGTCCATTTGCATGCCCTACTGTATTGGTTCTGGTGATGATGTCATGCATATTACTAAGTGGGGGGAGGGGTGTCTTGCATGTTATTTGTCAGTCATTGTGTACATGCTTATATTGACAGCAGGTTCTATCACTAATATGCATGCCTTAATGTGAAAATGCTCCCAAATTGTTGTAAACATATCACCCACATATCATATTTTGTACACAGATGAGTTATGGTCCATATATACTAGTATGTGACTTATTGTGTTGGTAGTGATGTCATGTACATGTAGGTGGGGCATTATTTGAAATTCTTCAAACATTTATAAATGTGCAACCTGGTAATGTTGTCAGTTCACTTCATTGATACGCATGGTAGTGCTGTCAGGACATGGCTCTATTAATGTATCGATTAATGTGGAGAAAAATATCGCGATATATTGGTATATCACGATTCTTATCAAGAAAACTGACTCACGACACATTGTTAATATCACTAACGTTACTTCTTTTATGATGAACGCAAGAAAAAAAGATTTGCAGATCTAGCAGCCATGATTGCGTGACTATTACGTTCATCACGCATCACGCACGTGTTTGGTAATTTAGCCAACGTTACCATGAATCATCGAAGTGAACGCCTGAGAGGCATGTTCTGGGCCAATTTTTTTGTTCTTTTTGCCAACTTGCATCGGAGCATGCCAGTGTGGGTGAAAGAGCATGAAGATTTTTAATTAGTTTTTTATGTTTCACGATATTTTTGCATGCTTTTAATGGCCTAAACTTAACTTTTAGATTTAATACCATAATGTTAGAATTGTAACATACAAAGTAGCCTAGCCTAGTTGCACAAAAATTTCTTAGATGAGTATTAGTTTTTGGTATCGCGATATGTGTTAAGAGAAATTTCATGTTGTGGGAAAAGAGATTTTGCGATAATTTACATGTCATGATAGCACTAATGCATGGCGGGCATGGCTTTATGATATTTCATGATATGCGATGCCAGTTAGTATAAAACTTAAAAATCAATTAACGATGAAAGGATGCATGGGAATCGCTAAACATTTTATAGTTTTCTGTTTGAGATATTCTGTTAGTATAAAACTTGAAAATCAACCAATGATGAAAGGATGCATCGGAACCGCTAAACATTTTATAGTTTTCTGTTTGAGATATTCTGTTCTGAATGATTAATCTTTACTTAACAGTGTAATTTAACTTGATGTCTAATCAATCATTCAGATGCAGTTGTCTTTCAAAACCCATGGGTTGTATTAAATTGTCAGACACAATATTATATATAATAAAAATGTAAAAGATGTGAGAATGACTACTACTGTATATGTGACTTTCGCTGTGTAAAATATAGGAAATAGTACAGTAGATTGTAGAACCAGAGTGGACTAGTACCACAGTGGAAAGTTTTGTTTCTCCACACCAAAGATTTACAACATAATTTCCGAAAATCTAGCTGTTTTTGCCAGTTTTGTTCATTCATATCACTGTAATTTTAATGTATTTCTTTATAAATTTGAGAGAAAAGTACTGTATGCCAAATTTTGTCAAAACTAGCTAAGTTTCATGCCGAAGTCCTTTGGCTTGATATACATACTTTCCAGTACAGTACCTGTCAAGAAGTTTTGTAGTGTAAAAAGTATTAGACACTTAAAAGGAACAATTTGTATGCATGATGTGTTCACTCTTTATGGCATATATAATAATAACTATATTCTTATATAGCATTAAATCCTGCACGTCCCAAAACAAACGGCTCAAGGCAATTAAAATGGAAATTTTAAAACTTTAAAAGGTGATTTTCTTGTTCTTAACAGAACATGGCTCATACACAGTATTCCACAAAGACATTATGAGACACTTTCCATTGTGATAAATTTGCACATGTTATGGTACATGCTAAAGTTGTCCTCCCCTCTCTCTCATTTTCATGTTCTTACCATTCCTTCCTCCTCTGAACTCTCCCTATTCCTTATCTAAAAACACTCTCTCTCCCATCTTCATCTCACCATTCTTTTCTCCTCTCAACTTTCCCTATCCCCCATCTAAAACCCTCTCTTCCTCCTCTGAACTCTCCCTATTCCTCATCTAAAAACCCTCTCTCTCCCATCTTCATCTTCCTCCTCTCAACTTTCCCTATTCCTTAATTAAAAACCCTCTCTCTCCCATCTTCATCTCAACATTTTTTCCTCCTCTCAACTTTCCCTATTCCTCAGCAAAAAACCCTCTCTCTGTTATCTTCATCTCCTTACCATTCCTTCCTCCTCTCAACTCTCCCTATTCCTCATCTAAAAACCCTCTCCCATCCTCATCTTCATCTCCTTACCATTCCTTCCTCCTCTTAACTCTCCCTATTCCTCATCTAAAAACCCTCTCCCATCCTCATCTAAAAACCCTCTCCCATCCTCATCTTCATCTCCTTATCATTCCTTCCTCCTCTCAACTCTCCATATTCCTCTCCATATTCCTCATCTAAAAACCCTTTTAATGCCATGATTTTCTAATACTCTCTTGGCATATTTGACTCAGACTGTCGCAGTGCTGTTGAACCTCAACAATGACTTACTCAACAAACAAACAAACTTGAAGTTGTCATTTTACTATCAATGTTGAATTAAAAGAGTTCTTGTAATTTCCTACTGTACAGTATAATATTGATTTATGGTGTATAGACATTTCTTTCATAAAGCATTGCATCTATATAGTTATTTCAAATTTTGTCAATTCAGTTTTATCACAGTTCAAAAAAAAATCCCATTTCACATGGAATTAAAAGTTAAAATAATTGTTTGTGAAATGTTTTAAAGATCTTCCATTTTCTGTCGTTTTGACCATGAAGGAAAACAAGATATTGTTTAAATGGTAATAAATTCACAGCAACTTCCAAACCACTACATAGGGAACATGCTGTAAATTCCAAGGTCATCATGGAAAAGTTTGAACCAAAAACATGTTGAATTGCCATGGAAACAACTGGCCTGCGGAATCATCCATCATTCATGGTCTGAGAAATTGAAAAATTACAAATCGATCCTCCTTCAGAAGTCCACAGATGCTTGTGTGAATCTTTGTTTTGTGAAAAACATAAGAAATACTCCTGTCATGGGCAATAATTTAATTTCCCATTTATCTTGTTAATGTTATTTTATTTGATAAAAAGTTGAATAATATTTTTGACTTTTGAGGGATATTATGTCTTGGTATTTAAAAACTTCTTGGTATGTCAGGGAAATTGTCATATCCATTAGATTCACATTTGTGCCCTGATTTCATGTTTGGAAGGTTGGATTGTATAATGCCCAATTATTGAATTCTCACATTTATTAAAGTCCCCTACAATACTTTTGATGGCTCTTGTTTTTCTTTTGGTCTTGGTATAGTGAGTTGGTGGGAGTCTTAATGTAACATAGGCGAAGGGGGCAGGATCTAAAGGGGTTCGGAGTTAAAGTGTTTTATTTGAAGCCAAGATCTGGAAGTTCAAACTACAGATCACACCTCTCCCCCTCTCATTTCAATTTCCGATCTTTTCAAGAACAATACTACCTCCAACTTCATCACCTTTCTACGCAACAGCAATTTATTCCAACTGATCTAAACCTCACTTTCCTTTCCTTCTCTGCCTTACCCTCCTCACCTTCCTTTAATAATTATTACCTTAACTTCTTTCCCTCATTCACCTTTTCTCCCTCCTTCCCTCTATCCCACCTCTCTTTCCTCTCTGTCCCAAATCCAGCACCTTAGTTTTTACCACCCTCTTGGCACATATGACTGACTTTTGTGGTTCCATTAAACATCAACAAACCAAACCATTGTTTCCTCTAGGCAGTAACTTGTATGTTTACTATTGTAATTGTGAGGATGTGTATCCGAAGCTTAAGAGCAAAAATGAAGTAAATCATGCAAAGATATGAATAGTCCGAATGTTACATTTCACATGATAATGACAATTAAAGATATTAAAATAGATGAAAAACACATGTTGATATCTTATCCTCAAGCATCCTCCCACTTGTCAAATTTGTTTACTTTTATTGTTGTTATTCCATCCATTTTGTACTTCATATGAATTAGGCAACCACTTAATATTGACATGGTTACTTGACCATATATCTTCCAAACAAGTAGTTACCAGCCTTACCCTGTACATTCATTTGTAAGATTTTATTTCTGACCTTTTCCACCTTCAGTAAAACTATTTCTAGTGAACAATTCTTTGCCAAATTCCTGAAGCTCCTTGTCAATACTGCAGTTCAGTTAACCGTCATTGAAAAATGTGTACACATGATCTATTTACCTGAAAGCCATGAGCAAGTGGCAGTAAGTGACCTTATGGATTAGGGTCAAGATGGCTTGCTGTTAATGACATTTTGTCACCACAGCTGAATTGAGGACAGCTCATCCTGCAAACTCAGTAGGAAATAATCAGGGATAATATTGTTGTGTGCACAGCATACATGAAGTATTGAAGTTATCACTGCTATATCACTGCTATATTTGTTAATGTGTGAAGCAATGTTTTTATAAATTGTTGTCATTCTATACACACACATGGGGTTGGAATTGTTTATTGTTGGCTGATAGCTGTTTGAAGAGGATTGAATGGTTAGTCACAAAAAAAGTATTCTCAAGAAAGATCAAGTCAATTTTTGGTTTCAATGCTAACAGCATAAGGAACCTGTGCAGTCCAGCTGGCATGTGTGTGTGTGTGTGTGCATATATGTGTGTAGGTATATGTGTATGTGTGTGTCTGTGACAATAAGCTGGTAAGCGCATTATCTCAAGAACGATACACTGGATTCATGTCATGTAGTACACAGATAGCCCAGGTTGGTAGATGTGCCCTATTTTTTTTGACAGTGATGTCATGCATATTAATGAGTGGGCGGGGCTAAAGTAAAAAATCTTGAAATGCTTATATTTTAACAGTAGCATGTCTGTTTTATTTGATATGTAGTTTAATTATGATGTTCGCTGGTGTGTACATGTTCACGGTTTTAAGGTGTTAAACATTGAATTACATTGATATGCATAGTAGGCAGGGCTTTACAGGCTTTTGCTAAAAAGAGCTTGTAAGCACAGTATCTCAGGAAGGGTAAACTGGATTCATGTCATATTTGGTACACAGATAGCTCTTGGTCTCTAGATAAGCCTTATTGTTTTTGGGGTAATATCATGTATAGTAATGAGTAGGCAGGGCTTAATATAAAAATCTTGAAATGCTTTTAATTATTTTGGTAATCACATGTTTGTTTTGTTTCATATTTGATAAATAGTAATAATTTTAGCTAGTGTGTACATGTTCATTGTATAAAAACGTTGACTTTTGTTGAAATGCGTAGTGGGCAGGACTTAATATTATTTTGCAAACAAAAAGCTTGTAAACACGATATCTAAAGAACCATGAACTGGATTCACGTCATGTGTGATACACAGATAGCCCATGGTCTGCAGATGTCTATTGCTTTTGGTGGTGATGTCATGGAAATTAATAAGTGGGCGGGGCTAAAGGGCTTAAAGTTACAATTTTAAAAATGTGACAAATGAGCAACTCTGTCCATTTTGCATCATACTGGGCATATAATATTGGTTATTGTGTAAATGCTTATGTTATTAACAGATGTCATTAATATGCATTGTAGGCGGGCTTAATGTGAAAGTGCTAGATGATGTAAACACATTTTACTGTTACTGTTACCGATTTACTGTTCTCATGAAGAGTAAATCAGATTTATGCCATACGTGGTACACAGATGTGTTGTGGTCTATACATTTATTCTAATGTTGTGGTGATGTCATGAATACTAATGATTAGGCAGGGCTTACTGACAAATTCTTGAAAAAGGACAAATAAGCAACCATGGTTGCATCATACTTTGGATGATAATGTTAATTAGTGTGCAAATGCTAATGTTGTTAACATTTTTATTGATCTGCATGGTGGATGTGGCTTATGAATAAATATGGAACACATATTTCATTCATGGTATGCAATGACATGGCTGTTAATACAAACTTAAAAATCATTCAGTATATGAAAAAAAGCATGGGAACCACAAAACCTTTTGATTCTGGTGAACTGATTTTGATGAAAGTTTTTGTTGTTTTCATGCTTTGTAGCATACTGTTTTCCAATTGAACTCTTGTGTTTGCTTCCTTTTTCCATAGATCTTTAATTGTCATACATACAACAAAAAATGCAGTTGAGAGTTGAGGAATATTGTATTATCTAAGAGCTCAAAATGGAGTACACACTGTGTAACAATTAAACAATCTATAGTCGCTGAATCTTGCAATTTCTTTTCTTGAATGCTACCTTGGACAAAAAACCTGTTTGTTTACCCTGAAGGATTGTCAATTTGTTCATGTCAGCTGGCTTTTTTGAAGTCCTTTCATGACTCTCCAGGACACATTGAAAAAGAGAGCAAGGATAAAATTCTGTACAGTAACTGTTCAACTTGTCAATTTCAAGATATTTTCTTGTGTCAAATATATTTAAGTAATTAAATCATATTCTATGCAGGCCTGGAGATAATAGAAACATTGCAAGATGCAGACACCTAGCTTGATTTAAAAAGGGGGCAGGGTGCTAGACTTGTTGAGGGGCACATTAATGCACGCGTAAAGCGCTGCATCTTTTTAGCATGGAGTCCAGACCCTTAAGTAAGGCTCAATCCCATAGTGAAGAAGCTCTGGGAGTTTAGCTATAATCATACCTCAGAATGAAACTATTCCGATTGGTAAGGACCATTCATGAGCCAAACAGGACAATTGCTTACTATGCTATCATTCTGTGTTCTGTATCCATGTAAGGTGTTTCATTTATGAGGTTGAATAAGATTATTAGGTTAAAAGCAAAAAAAAAAAAAAACTCAACAAAACAAAATTCTCATGAGGGGCAGCGTGGATCCCAGGGGGTGGGGCGGGCCCCAGGGGCAGGGCAGGCCCACAGAGCCCTGGTTTTTGTAAAACAGCAAAGCTAGGGGTCTGAGATAGCTTTCAGTAGTGAATCATTATGACTAAATAGCACTGACAAATTCCATTGAAATAAACTTAAATAATTGCATTGGGGTGTAGCTCTCTCACATGGTTGCAAATGTTACATGTCAGTGAAATAATGTTGCCCTTTTCAAGTTCCTTTATTAGTAGAAACAAATTGGGTTTTTTTTTTGTGGATTTTAGGGCATCAATTCGTTCATGTCAAAAGGTCTTCACCCAAGTTTTAAAGTGAGTTTGAAGTTAGCAAACAATTCTCAAACTTGAAGGAGCTGCGTAGTCGCTGAAAAGTAAGGTTTTTTTTTTTTTTCCCGAGCATCAAGAATACTTGAACATACTTATCTTGCATGTGATGGTACTGAAAACCTTTGATGTTAATGTTCAAATTAATCATAATTATTTCTTATGAATAATTATAAAAAAATTCAACAAGATGAGTATCAAAAATTAGACCTGTGTTATTTCAAAATTCCCATGACTTAGCAAAAAGACCCATCGCTTTTAGTCCCTTTAAACCCAGATAAATGTGTACTGTGCATACAATATATATATATATATATATATATATATATATATATATAATATATATATAAAAAAATTCAACAAGATGAGTATCAAAAATTAGACCTGTGTTATTTCAAAATTCCAGTATATATATACACAGTATGACCTGATTTAGCATTCAAGTCCTTAGTTTTGTCTGTTTCTTGTTTTTACTTTCTAGTAGTTTAATAGTTCTTGTTTTGATCAACAGCACAGATTTAGCTTTTAATTAAAGGGGTTACCAAGTTATTCATTAGGAAATGATCTTATAATTGACTGGAAATAGTACACGTACTGTAGTTATCCTGTTTTGCTGTGAATATGTTCTGTACAATCAAAGGTATTCAGTAAAATCTGCATTTACTTACAGTATGTACAGTATAAAGAAAGTCCAGGATGATAAAGTGTACGCAAAGGCCAAAAAACTTTTTTAATAAATTGTATTTTGAGGTCATATATAGTAGCTGGATGTTATCAAATTGTTTGTCAACATTTCCATGTATAAGAGCTTGCAGTATAGCATCAAAACAAAAATATGAAAATGTATTTTCTTCACAGGGTTTTGAAATTGCAAGAGGATAAATGTTTTGCAATATTCATTTTAATTTAAGATATTGATCAAACTATTTGTCAGAATCAGCTACTCTCTCTAAGAATTTTAGTGGGAGATGTAAAACAATGTGGTAACAAAGGAAAGATAAGATAGGCCTGCAGTGCCTACATCATAAGTTTGGATTATAAAAACCAGCATTAATACTACTAAGAACTTGCATAAGTGCATTGTACAGTCATGATATGATTGACCCTAAGTTTTCAAAACTTTTCTGATTAAAGGATTAGTTCAGTGGTCAAGTTAGTTCATCTTATATGTGAAAGAAGTCAAAAAACAAAATGTTGAAATCTATATCTTAGTCTTATTCCATTAAGCCTTACTCTACCATGCGGCAATATTATTACAGTTTTCAAACCACCTTTTTTTCTAAAAATAAAATCAGGATTTTATACCAAAGTCATATTAGAGTAATCTTGGTATTATTTTAAAGTACTCTGATATTTCTTTCACAAAATGTAAAAAAAAAAATTAGGGGTTATATTACAGTAAATGGGTAAAACTCAAAAATATTTTTCCCTAGAATTTTTTTTTTTTTTTTCTACTAAATCTTAGAATAACTTTAAGATCACATTTTTGCTTCAAAATCAAACATGCAATTCCTAAGACATGATATTGTTTCTGGTCTAATTTTTATAAGTCCTACCTGCAATCTTTTTTGTTCTGGAGAAATTTCTTCAAATTTCATTAATTTTTGCCATTTTTGACCCCTTTTTTTTTCTTCAAAAAATTGATTTTCTTTAAAAAAATTGTGTACCAAAACTGTACATTACACATGCTTCGTTGAACCGCCATTCAAAAGTGCTTGTAATTTTCTTTTATTTGATTTATAAATAAAGGCATACCCCTTCTATTTGGGCCCTTTTCTATAAAAATTGAATTTCACTACAGCATTTTCAAAGACTAGTGTAGTGGATATGAACGCAGCCAACACGCACCAGGTTCGAGTCTCACTGAGACAACTGTGTTATAGTTTTTCTGCTGCTGTTTTCAGGGGTCATTTGACTAAAAGCATGTGGGAGATATGGTGGAATGCTAAGAGATGGGACGGGATGTCATGTTGACATAGGTGGGATGCCGTGTGGGACATGGGATGGGATCCATGTGGGACATGGAATGGGATCCATGTGGGACATGGGATGGGATGGGATCCATGTGGGACATGGGATGGGATCCATGTGGGACATAGAGTGGGATGTCATTTGGGTCATAGGATGGGATGCCATGTGGGTCATAGGATGGGATGCCATGTGGGACCATATGGTGGAATGCCACATGGGACATGGTGGAATGCCATGTGGGACAAGGGATGGGATGGGATGTGGGATGCCATGTGGGACATGGGATGCCATGTAGGACTTACATGTAGTGTGAGATGTCATTTTGAAAATTGGTCTGGTCATATGATATGGGTGTCAGTTTGCATGGGCATGCGAACCATGACAGTATTTACTGTTCTAGTTATTAGTAAAACCTGCTAGAAAATTAAATTAATGAAAGTTCAGTTTTTATATACATTGCCAAATATACCCTACTTTATTAACTTTTAGAAAATTGTTTCTAATCATATAGAAACAACCGATTAATGTTCAAAGAAATACATAAACTTTAGCAATGGAATTACCTTTATGACATCAAACACGAATTCATCATACTGTATAAAAATATTAAAATGCAATTTGGAAATCTTTAAAAATCCATATCTCCTGATGGAATATGATATCAAGCTGATTTTTGTACCAAATTGGCTCTAACAGTATGCTCTTTCAGATAAAATATAAAATTAAATTAAAATAAAAACCCATGAAAATATCCTTCAAAGCCAAATAACAACTTACATAATATTTGAAAAGTCATACAGCTTACTGTGAATTTTCAAAACTGCATATGCAAATGACAGCTTCACACCTTGCTGTTAAAATGGAAGCAGCAGTGTGGTTGTGAAAATAAGATATCGCCACTGGCAAAAAGAAGTACAAACAAGGACAGCTTAAAATGAACTGTCTCAATAGTGCGTTGATATAATACGAGAGGAGTTATAAGCAGCTTAAGTGCTTCACTGTTTATTACTGACAGACGCTAGCAAGCATCAACATGTTATTAAGTGCTCTACATAATCATCCACAGGATAATTTGTGAAGTGCTTAGAAGCTGTTCATTTTCAACAGGTGAAATAGCTTTGGAAATCACACAGCATGTTGAAATTGATTCAATTTTGGGAATTTAGATCTTTATGTTCTAAAGAAGTGCTGCGTTACTGTTGTGTAATCTGTGTTTTTCATGAATCAGTATATCACAGGAAGTAGTTACTTTTGGTGTTTTGATGTCAGAAAAATGATTTAATATATTACTAAAGTCACATTTCACTCTTGGAAGATTGCCTCAGAAAAAACTTACATATGATATGCTTTATTGCCTTTAAATGTGTTGCCATGAAAATAGTAAACAAAATGCGAGATAAAACATGGTAAGAACTCCAACAGTATCTCTGGGACTAAAAGTGTAACACTCATTGACTGTGGTGGGTAACCAGGGATCGAATCAATGATGATTAACTTGATTTCTAATGCAAAAAAAGTGCATGTTTCAAACAAGATTATTATTATAAAAAAACAAAAACAATTCTTCCAGAAAGAAAAACAGTTTTTCCAACCTTGCCTGCAATTGCCAGCACAATTAATCATGAATACACATATGCAAGGCTGCTTGCACATGTATTACTGTACCCAGCTGGATGATACATCATGTACTGTACATGTAATACTAATAACTGACATACATATTTGCATAAATTTTGACACCTGGTAACTAACTAGTTTAAGAGGTCTGACAATTGTTTTTGAGCTGTGGTACATGTATGTACACAGTCCACATTATACAAAAATGATTTCCCATAGAATAGTTATTTTAATACACATTTACAAAATGATTTGACATAATTTGCATTAAGAGTGATGTTTGCAGCTTTAGGAATTGAAAGTAAATATGGACCAAGAAAAAGATGTGCAAAAGGGACAGAGACCTATTAGTTGGGCCTGTTATATTTTAAATCTGCCTTCAATCAGGTTTTGTTTTTATTTTATTTATTATGTGAACTATAGCAACCCAATTAACTGCAGGCAAGATCTGTACTACACCCCATTTCAAGTGAATAATCAAATGGCTGATTGGATCAAGTTTTAAGTTAATTCTCATCCTTAGAATTTCTAAGCTTTCCTACTTCCCCACATCAACATCCTCAAATCCAACTGTTACAAAACCCTCAATCTTCTTAAAGTCCTCATCAACACCGACTGGGGAGCCAATTGTCTCACCTTGTCTCACCTTGCAATACCGAACTTTCAATAAAGCGTATCCTCTTAACCCGTCCTTTATACCTCAACTCCAGATCATTCCCCTTTCCCTCCAACTCCAACATCACCTTCCTCTGCAATAACAACTTATTCCACCTGATCTAATCCTTACCCCCTCTCCCACATTGTCCATCTTAACTTTCTACCTGTCAATCCTTTTATTTTCTTTATTTGCACCTTTATTTATTTATTTTTCTATCCTTTCTATCCCCTCTCCCTTACCCAACCATCTCTGTCCTTACTTGTGCACCTTAAATTTTTAACACCCTCTTGACACATTTGACTCTGACTGTGGCAGTGCTGTTAAACATCAACAAACCAAGCCAAAGAGAACTTAGTATTGAAAAAGAAGAGCACAGAAAAAGATTCAGAAAAATATGCCAAGAGCCTAAGTGCTGTTCAAACTAGGTATTGAAATTTGAGGCAGAATTATTGGTTTGATTGACTAATCTGTGCTGAGATTTACATGTCATGTGCTAAAGCCAAAGGAAATTCCTCGCTTGTAATATTTTTTAAGGGAAATTCTGCTAAAAGAGGGGAAATTCCTCAACACTGGTACTGTTAATGATTAGCAATAAATTGCTAATCGTTTGCAACTTCAAAAATGTTTAGTAAAACTTTAAATTGATTTATCGTGAACATGCTATGATGGGTGGCCTTGTTTACGAGCTAGAACCATGGCCAGAACTATGAATTCAACTAATTGTTGGCACACTTTAAAAAAAAAACTAAACTGGGCTTACTGGGTTATGATCTGTACATGAATTATTTCAAAACAGCTCTGTCATATCCAGGAAAGTGACACTTCAGCTTTCAGCAGTGCAAGTAAGTTTCTAATATCGGCAACAATTTTTCCTGGTATTTTATTTCTACACCTGTTTGAAGGCCATCTTAACCCAGGATCTTTATTTTTAACTAGTTTTATTAGACTATCGGGTTATTTTAAGAGATGGTATTTGCATTTTGGTGAGATTATAGGCCTATTTATTTTCTGAAAATATATGGTCTATTTGTGTGGAAACTACTAGTTCATGAAAATTTTGTTTATTTTTATTGAACCCCTAAAAGTTTGTTTCTTTTCTCCTATTTGTGGGTGAAGCTTGGCTGCGATTTATCGCTAAACCCTTGCAAATTTTGACGATTGATCGCAAATCAACAGCACTAGAGAGCCTTGTGGTGTGGCTTCTCAGCCAATCAGATAAAAGCCTGATTAAGAATTGATATTTTCTTAATGAAATTATAAATCATCAGAGACTCCAATAGTCATAGTCAGTTTCTTAGGAGCCTTTAGTGTATATTGCGGTTAAATGTACTCCCTAACAAACTGTAGATGCGTTCATATGCGTTTTGTCCAGGCATAAAATGTTTCTTATCTTTTCATTTTACAGAGACTGAATCAGGCTCATGGGAGGATGGTCTATCCTACGAATGCAGGACGCTTTTATTCAAGTCATTCCACAACCTTATTGAGAGGTAAGTACAGTACTTGTTGTTTTTTGGTGATTTCAATGTTGTTTGCTTCGTATATTGTGTTTTTTATTATATTCGTTTGATTGTAACCAGATCGAGTATGAACCTTAATACAATATGAGAAGCTACGAAAGTCACATTTAATGCTACAGTCAGTGGAAATGTTTTCTATCTTGGAAAATTAAATAAGGTAAAGATATTCTATACTACAAAACAAAGATATTAAGGTACTGTGGATTTGAACACTGATGATAATACAATCATTTTAGAAATGGAATAATCCATCTTCATCATCATGCACGATTGATATTGTACTCACCTCTTTATTGTTAGTATACCATTGACATTCTAGAATGTTCAATTTGCCTATGATAGTTAACATATTCTCACTGCATCATACGAGACAGAGTAAGGATTCTTTTTTATGTGTGTGCTTTTTTCCACACTTCCTATAGTGAACTAAATGCATGTATATGCAGTATTGGTATATTGCACTTGCAGTATTGCACTTGCAGTTATAGGCCCCATTCAATATGAATATGTGGGCTCGAGTTTCACCAGCCAGTCCATATCAACAAGAGTCTGCTTTTCAAATGTGAATTGTTGGGCTTCATGAGAACAAAATTGTGTTAATGCCTCGGGGTCACTGTTTTAGGAAGAACACTTTTTTTGTTTTGCAATTGCTTTTGCAGGCTGTTTTCGCGCTGAACTTTTTGAGTATTCAACGTGTTCAATTACATCTCCTTGAAGATTGTTGTCAGTTTGTTTCGCAAATTGTAGTGCTGTAAAGAGGTTTAGACATCTAGCAATTGTTTTTCATATGATTGTGATCTATCCTATGTAGTAAATGTTTGGCAGTTGATATAGACAGGTATTTACTCTCTAAAATAAACCAGCGAAATATGTTAAACATAATTGCACTCTGAGAACAAACAGCAGACCTTGCCATTAGCAACACGAAGCCCATAACTGTGTTAATCATGATGACATCATGACTGATGGTTGACCCTGACAGGTGAACATATTTACATTGGTATAGTGTTGAATACAGATCATTCTTTTAAGCATTAAATATTTCATATGAATACAAAATCTCAGACCTATAGCTACTGTAGATTTGAAAAGGGGCAGGGTGCTAGATTTGTTGCGGATCACATTAATTACGTGCAAAAATAAAAATAAAAAAATTCATTTTTGTTTAATTCAGTAAACAATAAAAGATCAAATTTTTCCGATCGATCGTCATATACACGATCCCAAGCCGAAAATTCATGAAATTTTCGCGGAACTGCATCTATCCCTACAATAATCACAATGTAACCATCGCTATTGCCAGCCCCCCAACAAACTAATGAATGTCACAAAACTTAAGTAGGGGCCTATATTACTAAAAGTCTTCAAATTACTTGTAAGGCTGAAAAAGTTTGTCAACAAAAAACAAAAATGATCCATGGAGGTTTAAACGCGCTTTTAAACAGATACAGAAATAAAATATCCATAAGTAGATTGCTTTCTTACAAGCATTCTGATATTTTCAACACTTACTGGACTGCTGTACAAGTTTGAAAAGTGCCCACCTGGCCCCACCAGCTGGCAGCTATCATAGAAAAAAAATGTTCCATCCAGAGTGATTTCCAACTATACTGTATTTGATGCAACCCTCTTGGGAAAATGGCCGTGATGTTTGCAAACCACACTGAAATTTCAGCAACTTCGAAACATTTTTGTTCGTTTATTTTGTATCTTTTTTTCCTTTTTTGTGGAATTTATTTGCCTCATCAGGTAATCTTTGCATTTATTTGTGGTGAAAATAACAATTAATATTTTTTTGTCCGTGTATTTCTGGGTCCGTTTTACAGCTTCTCAAACAGGTGCTAACCTAATTTAGATCTATGCCAAACAAGTAGTTATGTAGCATTGTAAATCTTGTCTTAAGGCTCTACATCAAGCAACTCTAAATTCAGCGAATCAAAGTGAAAGATTAGTGCGAAATTAAATCCTGCATAAAAAGGATTAAGTTCTTTGTTGATTGTTCTTTGAATTGTAAGAGCATTGATTTGAATTGTAAGAGCATTGATCGAATTGTAAGAGCATTGATTGAATTATAAGAGCATTGATTTAAAGTTGTGTGTGGTGCAGTCAATCCTCAAACTCAAGTTGATGAGCATGTTCGACGTCATCCTCTTATTGAGAAGCCTCACCCACTTGACACTTTTTGGAGGAGTAGCGATTACGTTCTGGAATAGCTGTCTTAACATTCACAGTCCGTAAATTCCAGTCTTGTCTCGGATAGCATTAAAAACTGAGGCGTGATAAATTTGTTATTGTTTTATCCTTTCAATGTTATCAACTGGTTATATCTTTTGCTTTTTTGATAAATTTTGTCAAAAAGGAACTTGTATTGTTTTTTTAGGTATAAAACAGGACCAAACTTGGCATGCTGCTGACTGTTTTGTCATTTCTTGAGATTTTAGTTTGGTTTGTTGTGCTAGTTTATAAGATTCCCCACATATTGATACCAAATGCAGTTTGTATGAAGAACGTTATAAAGAGGGGTTAAAACAGATACGTTATAAAGAGGGGTTAAAACAGATCGAATGAGAGCACTCATCCTCAATTTGTTCCTGTTTCATCGTTATCGTTTAGCGAGTGTAGTGTGGGCCTAGTGATCATTGACAATATTAGACAAAATTCCTATTCTGTATGGTAATCAAAATAGTGAAATAGTTATTTTCAGAAAAGTCTTACATTAACGTTACAAATAAATGGGCCTAACTTTTAAGTATTTGGGAAGACTAGGCCTATTTCAAGAAGTTCCATGCAACTGACCATGGTGAAGTACTTTTCTTTGTGTGCATTGGCATTTATTTACATTAAAGAGTTTGGCACGTCATAACTTTGAACCTTTGCAGGCAGAACGTACTAGAAATTTTGCAACACACAAGGTAAACAGTGGCCTATTCTAGTACAGTAGTAATGTTACATGTTGGGAAAAAAGGATAGGCCTAACGTTAGGGCTAAGTTATCCTTTTTTGAGTAACGAATTGAAGTACAGTTATAAAAATGCAATATTTACTGGTGTAGTGAAGCAATTGTGGACATAGTAACTGTATTATTAATTTACAGTACAAACACAGCTCACACACGTGATGGACATGTGGCACATAGTCCACAATCTGACGATTTGCGGTGATGTTAATCATCAGGTGACTTGTTTTAACCAATAGCGTTTGCGCATTTCCCGTGAGCTTGTGCGCCTAATTTTTCAACCAAAATAGTTTTGCATTTGCCGTGTTCCTGACCGTTTGGGCAAATTACCTTTTCAAACTTTTGCAAGATGTGGGTAAGGAAATTTTTCCTCACATAGTCAAAAATCAGCTTGTGATGAGTGTTTCACGACATAATAAGGGAGAATTTTAACGTGTAAATTTTTCCATTTTGTAACGTTCTTTTTGTCCGTAAATTTCATGATTTTTTCAAACGATGATTAGTTTTTCAAGCAAATGAACAGAATTATTCAACCTTGAACTAAAAGTTTGTGAAATAATGAGATTTCATCAAAGCTTTGACTATGAAATCATTGTCAGCAAATGGCATGATTTAACTTAATACCTATTCATAGATCCGAGTGAGCGGAGTGCATATCCAAAGAAAGAAACAACTTTTCAGTGTTTGGGGATTGACTGGTGTAGAGCTGTGAACGTTTAGGGATTTCAGTTAACGTGTACACGCCAAAAAAAGCGAGCGTGTATCGTGTACACGCGTTTAATACCGTAATTTTTGGAAATACACCAAAATTGCTCCAAAACTACGAGGCGAAGTAAAACAAAATTGCGCAACTAGTATGGCAAAAGTACCGACTCCATTGCCCAAATAGACGCTGAGTTTTGCCTTCCAAATCGTAAAAAGTTTACTTCTACAGTATAAATTATCATTTTTATGGAAAATATGCATGGAAGTTCAGTTTAGAAAGAACAGATAACTTCCTTTCAATGTCCTTTAAACTAAACATTGCGTAACTTTTTTGTCCTATTTGCTACGGCTTTCAAAGTTCTTCTGTGAAATTCTTGCATACTAGGCCTATGATATACCTTGCCGTAAAACATTTCAAAACTACGCCACAACCACCAGGAACTTCTGAAATATCAGTCTTCTCAAAAAAATGGCCGCCATCTTTGCGACGCATGCAGAATTTCAGCTCTGTTAAAACCTTTTTCTGTTTGTTTATTTTGCACTATTTTTTCTTTCTTGCAAAATTTATTTGACTCATCAGGTAATATTTACATAAAATGTACTGATTGTCACGATTCAAGTATTTTTTAAGTGTTTTTTGGTCGATTTAACAGCTTGTAAAATGGGCTTGATTAGGGGGATTTAAAGCCTTATGGCCTAACGTTAGGCCTATTGTTAGTTTTACTGTTAACTGCTGCACATTCGCGGTGCATTTTACAACTTAGCCGACTTAGTTTGGCAAAATCAAAGTGCAAAATATCCCCATTCAATAGTGATTACTGCGCATTTGTGATACGCACATTTAAAAAGGATTATGCTAATCGGGTTTACAGTTTGTAAAAAGTCATTGATTGGAATTTTGTCAGCCGAATGTGTGTGTGATTTGAATCATGAATGATCATATTGATTTTCAACGGTAAGACTGACTATGAAATGATTACTCGCAATAAAGTATTTAATAAACGTTTACAAGGATTTGCGAGCATGTAGCGTGTACACGCTAACGGTTACAGCTCTACTGTGGTGAGAGAGAGAGAGAGAGTTTAACACACAAATACAATGACGGGGTCGTCGCCTGCGTATTCGGTTATGATAGTACAAATGCTATCACGAAACGCTTAATACGACCCGGACGAGAACACAGGTACGACGTACGGACAGACATAAGATCGACAACCAAGTCAATGTCCACGGCCTTTGATAACCAGTTGTGGTGCACTGGCGTGTCTACCCACCCCAGGATTGAACCCGGGGCCTCGTGGTCTGTAGACAGGTATGATAACCGCTACACAACAATAGGTAGATGAAATCTACTGTGGTGTGAATGTTATTGATTTTGAATGCAAAGTGTTGTTGGGATACTGACAAGGGCACTTTCTAGGTGATTTTTTTGTGTAAATGATGCATTAATTTGTTAACGGTAAATGAAGTTTTCGATCGTGTACACGATAATCTGTAAACGGTCATATCCCTTGGGGGTGGGTCTGACCAAATAGGGATATGAGGGGCAGGCCGCCTCTTTGAAACAGCACAGCTAGGGCATTGCATTTTGTTATTAATTTTTGTATAAAAAATTAAAGATTCTCAAGGTTTCTTATGGGTTAATTAGAATAAAGGTGCAGCGAACACTTTATATCAGGTATGTAGGCTTTGTCTGCGTATAATGAAAAATCAGATGGCGTTCACATGAAAGTTATTCTTCGTATGAATATATAAAATGTAAGGAAAATATGAAGTAAAATCGGAAGCAAGCAAAAAAAAAATGTAATCAGTAAAATTAGTTGAACTGGTAGGTAGGTTAGCACGCAGTATGTTTGTTGTACATGTGATGTAATTTAGTTGTGTCAAGACGTGTGAAACGCAATGACGCTTGCCCTGTAAAATGGCTTCTAGATGAGTTAAGAGTCACGTGATGAAATCAATATATTAGAAGACTTTCTGTAAGATTAAGATATATAGTTAAAAGTAAGCTTGGACGGTTTTTCTCTGATGTGAAACCGATTGGTTTTAAAAACCAAAATCGGTTTTAACCGAAAAACAGGTTTTTCACCTGTAATGTAAACAAGCTCTCAATATAAAGTGCATTACAGTCACTACATGCACTGTTAAATGATAGCAGCTAACAATGTTTGTATCACAGTCTTTTTTGTAAATAATGTTGAAAATGACAACGGAGGCATTGGTAAATAAAATGTAGTAATAGTAGTGTTTGCGTGAAAGTGATTTGTTTACCCCATTTGCCCCTCAAGGGATGCCGATTTTACCTCTTTGTCAGTCTAGGTCCGAAAGGCATTAAAGAGGTTCCTATGTCCCAAGCCAGTCACGTAAAAAAGCTATGAAAAATTATGTCGATAGGCCATCTATATGCCCTTATGTGCTCATGTGTTTTATTCATAGTGATGATTTTAGTTTTCTTTCATGTAAAAAGAAAAGAAATTTGTCGGAGAATTGTAAAACATATAAATTCAGCCTCTAAATGCATCATCTTACGATGCAATGCTAGCCATAGTATACTTGATCACGCAGTACAAATGTTGCTGATTTGCATATAGCCTACAGCGGGAAAATCTTACAGTTGAGAACCCATCACCCACTTGATACTCAACATTTCTTGAAACATTAACAAGGACAGGCCTCTTAAGTTCAACCAAAAAAATATAGAAAATAATTAATCATGCATACTTAAGTCTCTCTTGTAGCACTTTAGATTTGAAATCCTTAAAATTCTTCAGAATATTTGGGCACCAAAAGTTGTATCAGACATGATTATTAAACTCCACCTTTATTGTTGTGGTCATTTGCATAAAGTTGCTACAGTATATGACCTGACCAGACTTTTTTTATTTAGTATGCTTAGTCAGGGAGTGTGACAGGATGTTATTGCATATGGACCTCCCCGCCCCCTCCTCTCTCGATCACAGCTTTCTGGCTTTTGTTCTTGAATTTCTCTCATTCTCCCCCTGGTCTCTTTCCTTACTACCTCTAAAATGATCTGACCTCTCAGGCACAATTTGACCTTCGTTGTCGTGGTGCCGTTAAGACCTCATCAAACAAACAATCAAACAAACAAGCATATGGATGGATATAGGGACAACAAAACCTTTTGGTTCTGGTTTTCTAAAAAAAGCTGAAGTCGCCTTTACACCAAATAATTTTATTTTTAAAGATAACTTACAAGCTCAATCTGTAAAACAATTACACGATAATCCCTATTTTCTATATCTATGGACTAAATCTTTAATAGAGATTGATTAATGGAAAATTGATCACATTCATGTCTTGAGGAATGAGTGTATGCATGTTGTAAATTCAAATTAGCAGTCACTGATCCATTTAATTATTATGGATAAATAAATATCAGTATAATATTACTGGCTGTCTGATTGTTGGGTATGTTGTGTGTTGCTATTGAAGTTTATGTGTGTTTGCAATCCTGCAACTTTCCTTCACATAAATTGATGTATGAAATATTGATGACTGTTTATGATTATTACAAGAAAAAATAAAATAGAAAATTAAGAAAATTTTAATTTATTGTGTTTATTTAATTTGCATTAAAAGATAAATTAATTTAATTGTATATAAAAGAAGTATTGTGTAAAAATAATGATTTGCAAGTTCTTGGAAAACTCTTTCTCATAGACCCGTAATGATGAATTTACATTGTATAAAATAGACCAACCTTTTCCAAATTAGTGACATTATGCAAGCAACATGGAGTTCATTTGTTTCAGTTTTACATGTTGTATAACCGAGGAAATTCATCCTGTTGAAAGTAAAAGTAGAATGAAATTAGGACATCCTTTTTTACGTCTTGAGAAAAAGCAGATAAAGGAATGTTGAAAGATTGTTTTTGTCAAAACTTTGAAAGAATACTTTCAAGTCACCTGCAGATCAGAATGCAATTGATAGAAGTGAACTTATTTTCTTAAACATTAATTTGTAGGTTATTAGGGCAGTTAAATTTTCAGCATGCATATGCATTCTATAGTACCTTGTCTTGGTTAGGTAAATCACAAAATAGGACATGTTTGTTCTTTGAATTGTTCACTTTTGTATGGGGGTAGGGGGGCTAGCGGTTGTTAGTAATGTGTGTGTGTAAGCGTGTAATCGGGCATTTATGTTGCTTTGCATTACCTTGTTACATTTAATATAGGTTGTTAAAAACAGATACCATGACAAAGGAGGTATGAATTTGCATCTTTCAGATTTGCCGAAGGAAAATAAACTTCAGTGTACCAGGTAAAAAGTTTGCCTTAAGTGATGATATATTTTTGTGTCTACAATGTGCAATATTGTTTTTTTTTTTTTTTTTAAACCTTGGGTCTTCACTTTGTAGATGGGGTTGAAACCCCAAAAGGCAAGTTTGATGTCCAACTATGAAGCTGCATTTGCATTCATGAGCCCTCTTGACATGAAACCTGCTCTTAAACTCATTTTGCAACACTATACTGTAGGTTGTCCAAATTATATTGTCTCCTCCATGGTGGTAAACAACTGTTGAATGTGACCTTATGACTGGTGAATTTTAGGTAGACATCTTTCGACCTATTGGGAGTGAAGTGTCTATTCTTTAAAGAAAACAAAAGCTCAGTGTAGGTGTTTTACTGTATTAACTAACAGCTTATAGCACTATGGGTCATAGAAAGGGATGTAAACACCCAATCTACAGTACGTACCTACTGTACCAAGCTACAAAGAAAGTTAGCATGTAATTCAGGGATGTAAACACCCAATCTACAGTACGTACCTACTGTACCAAGCTACAAAGAAAGTTAGCATGTGATTCAGGGATGTAAACACCCAATCTACAGTACGTACCCACTGCACCAAGCTACAATGAAAATTAGCATGTGATTCAGGGATGTAAACACCCAATCTACAGTACGTACCCACTGCACCAAGCTACAATGAAAATTAGCATGTGATTCAGGGATGTAAACACCCAATCTACAGTACATACCTACTGTATCAATCTACATAGAAAGTTAGCATGTGATTCAGGGATGTAAACACCTAATCTACTCTACGAAAGTTAGCATGTGATTCAGGGATGTAAACACCAATCTACTGCAGGGATACCTACTCTACAAGTTAGCATGTGATTCAGGGATGTAAACACTAATCTACAGTACGTGCCTACTGCAAAGCTACAAAGAAAGTTAGCATGTGATTCAGGGATGTAAACACCTAATCTACTCATGTGATTCAGGGATGTAAACATCCAATCTACTCTACGTACCTACTGTACCAAGCTACAAAGAAAGTTAGCACGTGATTCCTACTGTACCAAGCTACAGAGAAAGTTAGCATGTGATTCAGGGATGTAAACATCCAATCTACAATACGTACCTACTGTACCAAGCTACAAAGAAAGTTAGCATGTGATTCAGGGATGTAAACACCTAATCTACTCTACGTACCTACTGTACCAAGCTACAGAGAAAGTAAGCATGTGATTCAGGGATGTAAACACCCAATCTACAGTACGTACCTACTGTATCAATCTACATAGAAAGTTAGCATGTGATTTAGGGATATAAACACCCAATCTACAGTACGTACCTACTGTATCAATCTACAAAGAAAGTTAGCATGTGATTCAGGGATGTAAACACCCAATCTACAGTACGTACCTACTGTATCAATCTACATAGAAAGTTAGCATGTGATTCAGGGATGTAAACACCCAATCTACAGTACGTAAGCTACAAAGAAAGTTAGCCTACTGTATCAATCTGTATCAATCTACATAGAAAGTTAGCATGTGATTTAGGGATATAAACACCCAATCTACAGTACGTACCTACTGTACCAAGCTCCAAAGAAATTTTGCATGTGATTTCATTTCTAGTGAAGAACATTTGTATAATAGTAATAATAATAAAGTACTTGTACAGCGCCATTACTAAAAATATATTCTTTTGCGCTTTCCAGTCAAGATGTATTAGTCATAAAGAAACTACAACTGACATATTAAAACTTTTTTAATGTTTTTCTTCTATGCATTAACTTACGCCAACCATTGTTATGCTACAGGTATTATTAAAGTTGCGACATATATATTGCAAAATCTTTATCAACTGACCTCTTTACAACGTTAAATATATTGAAGCATATTACTTAGTCTATCTTTCCAATACAAATACATACATGAAACCTCTGCTAATAGTAACACAATTAGGCATTGTATATTTGCAAACAATATTCCAAGCAGGTGTTAAACAGCCTATCAAATATAAATGGAAGACATACTGATGTGATGCTACATATTGATATGCATCAGTGATTATTTGCTACTTATATCAGTATTGTTGTGTGGTGGTTATAGAGTCATTCAAATCAACCAATTTCATGAAAAGTTCCCAGTTGACCCTCTTAGATTTTGATGAAACTTCACCAGATTACTTTGTTTAGGCAAAAATGAATCCTCAGCAAAACTTAGCTTCATGGCATGTGCCGTTTCCAAAAGACGGGCCTCTAAAATTTCCGCAAAGGGCTCCCTTTTGGTGCTCGGGAATCACAATAGCGATTTTCCCAAGTTGATAAGCTTACAAAATTAAATTGCAAAGAGGTTTAATGCTAAACATTGGTGATTGGGTTAATTGTTGCCCCAATTTTCATATTCTGGCCTCAAAATAGAGCTATCCTTTTCAGTTTTGTAGTTATTGATGCCTTAAGGGTTGTCATTTTTTCCCTGTTTCCGTCCCTTCTCATGATTGACGGCTTACTTTTACTGCCTTAAGTACATGCACGAACAGAGAACTTGAATAATTTGTGGTTGTCTTACATGTCTTCCGCCTGCAACGTGGTGGCTATATACATTTTAATATGAGGCAAAATGGGTGGTTAAGTCTGGGGGGTCACATGTAATGCATAGCAGAACTTAAAAGATATGTTGATTTGCTTTTAATCCATTTAGGCATAGGAAACAGCTATTTTCAAAATGGATTTCTATTGTCAAAATAGACTGGAATAAAGCCTTCACATTACCATTATACTCCTTTTTTGGCACTTAATAAACTCTGTACCAGAATTGTTTGCTATTTTGGTACAGAGTATATTGAGTGCCAAAAAAAGAGTATAATGGTAATGTAAAGGCTTAAGTCCAGTCCATTTTGACAATAGAAATCTATTTTGAAAATAGAGGCTGTTAAGAACTGTATGTTGTATTTCTACAAGTTCATATTCTGTTTATTTCTGTAAAATCTCATAATTGATTATCATGAATAAAAGTTGCTTGTTTGATTCATTCTGCACTTGCAGATTGTATTTAAAAGAACACTTGACCATGTGTTGTATCTCACATTACTGTAATTTTCATAATTATGTGCAACACACATCTTTACCAAAATGGAAGAGCCACAGAGTTGACACAGTTCCTTCACGAATTTTAACTATGATTTTACTTATTATGTGCTCATGAAAGTGAATGAGAAGAAATCATTTGATAATTTTTATATGCAAATCTTAGTATCATATCTTCCTGTGTGGGCTGTGACTGCATACCCATCCTTCCACAAGGTTTGTTTGCAATTTCATATGTTGTACTGCGATGCACCTTTGTTCCACACCACTTGTGCTGCTGCCAGTATTGGTTACATCTGTGAAGGGTGCAACAATAGAGATGTAAGTAAACCCCACAGATCCTGATAATTTGGGCACCTCTAAGCATTAATACCTCCATATGTTTTGTTAGACTGGCAAATTCTCCATAGATCCCAACCACCATACTGTAATTGCATCACTACATACATGTGTCAGATTGATGTGGAAAAAACTTTCATATCTGCATGTGGTGTGTTGGAGCAATGGTTACTTTGGAAGAATTTTAATGAAGGAATGTTGAAGGTCTGCAATTGTGCAATGTATCAGGTTGTGATTTTGAATCTGTGTAAGTTCAATAGTTTTGGAGATAATACGATGTGGACAGAAGATTATCATCAAAGGGATAAAAAACAGAATCAGGAGGAATTCTTAAAAAAATATGGAGAAATATAACAACCTAACATTTCTAAATTTTTGCCCTGCTGTATATTGGTACCAAAAGCATCAAGTTTATGGCTGTTGTAATTGAATATTGAGCACAGATAAATTTAACCTTTAATCATGCAAGTATCTAAAGCAACCAATTCTTGAACAAATTTGAATATCTTTATAATGGCTCTGCAAAATGACATTGCCTAAAATACTGAAATTTGTATACTGTATGAATGTTAAAACATTAGCCACCCAATTGAATGAAGGGAAAGACTGTTTTGTGGCATACTGTATCTTGTGACCAGTTTTAGTTTCCATTATCTACCTAGTGTAACGCAACATTAATACAACTTATGGTCATTTATTATTGTTTATTAGTGTTTATTATTATTTATTATTGTTCATTTCCATGACATCCTTTCCTTTAAACTGTTAGTCATGGTGATATTACTCAAAATGTTTTATGGCAAAAGTAAGCAAGTTTGTTACAAATTTGTCATCTAAATTTGAAACCAGTAGTAGAGAATGGCTTGCTTTTAACTGGAACTGGATGTTCTTCAGCTATATTGTTGTCATTATGTTAATAAGCTTTGTACCACACACTAGGGCCTACCACACACCGAAACAGAACTTTGCCTGACTGCCTAAAAGTTAGTTATAATTTGTTCTTAATTTGAACTCAATGACCTGGAGAACTGCATTAAGGTCATGCATTCCCAACTGGGTTATTCACAAGGTACATGTATATTCCGGGATAAAAAAGAGTTTATGTAGGTGTAGTCAACGTGAACTAAAGTGCTTAAATTTCTTATAGAAACCTTGAAAGTATTAAACAAACATAGAAGTTGACCATTCTATGGCTGGTTTTTTTTTTTAATTTCCAGGCATCAGTACATGCAATTCTTTAGAGGGATTTGGGCCAAATGTTATTTTGTCTCTACCATACACCCCAATCAAGTTCTAGCAGGAATAGACATACTCATCATTTCCATGGACTGAGATTTAGGAAATTATTTAGTCTGCAGAGGCATACATCACAAAATTAGCATATATTTTTCTCAAGATTTGATATCCATATCTCGGAAACTCAAAAAGCTCAATTTGAAGACTTCTAAATTTTAAGCCATTCCTAATTTAGGCTATTTAACTCAAAAGGCATAGATTGTCTACAGATTTCAGAATTATTTAGTTGCATTGGTTGATGCTGGACAGCTGTGACTAGTACAGAGCAGCAACATCAAATTTTATGGCATTTTGTGACCAGTACTAAGAACCAAAATCTTGAATTTAAAACTCAAATCCAATAATAAATACAAATTTCAGCATTGATTGTACTATACTGTATTGTGGGTTATATAATACTAATCAAATATTTAAAATAATGCAAATTATAATTCAATAATACTGTATTGTGGGTTATATAATACTAATCAAATATTTAAAATAATGCAAATTATAATTCAATGATTGGTTCAATCTTAGTGTCAAGAGTAGCTGTACATTTTACATTACTATATATTGTTCAGCATGTGCCCAAAAATACATCACAACATGGTTCAGAAGTGAACACACATTGGCTTGCCAACAAAAAATAAATTTCCCTCTGCAAGAATCTGTAACTCTTATGGTATTTATCATCATGTTCATTTTCTGGTGTCATAAAAATTATATGTTTTAAAATATTATTTGTAAATGTTACTGTGTTAAATCACTTGATGGCAAAGATTCATGTTATAGAACCTAGGGTAACACTCAAGTTGCAGAAGTGATGTCAGATTTCAAATACGGAAAGAAATGTTACATGCTGACCTGCTTTGTTCAATCAATGTTTGATTTGCTATGTTTGTAAATGTAAAAATGACACCATTTTGATTCAGCTGATATTATAATATGTCATGACTTAAAAGTCATATATTTATCATGTTTATGGTTTTTGTTTTCTGTAGGAGACTTCTCTCTCAGAACTTTGTGCGACTTGGGAAGTGGTTTGTGAAGCCTTACACAAGCTTGCCAGCTCATGGAGAAAGTTACAGGTTTGAGATCTTAGATTTATTCTTAGTGCAGGTGTAATTTATGCGCATTGGTGGGAAGATATGATTGTCAAATTTGTACCTGTATTCAAGTTGCATATTTTAGACTTGTTAGTCGGGATAGAGTTAGTCTGGATAGAACTACCTGAATCAGGTTGAAAATAAAACTTTAAAAAAATTGTTGGGGAGAATTAATCTTTATAATGTGCACTTTCTGTGTGTACCCAAGGTCTCTAAGAATAGAAGTTTCTTAGTTACCTGAACAAGACAGATTTTCATATTTCTGAAGCTACCATGCGGTCTCAGTTAATAGCTTCATGATTCTATTGACAGGGGATTTGCTTCTTAAAGTTATCTATCCTTGTATGTGTTGAATAATACAACACTGTGCTTTAAAGTGTAGGTGTGTACAGTTGCACTTTTATGGTACAAATCCATGTGGCACCCCAGGAGGTTTGAATGAAATCTTTTCATTAACTGAAAACTTTTTTTTACCTCAAATGGAGTGCAAAGGCAAGTAGCTTAGTTCATCTTTGTATGTTTATTTGTTCCCCATATTTTACCACACTGGTTGGTCATGAGTTGAGATAAAACTAGTCAGCCCCCATGTTGAGGAAGTAATGAGAAGAATGGATATAATATGTCAGAACCTCAAAAAGCTCTCACAATGCGGGTACCACTGCCACCCAGTATGGATGTTGTCCAATCAAACAGTGGGGCATTCTTCCACCAGCAGATTTGATAAAGAACCAAAAAGAAAAAAGAAAAAAAAAAAATTGTGAAGAAAGAGAAAAAAAGACAAATTCATTTCAGTACAGATAAGGTACATGAACATATTTATCAAAGTTCAGGACTAATAATTCATGCAAATTTGTTTGTGTACATGTGAGAGATCAGAAAGGCTTGACATATTTTTGTCTTCTTTCTTGGGATATTCATTATGGCTCTATACGATCACCTACCATTATGCTTTGGAAGATAGCTGCTAATTTTGACAAAAGTTTTATTTTAAGTCTACCATATGCTTCAATGGGGAAGTCACTGGATTGGATTAAAAAAACACATTTTGAGAATAGTTTACAGATCTGGAGGTTTGTACTCATTTATATATTGCAAACTGTTTAAGACAAACTCAAACTGATTACCTCCATTAATGAAATTGGACAGAGGCTATAAACTGTAAATTTGTTTGTTTGTTTGTCTGTTATCAATATATCTCAAGAACTGATAATTGTATTGGATTAAATTTGGTGTGTTGTTTTGTTACTGCTTAAGGAAGAAGTGATTCAAATTTGGGACTTAATGGAACAAGGGGAGAGTAGAAATGGAGGGGTGGGGATATTTTGGGGGCAAGATTTATCAAGATTTATCCAGATTTACTTAAAACTTTCTATTTGGAATGTGCTGAACAATGAGCTCATGCCATGAAAGAACAGCCATACAATCAATTTTCTCTGTGGTCTCTGGTATCAAAGAAATCAAAACAATTGGTTTCTGCCATGGATGAAAATATTGGAATGTGAATCTATTATATATTGAGCTCAAACAATGAATGCTTAGCCCAAATTAAATTGAAAGCAATGATCACAAGTGATGATCCTAGAGTGTTTAGAATGTAAATAGCAATACAGATCAACAGTGAGAATTAGATGTTTTTGCCTCTGTTTGTTTGTTTGTCATCAAGATATCTCCAGAACTAATGATTTGATTCTGATTACATTTGGAGTGTAGTTTTGTTACTGCTAAAGAAAGAAGTGATCAAAATTAAAGACATGTAGGAACAGGGAAGGGGTGCAAATGGAGGGGTGGGGACATTTTAAGGTGAGTTTGTCTGTCATCAAATTATCTTCAGAACTGATAATTGGATTTTGAATAAATTTGGTGTGTGGTTTTGTTACTGTTTTATAAAGAAGTGATTTAAATTTGGGACCAATTGGAACAGGGGCAGGGCAGAAATTGAGAGGTGGGGATATTTTAGGATTCAATCTGTCAAGACTTAAGACTTAAGAAACTTTCCAATGGAATGTGCTAAACAAAGACTGCCGATTGAAGATCCAAACAATCAATTTTCTGGACTCAAAGAGCTTCCATAAGTGTTCTCTGGAATCAATAAAAATGACACAATTGGTTTCTGCCATGAATGGAAAATGATGGAATGTGAATCCTGGCTGAATAGAGCTCAATGATGCTTCACTTGAATAAAACTGAAAACAATGGTATGGCTTGAAGAAATCCAGTCAGAAGATAATCTTCAAGTATTTGGATTGCCAATGTTTATAACAGATCAAAACTTCGGGATGAATCTTAGTGGGCCTAGGATTTCTGAGGTAGATTATATTGGGTATGGGATTAAATGAACTCTTAAAATTATTCTAGCAATGCAGGGATTGCAACGGGGCAGAGGTATGTGCTTTAGAGAGTGCTAATATTCTAGTTTTGAATGTGTTGTTTAAACTTAAATGGTGCTACTGCTTGAATTGACATGGTGTAGAAGTTTTGACCAGAATTTCAACATCTTTGTATTATTATTATTTTTAGAAGGATAAATGTTATTTTAGGAAAATTCACTTTAAAATTTACATTAAAGTTTGTGGGACAGACAACTTCTGAGGGGGTCTTTCAAAAGAGGCCATATCTGCTAAGCAGACATGAAGTGCTTGACATATTTTAAATCAGAATTTAGAAAGGCTGATAGATATTGACTTTTACATGTTATGTTATTTCCTCTGAATCTTACAACAGAAAGATTTTACTATTATGGTCTATTCCTCAGAAATAGGGACATAAAGCATACAAAATAAAATAATTTGATGGAATAGATTACTTGCTTTTTAGTATCCGCTAATATGTGAATTTTTATGATCAAAATAAATTGTGTCAATTTTTTTTGACTATTTATGCAAAATAAATGCTGTCCCCAATCAAGTACCACCCAATACAAATGGTAATTTCTTGAAGTCATTATTTGCCAAATTTTTACCAATTTTTTGTTATGGTGTACTAACTATTTAGATTTATGTGTCAGTGCCTAAGGTATGTACTTTTTCTGGTGCATGCATTTTATATACATAATTATGCAGTAGTAGACTTAATGACTGAATTATTTGAAGCAATTTTTTGAGAAATTGTCAATGTAACACCCATAACACACTTTCAGATAAGTTTCTATAAGTCTATACAGAGATAAAGTATTAAACATATATTTCAAATCCTCTTCATTCAAACTGATATCTGTACATTCAGTTGTACCCAATAAAGGAGATTTAATTTATTTTCAAACATACAGTATGAGAAAAATAAACATGTAACACCTGCACAAATTGTGTTCCAGGTGTTACATTGTACATTGTACAAAATGCAGTATGTAATACATGGAAAGTAAATGACATTCAAAACTGAAGGAGATTTACAAAGTTCAGTACATAGGTAAACGATATCCTTAATTTTAGGAATGATGTCAATAAAAAGACGTTGTTTATCACAATAGGCATATATGGCATTTAAACTTTGTTTTAGGTATTAAGATTATTGAAAGGGCAGTACAGTGCAGTATGTGAACACCATAGTATAGTGTGACAACACCTTCCAGAACATGGTGTTTGTTACCGTGAGTGATATCATTCCCCAAAAGGTATATACATAGTGATCCTTTGCATTTTCATACTGTTTTACTTGTATTAAATGCTTATTTTGTGCAGTAGAGATCAACGTACATTCAAAATAGATTATTCTGCTTGAAGGACAAAAATCAAAATTGATCAATAGAAATTTTAGACACCATAACACCCATCACATAAAATGTGACACCTGTCACATAAAATGTGACACCCGTCACATAAAATGTGACACTGTCACAACAATTATTTTAGTGCGAAAACTCTTTAAGATTGTTGAATTTCCTAGCTTGTATAATGTTCTATTAGAATGAAGTTCCAACTAATATTTGATGATTAAAGTTGCTTATTGCTTTTTTAATTTTACAGAGTTTTACACGTATTCATCAAATTCGAAAAACCTGTCTCTTTTCATGTAACACCCGTCACGCATGTTTGCTTGCCTCAGTCTCATCTGTTGTAGCATTTGCCTGATTTTTCCTTTGAGTTATGTACAAGCTTATTTAGTTTATCTAAGGGTGGTACTGCGTTGGGATAATAACAGTTATTATTTGAGAAAAATTATTCCAAAGTTCAGATACCTGTCACACAGAATTGACCATATATGAGTGTTAACAATGTTATAAGAATCATCCCGTCTGGAATGTTCGATTGTCATTTTACTGCCCTAGATATCAAACATTTGTAATATTTTTAAGTGCAACTGAAATCATTCTTTTGTTTAAGCTGTGTTAATTTGCTTATTCATTTTGCTCATTAATTCAATACCCCAAGTTCCAATTCCTTTTTTTTGGGAGCAGGGAGAATGAGAACGTGAGGATGTTAATTGAGGCGTGAAGAAAGAAGATGCAAATTTTCATTAATACTCAAGAGATCAGTGCTGTTGTATGTTTTCTTTTGGCTTTTGAGCTAAGGAAAGGAACTCAAATTGTTGACATTCATCTGCTCAGATAAACTATCTTGCAGCTTACTTTCCCCAGCATAATATTAGGATCAAAATATAAAAGGAGAAGATACATTTAACCCCAGATATGCTTTACTAGAAGCATAAAGGTCACATAGGGAAGGGTTTGCACTCTAAAGATCGTCTAGTTTGTGAAAAAAGCGACTCCACACACTTGCATTTTAAACCAAACAAGAAAATTGGTGCAAAGAATGCCTCTAATCAGAATATTCTTCTACTTCTTCTTTAGTATGCAAATCTGGATGAACTCAGTTCCACTTGAAAATTAGGTCAGGCAGGAAGTACTTGTGCTTGTCAGATAATTAGGATTATGGGCCTATCAGAGAGGTTCTTTAGGTTTGGGTATGTTTCTTCAATTATTCTCCTAAAAATGGAGCAATGGTTAATGCTGAAACCATATACAGATATAAGAAATAACACCCACAAATAACTTTGCAGGAATGCTCTGATAAATGATTTTGAAAAGAGCTCTTTGTTTTCTTGGGTATTTGTTGAATATAAAACACCATGACATACACCTTATAACAAGATTTTACAAACACTTTGTACCCAGATCAGGTAGGAATCTTTACTAGAACTTCCTCAAACAGTGAGGAAACAGGTAACACAATGACACTTGAACTTCCTGTCAGTTTGATTGTAAGGTGAGTTGCAAGCACTGAAGGTATTTATTGTGTATAATATATTGATATCATCATGCTTTGCTATAAACAAAGAACAAAAATCCATGTTTTGTCACCAGTGGCAATAGCAAAGAATAGTGCTTGAATTCATGATAAAAAAGATTAAATTATGTAAAAGATTTTTGTTATAGGGTTTTCCCATAAATTGAACAAGCTGAAATTTGATGATCATTTTTCCCAAAAACACATTTCAAAAGAAGGTTTTAAGAAGCACAGTGGCTTAGTGGTTAGAAATTTTGAGTAAAACTGCTTTTGATAATAATATATGTCTAAAATGTGGAAAGATGTATAAAAGTTGAAAAGCTTCATTTCTTTGTTATTCAGTATTCTTTAAATTTCTTTCTCAAATTTCTGTAGTTGAAAATAATGAGAATTTTTTTTTTCCTTAAGGTGTTTATTCCTAGTATGGTAAAGACAAATCAGAACGCCAACTTGTGAACTGGTTTCCTTAAAGGATTAGTTCAGAAGTCAAGCATGCCCATCTGATATGAAAGGGGACTTTAGAAGAAACAAACTGGTAAAGAAAGCATTTAAAAATCTTATTCTATTAAGGAGATATTCAAGTTTAAAGTTTGGTATCATTTGTGTAGAAACGGCTGAAATCATGCTAGTTGTGATGTCATAGCCTCAGATTCCTCAAAGTCTTTAATGTATTTTAAAGAAAGTTTATTTAATTTTTTCACTATTTGAATTATTTTTCCTCAAACTTTCTTCAGGTGGTATATTATGAATACCCTTCCTAGATTCAGTTTTACTACTATTTTGACATATCCCATGGTCTATAAGCCAAAAAATCGCAGGACAAAATATGATAGAATACATAAAGACTTGAGGAATCTGAGGCTATGACATTACAATTAGCATGATTTTAGTCATTTCTACACAAATGATACCAAACTTAAAACTTAAATATCTCCTTAACGGAATAAGATTTTTAAATGCTTTCTTCACCATTTTGTTTCTTTTGAAGTCCTCTTTCATGCTTGACCCCTGAACTAATCCTTTAAAGAATGACAGAGAATTAAAAGCAAATGGATTTCCATAGTTTTATCACAGGGTTTAGCTGCAAACTTCTTCTTAAAAAATATATATAGCTTAAATCTGTTTACCTCTAAGTTGTTGATGTGGCTTTATTTTAGGAAGTAACCCCAAAGTTCATCCATCTCAGTGGCAGTGTTTCTAAAAAAGTAAATGCCTTTTAGCCTAAAGATCCCCTTTGTTGTACCATGGTTGTACTTATCACTGTCTTTAACTTTAATGCTTAACATCATTATCTGTGGCTCCCTGATAATCCAAAACTTAGACATAGGAAAGGTTCAAGCTCTCTATCTTTCTTTATTTTTTTATTAAATGTTACCACATTATTTTTACCTGAAGTATAAACATCCTGCCTACCTTTTCAGTTCCCATCCTCTTATTTTAGGATTATCTGGAGACCTTGATTTTGTTTACAATTTCCCTAGAATCATCTTTTGTGTTCTTTTGTAGAATAAGTGGTTCACTGTGAGACTTGGTGCCATCTCTGAATTAACAAAGTGGTTTAGCTAATTATCCTTAGATGTCAGTCACCTTACTTAGTTACTTTGTTTTAGGACTTGTTGCCAACCCAAATAGAGGGTATTCATTGGTTAAAAAGTAAATGTGGTTTACCTCTGTGATTGGCCAAAAGTAGTTGTGTTTGGTGATAGGTGATAGGGTTAGTTTTTATTGGTTTGTATTTTATTGTAGGTGGGGTCAGGATGTAGAAATATCCATCTTACAGAATGAGAATCTTATCTTATAGTTCAGTGGGAGTTTAGACATCGTGTTAGTTGGAAATTAGACATCATCGTAAACACAGTTAGATTTAGGACATCATTTTAATAAATTGGTTTTTATACATCGGTTGCTTTTTTCTACATCATTATCAGTACATCATCATCATCAGTTATATTAGAAACATCTAAAGTTGTATTCCTGTGATCATCTCAATTTGAGCATCATAATTTTGACTTGTGTTATTTTTCAACCCCAGTCTGTTATCGAAGCAATCAATGCTACAATAGTTTTTACATTGCTTCTCTACCTGTTCATCAACCTCTCTTACTTAGTGTGTGTGTGTATCTAAAGGTGTTGTAAGGTACTTAAAGTGACATTAGGAGGGACTTTGAGGGAGGTGGGTTGTCACCTGGAGGGAGGGGGTTGTCACCTGGAGGGAGGGGTTGTCACCTGGAGGGAGGAGGTTGTCACCTGGAGGAGGGGGTTGTCACCTGGAGGGGGGGTTGTCACCTGGAGGGAGGTGGGTTGTCACCTGGAGGGAGGTTGTCACCTGGAGGGAGGGGTTGTCACCTGGAGGGAGGGGTTGTCACCTGGAGGGAGGGGGTTGTCACCTGGAGGAGGGGGTTGTCACCTGGAGGAGGGGTTGTCACCTGGAAGGGACCTGGAAGGAGGGGTTGTCACCTGGAAGGAGGGGGTTGTCACCTAGAGAGAAGGAAGGTGAGGATTTGTAAATAATTTTATGTTAATTGAGCAAATAGAGAATGGTGCACACGATGGATGGGTTTGGTGAGAGGTGATAAGAAGTGCATGAAGGGAGACTTGTATGGATTGTAGAGAGAGAGAGAGAGAGAGGGGGATGGTAATAGATAAGAGAAAAAGTAGAATATGGAAATACTGGGACTTTTGACAGGTTAAGAGTCAGAAATGTGAGGCAGAGAAGAATTTTGGATAGGAGATGGCTTGTATTGTGTAAGATCGAAGGCATTTATTAGAGAATGAAGAATAGGGGGAGGAATGCCCGAAAAATTCCATCTGTTTCATTCTACTGGCATTGAGTAAGGGACCTGTCTATGCCTGAAGCTATTAGGACATCATTTGTTTTCCTTTCTGTCCAAGATATTTTCAACACTACTAATGATCCACATTTCCATAGCTTCTAATCTTTTCTTGATGTCACTGGTAATTGTCCAGCATTCACAGCCATAGAGAAGAGTAGTAGACCATACATATGCCTTCAAGACATGGACTTACGTGTCCATTCCAATATTTCTATTCCTCAGAATTGGATTCATTGTTGTAAACATGTCTTTGGCAATTGCAATGCATTTTCTAACTTTGTTAATGCACTGACTATCTGATGTTAATGTGTAGCCCAAGTACTTAAACTGTTGTACTTGTTTAATTATTTCTCCTTGGCTTTGTATACTACATAATGGGTTCATGTTTTTTTTTAAACCACCATACAATTTATTTACTACATTAATTTGTATTTCTGTCACAAGTTTCTATAGGAAGAATTTCGACACCTTTATTCAGAACCTTTAGAAATTTTATAATTAATTCCAACTCTGCTTGAACTAAAGTAAAGATATTAGGGATCATTAAGTTGACCTGATATGTCTATGCATATATTACTTCAAGGGCTATACTGATGTCTCTGCAGCATCTGCTGCTTGTATATTACTGTCCAACATTCCAACAGGGTCCAAAATTTGTACAAGATGTTAAGATAATGAGAGGAGACACCAGCTTAGAAGCTAAAAAACATTTAAATAGCAAAACCCTCCATTAGTGTTGTGCAGGATTCCGGTAGTCAAGTGAATACCGGTAGCCCGATCCCGGTATTTATTTACAGTGTAATGTGTAAATACTACTGGGAGTGGGAAAACTACTAGTTATTACTTTTGTTTCTGTATCATTCCCAGGAATCTTGGACATAATAAAAATAGAAATGTGTCCATATTTGAAATATAAAAAAAACTATATAAAAAAACTATAATTTCGGTATCTGTGTTTTAATTTTGAATCACATACTTATCAATTTACATACTGACCTAGGCCTATAATTGAAAGAATAAACTTTTCACGCAGTAATTTGGACCTAGGCTTCACCAAATATCTAAAGTTACTAGAGCTTAGCACGTTGCGGGACCTCCAAGTTATTCTGAAATTTTTGATACTTTTTCTTCCTTGGCACGATGATTGTGAAGATTCCCCATGTATAAAACCTTACTGTATTTTACCTCATTCTGATAACATAATTCTAACGATTTACTAAATTTTGAACCAAAACCGCTGGGAGTATATCCAGCCTAAATCCATCTTCGCCCGGGAATATATATTATAGCATAGTGTACACACAGTAAGCTAAGTGCAGTGATGGGCGTGGTGCGCCCAGTGTATCGAGTTCGTTCTAATTGATTCTGTACATATCATGACACTACATGCATGCACTGCACTGGCCTGGATGGCACAGATCAGTGGAAAGTTTTCAGTGCATGATATGAATATTTATAAGCAATCCAATGCAAATGGTTCTCCATATCTTATATATTGAAACATGGGTGTGACTGAAAGAAGTCTTTTTGGTAAAGTAGATCAGTTTCAAGGACTCCCCAGGCGAAGAAACCAAATTTTATCGTTCCCATAGGACGAAGCTTGAACATTACAGCGAACAATTTTTATCTTAAGATTTTATAAATAATGATGATTATTACGGAGAGAAAAAACAAATTGTAGGATGATTGAGGAGATAATAAGGTCAAAAAGCGGCTTTGGGTCTGTTGGTAACAAAATTTTGTAATCAATAGATACTTAAGACAGCAATTACCTCTTGATTTTCCCACCTACAGTACTACCAACAAAGGCAGATTTGTTTTTATTTGGAAGGAGATGGAGAGAAAAGTTTTGTTAAAATTAACCAACATGATTTCCTATTGATATCCCAATGAATGAAAGGTTTGTAAAGGTGTTTAGAGCTTTCATTAATTGCAGAAATAGGTTTAAGGCTGTGTATGGGGTGCCGTATTCTGTATCATATATTGATTCTAGATAGCATTAAAGATACAAGGAAAAGTTTAAGATTTGTGATAATGGCAGAAAATATTGAAGTTTTGGAAATGGATATGTGTGGAAGTGTAGGGGGGTAGCAAAAGTTCAGAGAGTGAGTTGCTCCTGGCCACTAACAAGAAGTCCACAGTTTGGACTTACTTTGGATACAAGAAAGGACCTGATGGAAAAGCAGAAAATATTGAGCGTGTTACCTGCAAAATTCAGTACTGGGTCAAGTGGGGTAACACATCAAACTTATTTCGAAACTTGGAAAGTTGTCATCTAAAAGAATTTGAAAATGTGAAGACTGGCTGGGGCAAAGAAAGCAGCCCAGTCCAAACTAGGTGCAACAAAAACATTGAAACTACAACAAGCACCCATTACATCTTTCAACAAATACAAGTGAGAAGACGCAAAATGGAAACTGCTAACAGAAAAATTAACTTTTTGTCTAGCAAAGGATTTACTTCTGATATACAGTGTAGAGAAACGATGGTTGAAGGAAATGATCCTCACGTTTGACCCGCGATACGAACTACCTTGCAGAAAGTATTTCACCCAGACGGTGATTCCCAAACTTTACAATAAAACGAAAGAGGATATCAAGGAGGAACTAGGGAAAGAAGTGGACTATATTTCTGCAACAAGCGATCTATGGTCCAGCATAAGGATGGAGCAATACATGAGCCTAACAGCTCACTATATTGAATAGAAACTTCAGTCCCGGTGTTCAGAGACAATATTCGTTCCACAGGACCATATAGCACTTAATCTCGCCAAAGGTTTTATGGAGGTTTTAAGCGACTGGGATCTACCCATCATGAAGCTTATAGCTGTAAACACTGACAATGCAGGAAACATTGTCAATGCTGTCCCTGTCCTTGGGGTGAAGCATGTATCATGCTTTGGACACAATTTGAACCTTGCCGTGACCAAAAGTTGGAAGGATGACCACAGAGTGTGGAGAGCCTTTGGAGTGTGCAAAACATAGTAAGCCATTTCTCTCACAGCTGGCAGAAGCGGAGGGAACTCTCAAAATTTTAGGAGGCACTTGGATTGAAGATATATAGTCACTTACAACGGTATGTATATTAATCATAATTAATGTATCATAATGATTGATGCAAGAGGATTTCAGTGAAGGGGAAGGTACTCAAATGCAAGGAAAGCGAAAGTTGCCAGATATGCTGCAAAAGGCAAAAAAGCTGGAGCAAGTTGGAGGCGTGGGTGGCCAATCTGCGGAACTCACCAATGAAGAGAGAGATTACGACGTATCTTGCCATTGATACTATCCAATGGGAGGCCGACCCACTCGCGTGGTGGAAGGGACAGGCAGTAAATTTGCCTTGGCTTGCTCTTCTAGCAAAGAAATACTTGTGCATTTGTGGATCTAGCTCTTCATCTGAGCAGCTATTCAGTACAGCTTAGGATATTGTTACCGCCAGCAGAAGTAGGGTTCAACCAGAAAAAGTTTGAATGTTTACGTTTTAAGCCAAAAATATTAGAACATTCACATGTACAGCTTCTAGCTATTAGTAAGTATAGGCATAATGAAAGAGGTATAAAATTGAGGTAAGCACATGTTTAAATTCTTAATGAATGATCTTACAAATTCTGCATGATCTTGTAAAGTTGTAAACCAAAACAGAAACTGATTTTGTGAAATGCATTACACAACACTTGGGTATCCTTCTTTTGATAATGTTCTAGGGTTGAATTGTTATTTACCAAACAAAACCACAATGTTACTACGCAAATCAAGCCAACTGAAGTATTTTGTATGGGACGGGTGACTTATCTTCCAAATTAAAACTACTTGAAATTTGTGCAGTATACTAGAGTAGATTTTGTTTATTATTGCGGAGGGTTCCACGATGTCGTTTATAGTTATCTTTGGCTAATTGTTTCATTTTAAAGAACTATTTGTAGGAAAGATAGTTATTATATTTTCTGGAGAAAACAACAAACGATTAACGATGTAAATAATGTTGTACCGCTCTCATGTATATAGTTTATAATCCCGTATTTAGATAGCCCCTGTGTTACATTCTTGTTGTCTGAAGTTTTAACCATGTGGTGACTTGTTGTTTATTGAAAACTTTTTTGTGTGTGAACTTGTGAAGGGGTTGTCTGATTCCAACATCATGGACTGGCAAGCGCAGTATACAAGCCAGGTGGGGAATCCCAATTTCTGTATATGTACGGATTATATTACTTCTAGACTGTACTGGTTTTGTCCAGGTGCGTACATGGTAATGTAATACCGTACATTGAGTATGAATGAAGGATGGGCAGGATGCTTTTACCCAGAGGATTTTTTTTGGGGGGAAGTTTGTGTTAACAATTAAGGCCCAAATATAGCATGTTATTTTTGATCTGTCTTTATTTATAGCTGTATGTGTCTGAGTAGTATGTAGGTGGCCTAGGCTATTCTATTGAATGAATGACATTGGCAGCCACATAATTAAGTACTTTGAACCATATATGAAATCTTGAGGAAAATCCCGGTAGTACTTAAGCTACCGGGATTCATGTAGCAACACTACTGATGTGTGAAATTTGCACTACCGCACAACGCTACCTTCCATCATAATTCGGAATTCATGTAGCAACACTACCGGTTGTGTGAAATTTGCGCTACCGCACAACGCTACCTTCCATTTTAATTGGTTATAGATTGGCGATTGTATACATGAAGCTTTTTAAAACAAAATATGTAAATTTGTGATGCAGTACGTGGCCAGGCATATTGTCTGTATCCTTATGTAACTCCTTTGTGCAACACAATTCTTTGAAAAAGAGCAGCAATATGAGTTTTAATATCTGAATCATACCCCATTCAAAATCGCTTCTTATTAAAAAATGACTGCAATTTAGCAAATGATTTATAGGATTTTCAGCTTTCATCTTAACCGTAGATCATGAATCTTACATGTATGAAAAAACAAAGAAACCTCATCAATGATCAGCATTTGCTTTGAAACTGAACAGGTTAATCTCAAAATTTAATGACTCTCCCACTCAGATTTGCATGTTATTTTCTTTTTTTATTTTGATAGGAGATAAGTTGTTTTGGATAAGAAAATAGATGTATTTAAAAGGTTGTATACTAAACCCATAGATAAGAGAAAGATTAGATTAGCAAATGTGTTTTCAATTTTGACAGACTTTTTTATTTTTATTTTTATTGGTTTGAGTACATGCTAGAACAATTTGATAATGCTGCTTGTATTGTGCCTATCCATGTGCCCATAAAATAGGAAAGCAGCATACCCTGTAAAGTAAGAAAATCACAACCAATAAACTCTCTAGTTTCCTGAAATAGATTTGGAAGGGACTATTACCTTTTTTCCCCTTTAAAACTAGTCAATTGTTTATGATATAAAGTTAGGTTGAATACAGGCTATATGGAATTGGGAGGTATTTACTACAGTGCTGATCATGAGGTCAAGTGCCATTAGTCTTCACAGGTAACCTGTGAGATCATGTACAGGGTCCTGCTAAAGTGGTTCCTTGAGACCAACAGAATCCTCTTTTCTCACCAAAGTGGCTTCTGGAAACGTCGCAATACCTTGGACCAGTTAATTACGCTCGACACTGCTATCCGGGAATCCTTTGCAAAAAAGGAACACATCATTGCCATCTTTTTGGACCTCGGGGGGGAAAGCTTTCGACATTACTTGGAAATATGGCATCACCCGCAAACTTCACACCATTGGCCTTAGAAGCCACCTCCCCATCTTTATTCAAAACTTCCTCTCACCCAGGCAGTTCCATGTTCGTATTGGCTACACCCTCTCCAACCCCTACCACCAAGAAGATGGCACCCCCCAGGGTAGCATCCTCTCCCTTATTCTCTTCAACTTGAGCATTAACGACATCGCGTACAACCTTGGCCCCAACATCAAACGTCAAAAGTGCCCTCTATGTGGTGACTTCACCATCTTCTACTCCTCCCCTAGCTTTCCTCTTGTCGAAAATAGGCTCCAACTCGGCCTCAATTGGCTGCAAGACTGGTGCAACAATAACTGTTTTAAATTCTCCCAAAACAAGCTTTTAATTCCCGTGTTTCTCTCAATTCCCGTGTTTCTCTCAATTCCCCCGCTGTTTTCTTGTCTTTCTACCTCTGGAATGATCTAGCCTCTCAGGCACAATTTGACCCTCGCTGTTGTGGTGTCGTTAAGCCCTCATCAAACAAACAAACAGGGTCCTGCACAGGGTTCTTCACAGGATGCTCAGATTGATTCAATGTGAACTTTGTTCCTGTTTACTGATGGCTGGTTCTGATAACATTGGCATGCATCTGCATGCATGCATGAGCAGTAGTTTTAATGTTCTCAAAGATCTTGGTAAATTAAGGAACATGTCAGGACATTAGGTACTATACTTAAAAAATTCCATTTTGTTCTGTGTTAGTTCCTCTCAATACTTGATATGATATAATATACAACATGATATTATATACAACAATGCTTATCTTTTTTGCTTGCATAGCTGTCAAAGTTTGTTGTCCTTTAAAAAGTCAACCTCAAATTATTAAGAATAAGATAAATGACATGAATAACGAAATCATGACAAAATGTTGATTTTAGATAAAGGAAAGTAGAGTCTTAATAATAATCTCACAAAGTGAGAATCTCATGATATTCTTGGATCTGCCCATTCTTGATCAATGTATACAATCTTAAGTGAACCAATTTTTGGCATTGTAACACATTTTCTGAGACACAAAATTCTGTATAATAAACTCGAAAACAATGTTTTTGTTCATATTTACAGCAATTACCCTGCAAAATGTAAAGCTGTATTATCTGACACTAAAAAGGTGGGAGTGCTAATCCCTGAAAAGAGAGCCTAGATTATAAATATTTAATTTTCTGTGCAAAAGATGAGATTTATGGGTGGGTGTATGAATACTGAATTTACCAAATGTGGAATAACAATCAGGTGCACCGAGAACGGTCTCTCCATCGTGCTTTGCATCTTTACTGACCCACAGAACCCTTGTTTCCACTCGTATCTGCTCTCCTTCCTTCACCAACCTCTTCAATCTCAACAAACACATCCCTCTACCTTTCGGTATCCGGATGCATTCCCATCTCCCCGAAGCCAACATCTACATGTTCTCTATAGGCAGGCACACTATCCCTCCTACCTCCACCTGGGTTATACCTCCCCCCAAATCTTGCTATCTTGATCCCAGCTTTCTGGCCATTAGCCCCCGTACTTCTCTCAGATTCCTCTTGTTTTCTTTTCTTCCTACCTCTGGCATCTTCTAAGCTCTCAGGCACAATTTGACCCTCATTGCCGTGGTGTCGTTAAGCCCTCATCAAACAAACAAACAAACCAAATCTTCCTAGGCCTCACCTCCTACACAAAAGCTCTTAACAACCCAGCCTTTTTTCTCTCCAAATATTGCCACAATAGACACTTTACAACTACTCCTTCCTCTGAAGCTTTAAACTTCACAGAACTCTCCTTCCGTTCCTGCTTTGTCATTTTCTGACTACAAATCAGTTCTCACAGGCATCCTTAACTTGCTGTGGTCTAAATCACTTATCTTGCAAATCTTAAACAAAATTTACTCTCTCTCTCTCTCTGGGAAGAAAATCATCTTTTGGATCCCCAGCTGCTTCGATATCCCTGGAGCAAAAGGGCTGACAGAGCAGCCAACAACTCTCTGTTGAACCATATTTCCTCAATCCCTATTTTGCACTCTGACTTATGCCTCAGTATTTCCAGCTACAACAGGAAAACTTGGCAAGACTCCTGGAATCTTGAGACTAGTAACAAACTCCACACTATCAATCACAAAGTAGGAATCAACCCTCCCTTACACAGAAGGAAAATTAAAAAAAATCTGGGGGCATTTGTGCCATGCTCCACTATATTTTGCATCCCTTGTCACACCTTAAAGTGTTATGTCCAAATTAATAGAAGACCAGTAGTCAAACATGGCCGTCTTGCATAATAATAGAAGAGTGAAGGAATGATCTTTTCATTCAAGATATATCGAGTCTTGAATGTATGATGCAAGTTTGTTTGAAAATGGCGACTTATGTAGAAATACTCCTGTAGTTGACTGATGTCTACACTTCCTATCTTATTTGTGACTTGTTGATGCATTTGATTATATTTTTTCATCTATTACTTGAAGGTACTTTTTCTAAATTTCTTCAGATAGTTAATCACTGTTACTGTGCATTACTGTCTTTTACAGTTTTAGTACTCTGCTGATATATCCAATGATTTTAAGTCAGAAAATTAAAAAAATTAACAAACTAGAAATGTGAGGCTGTGATGTCAGTCAAATTTGTAATACACTGATTAAAAAGTAAGCTCAAATATCTTCTTAACAGTTGTTTTGAATCTTTTTTAGTAATGAGCCATTAACTCCCAAATACAGTCTATGAATTTGTGAGGTAGCAGGGAGTGTGCATCTAACCTCTAATACTGTTTTATGTTTTTTGTTTTTGTTTTGTGAAGTACATTGTATAAACATCTTTAAAATATATTAGGTAAATATTCTTGACCTCATTTAAAACAAAAGCACAAGCTCAGGAATATTTAAGAAAGAAAAATGTTGTAAAATGTTCGAAGATTCCTTATTCAACTACAAAGGCAGTCACTGTGACATTTCTTAGCGCTTTCAGCGTAAATAACATTTGTTGGAAAACCTCTCAGTGTACATTTGTAAATTCAGGGAGCTGCGAATATCAAATCAACCGTGTTGGTTTAGATATTGTCTGTGTATACATTATAATAATTAGGTCTGTGTTGTTCTGATCAAATAATTGCTAATGTGCTTGGTTCACTGTAAGAGACACACAGCTCTTCATCACATACAACAAGATTTCACCCCTCATTAAGCTGATATGCCGTTCAGTTGCATTCATTGCTTGATAATCATGTATTCGCGTGGCTTACGGGAGGGAGCTGGTTGAATCTAGCCCAATGTAGTCTGATCTACTTTTATGAATTTTTGGGTGATAAACAATGAAGATTTAGAAAGAGAAAAATTACAGCATTTTCTGATAATTGTTCTCATGAGTATCGTAAAAAAAGAATTTCAACTTGTAACATTGACAGGCTTTGAGAACCTAACTATACTACAATAAAGCCTGTCCGATTTTTGAGTGTGATTGATTAAACAACTGAAGTCTGCATGCAATAAGCTCTTGTATTCACCAATGGTAATTGTATGAAACCAACCTTTGTGCTTTATTTCCCCGGTATTCCAGAACTTCATGGAAATAGGCACAAAGTCCAAGCTGCGATAAGAAGAAAACATCAAGTGTTATAGAGTGCACTAAATAGGAGAATCGAAATCAAATCTGGGTGATTGGGAATTGATTGGCAGAAAAGCAACTGTACTTCATATTGCTATTAAAGTGTGTGGCTGAACATTTGAATGGTGACATTTTTGTGATAATATTGATTAAATGATATGTATTGTATTGCTGTTGTTTATTGCAACAAGAAATATATAACAATGATTATTCTACTTTGTTTTAGTAGGCTTCTCCAAGTATCATGTTGTATCATGTATATGTCTCTATGAATTTTGATACATTGCAAGAACACATTCAGGTGATTCTGATAATAAGTGGGTATAGTTATCCCCTTGCCAATGAAGTTGGTGAAGAGAGGATATACCATCTTTACCGTCTGTCTGTTAGTCAAATTTACATAAAGGAAAATCTTGCTTTGAACAAATGCATTCCAGACTTGAATAGCAAGTTCTGGGTTAAAAAAAAAGTTAAAAAATAGAACTGACCACTGAATGGAATTTATAATAAAGTGTCTTGGTTTCTGCCATGAATGAAAAATGGTGGAATGTGAATCCTGGCTGAATAGAGCTCAAACAATGTTGCTTCACTTGAATAAAACTGAAAACAATGGTATGGCCTTGGAAGATGATCTTCAAGTGTTCAGATTGGTTCAGATTGCAAATGTTCTTTGCAGATTAAAACAAGGGGATAAATCTTGGTGGGCCTGGGATTTCTGAGGTAGATCATAGTGGGTATGGGGATTGAATGAACTCTAAAACTATTCTAGGCATGTTGGAATTGCAACAGGGGTGGAGGTATGTGCTCTACATAGTGCTGATATTCTAGTTTTGTAATGTATTCATAAGCAAAGATTTACTAAAAAGCCGAGTGCTGTGATTATCTTTAGATGATGATTAAGAATTAACAGGTGTAATTTGATGGGTTTATTAGTGATATGAATCTATCATTTAATCTAACTCCAGGATCAAACCTTGTAACTTATGTAAATTACATATCACTTTCTTTATTTATATTTTGCTAAGAAGTATTTTATCTTATTTTCAAGTATATAGTGTTATTCCCTCATCTTTTGGTACTCTGTGTTTAAAGAGCTCATGACATGGTTTATTTTATTGATTTAACAGAAAATATGGACAATTTAATAGAGATATACACCACTTTTATTGAAATCCATTGCCGATAAGGGATATAATTTATAAAAGAATGATAGCATTTTTCAGTTTCTATAAATAAACATTGAAACGGTCTAAAATCGCCTAAATCTTGTATGACGTCATATTGGTTACGTTGGCTAGAAGACGATAGGATTCTCTGCACAGTTTGTACGTAAACTTCATTGAGCAAATCTATACCATCCAAAAATCTGAAATATTTCACACTTTTAATCCAAATAACATGCACCATGCCTTTATGTGTTAATGAAGGTGCAATAATGTCCATATTGCAGGAATTACATATCATCTTTTACCTACAATAGAAAAATATCGCCGTTTTGCTGATGAAGTTTGTTCAGAACTTCAGACCACCACTGCAAACTGCACTGTAGTAAAGACAAGGGGCACTGGGACGTACAGCAAATTGTGTAGCCTAATGCAACATGAAAGGGGAATAGGCCTAATTAAATTTAACATATATTGATTGAGTATCTGTCCCTGAAACAAATTCCATTGTCTTCAAACATCAAAATTACATACAATTTAGAAAATGGAGAAAACTATCTGGATATTTAAGGTCAATTTCGCATGATCCCAATGCTTATCACTACCAGTTCCACGGAAATTTCCACTGGGGGAAATAATGCATACCATTACTTGCGATTTTTATGTGAGTCCAGAAAGAAAGAAAAAACCATTCAGTTTTAACCCGATTAGATTTTCAGCACTGGAGGTTTATATCATGTTAGTTTTTTTTATTCTTGAGAATTATAATTTCTTTAGATGGAGGTGATGAAAACCTTGGTTGAAGTGTCTGATGAGGGTGGTGTGTGTTTGTGTGTGTGTGTGAATGGGGGGGGGGGATAAAAACCAAGGTTGAAGTGTCTGATAAGGGTGGTGTATGTGTGTGTGTGGGGGGGGGGGGTATGGAAATCATGGTTGAAGTGTCTGATGAGGGTGGTGTGTGTGTGTGTTAAGCTTGGGCGATATTGATTATCATGCAATATTGATATATCACCTGAAAAATATTGATATTATCGAAATATCGATATGCAAAATAGCACTATGCTGTACTTAAACAGTATTCAGTTTGTCATAACAAGTTCTTCTCAGAAATAGAGGCAGAAATCGTTTTAACGACAAATTTGGCGTATATCACGCCATGGCTGAAATTGTATTGTGGTGTTGTACATAAAACACATATATGCTAGTACATAGGCTCTATGCATGATGTATGTACAGTGTACATGAAAGTTTGATGTTGTAGGCAGGCTGTCAATTGTCAAAGATATTATTAGCTAGGATTTGACTTTCCTCCTGTATTGTGTAGATCGTGTATCTGTGAAGTGATCACAATCTGCAAGTCAAGTTACTATACTGTAAAGAAGTAGGCGTGTTCGAGATCTGAATAGTGTATTATTGTTGACAATTGGTCAAAGTTCACTAAGACCTCATGAAAGTTTGGATACGATAAACAAAAGGATTTCTAGTTAATTTTGTGGTTGTTAACCCAAATTTCATGATTTAACAAACAACATTATACAAAGATTGGGTATGAACTTTTGCTTAATTTTTTTAATGATAATAATGGTCCAATTTTGTAATGTTTTTAGTATTTTAAGCGCAATTTTCATTCACTTTAGCGAGACAGGCCTACACAAGTGTGTGTGTTAACAATTACTTGCATGCTTCACTAGCACGCAGTGCCCTGTACATAACGCAATGCCCTGTACTTTAGGCAGTGCCCTGTACTTTAGGCAGTGCCCTGTACATTACGCAGTGCCCTGTACATTACGCAGTGCCCCGTACATTACGCAGTGCCCCGTACATTACGCAGTGCCCCGTACATTGCGCAGTGCCCCGTACATTGCGCAGTGCCCCGTACATTGTGCAGTGCCCCGTACATTACGCAGTGCCCCGTACATTACGCAGTGCCCCGTACATTACGCAGTGCCCCGTACATTACACATTGCCCTGTACATTACGCAGTGGCCTGTACATTATGCAGTGCCCTGTACATACGACACCAAATTTACAAAATACGCCGAAATTCAAGGGCTTGCTGTAATCAAATATGCCATGCAAAAAATTATAACGCAACCAACCACTGAATAGAGGTATGAAGTTTTTTGCACTTTTGAAATAAATAACTGGCTGCTTTCTACGGTGCCTTCTGTTGTGCTGTGTTATACTGATGTACTGCATGCGGATGTGTGTACCAGTATTTTATCCAGCTGCTGTCTATGGTGCCTTCCATTGTGTTGTGTTGTACTGATGTACTGCATGCTGGGTGTGTACTATTGAAGAACATCATATTGATATAACCCTAGAACTCAATATCGGCCATATCGATATGGTTCAATATTGATATATCGCCCAAGCTTAGTGTGTGTGGGATGGGCGGGGAGGGGGTATGAAAACCGTGGTTGAAGTGATGAGGTAGGGGGGGGGGGATGAAAAGTGGTTTGAAATGTCTGATGAGAGATGTTGGAGGAGGGGGAATCAGTGGTGCTCCTGCCTGGAAAATGTATGACTTGTCATCGTAAACACATTGAATACACTATACAGTTTTATTATTAGGGACCTACAAACTTTTATTAATGCTTAAGAATTGAACAATTATTCAACATCCAAAATTTAAATGGGATGTTATTCTCCAAGATGAAGAATCAATTCAATACTGAGGCCATTAATAGATCTGGGAATTCAGGATAGGAAATATCTTCCTGACCTGACTAAGCAAACACTGCAAAAAACACATTTTTCAATGATTTTTATCATTTCTTAGGTTGTGCAAAGAATTTCAGTAGATCCAAACTAGTGGAAACATTGAAATGGATGGGTGCGTTTGACCAAAATTTTCAAATCTCCCTCCAGTTTTTTTATTTCTAGAAAACAGACCCAGTAACAAATAACTTATTGTCTGCAGGAGATGTATATTCTGATTATTTCAATCATATATCCACTACTAAAGTTATGATACAGAAACTAAAAGCCACACACTAATTTAGACTAGAAATGGGTGAGTACCAATAATTTTGCAGCATCCTTTGTATACTTGGAAACAACATGGAATATGGTAGTAATGTTCAATTTTTAATATTTTGTTATTGTCCCAAAAAGTATGGCCCTCCTTCAGGATCCAAATTGCTTCAAAGAAAAGGATTTTCTCCTAAATGGGACTGCTTGGCGCCCACCATGGGTTTCTTTCCCCCAGCATGGGTCTCTTATCCCAACATGGTCTCTTTCCGACAACATGGGACCCTTTCTCCTTAAAATTTTAATCCTACTCCACTGCACCACAACCACACAACATGGAATTGAGATTTTGTTGAATGGGCATTGTTGCACTACAAATTAAAAGGTTGATCTGTAAAGTTTCATCCAAAATTACTATTAAAAGGACAACTCCTGTTAATCACATCGGATTTTAGTGACCCATTTACTTGTCTATGATCCTTACAAGTAAATATTCTTACAAGTAAATAATCCTAGCTAAATTATAGTGTTTTTGCTTAATTTTGCAAGGATCTGCACTACACGTTAGGCCTAATGAATAACATTAGTAAGCATGAAGTTTGAAAAATGCACTCGCAATTTTAGAAATTTGTAAAAAATTCATTCACCTGGTTCTGATAATTTTTTGGTCTCTTCTGGGATGGGTCCAGATACTAAAAGATATCCATCACTGGCAATAAGCCTTCTGACTCACTAATCCTGAGTTTCACTTTGAAACAAGATACAGGATACACGTTCTTCTGTCGTCTCAACATAAATGTCAAAAAATCTCAAAATAACTCTTGAGTGACGTAGCTATAAAACGTTGTTAGTAACGGTCAAGGGGGATATGTCTGTTATTGTAGCAATCCACGTGAAAGCATATTGTTTTTGCTATAGAATAGTGGTTGAAACGTTTCATTACATCATAGGGGTTAATCGCTCGATTTTTAACAAAAAGAGTCAAAAAATTAACAAATTTTACACATTTTACAAATAATTAGAAAATTAAGATTGGGTATGAGCAAAATTTGATTAGATTTGGACAACATGACTTGTCTATTATATTATCTATATATATATATATCTATATATATATCTATATCTATAGTTATATATCTATAGTTATATATCTATATCTATATATATATATATATATATATATATATATATATATATATATATATATATATATATATATATATATATATATATATATATATATATATATATATATATATATATATATATATATATATATATATATATATATATATATATATATATATTATATTTATACACATACACACACACACATATATATATATATATATATATATATATATATATATATATATATATATATATATATATATATATATTTATATTTATACACACACACACATATATATATATATATATATATATATATATATCTATATATATATCTAGATAAATATATATAAAAACAATCTAAATTTATTTTCTGAGCAATTTCTTCAAAAATCTGCAATTTATGTTTGGACAAAATGTACCGAAAACCCCCTTCCCCTCCCCATCTTCCCTCCCCACAATAATGATAATAATATTAATATTACAAAAAATACAATATTATGAAAGATCTTTTCGAGATCTTTGCAATGAAACTATTTGTACCCCTATATATAGGATTTTAGAAATAGTTACTTTGAAAACGGCCAGGTAGAGTGAGGGTTAATGACTCGATTTACATAAGAAAATTTAGCCAATATGGCCTATACCGTACCAGCAGCCTAATATTTACATATGACTCGTCTCTACAGAGGGTGTTCGTCCATCACATGTTAACTCTATTAGTGTACTCATTTACAGCTGAGGGAATGGAGCATGTGACTAACTGCATTATAAAATCTGCCCAGCAAACCTGCAGAACTGGAAGTAGTGGTGTTGGTAATCAAAAACAAACAATGCTTTAACTTGAAAAATATTCTAATAATTTAAAAATGTTTCATTCAGATTAATTTGCTATTACTAAGTTAATAATTCAATAGTCTCTTTAAACTTAAAGTTCTTACAAGTAATCATTATTAGGATGTTTCTTCAGAACATGAAAAAATAGGTTTAATACAACTTCATAAGAGTTTTGTCATCTTTACAATTACACATTGTGCATTAGTTTAAATATATTTCTCTGAATCAAGTAGAACCATATCAAAATGATTAATTTGCCCATCAGGTACTATTCAATTTGTATGAGAATGAAGTATTGCATACCAGAGTAACTTTCCTTTTTGTCTGGCTTGAGAGAAATGAAACAAATAGGATATTCGGCAGTAAGATGACATACAAACATAATACAACAAGTTTACAGGCTAAGAAGGGTTAGTCACTCCATAAAAAAGCCCAAACCAACACCACTGGTAGTGATGCTTTGACTTCCTGTAATTTCTTGCACGTTTCAGCTAATCCTCATGTGACACGTGGTAACAGTTTGAAGTTGACCAGAGTTCTCCTATATAGATATTCGGCATTTTAGCTTTTCTCAAAAGAGTTGTTAATAAGTGGAATGATTTGCCTGAGTGGGTAATTAGCTCTAATTCTGTTCACAATTTCAAAGTCAACATTGATCAATTCTTTACTAACTCTGGGCATCTTTGATTTTTGATTTTTTTTTCGTAATTTAAAAATACCACAAAAAAAAGAAAAAAAGAATCAAAGATGCCCAGAGTTAGCAAAGAATTGATCAATGTTGACTTTGAAATTGTGAACAGAATTGGAGCTAATTACCCACTTGGGCAAATCATTCCACTTATTACCAACTCTTTTGCGAAAAGCTAAATTGCCGAATATCTATCTGTGAGAACTCTTTGGTCAACTTAAAACTGTTACCACGTGTCACATGAGGATTAGCTGAAAAGTGCACAAAAATAAAAGGAAGTCAAAGCAACACTACCAGATAGGAATTTAAAAACCTGATTCGTATAGCCATGTACTCTTCTCAACTCGAGCGTGGTCAAACCAAGAAATCCCAACCTAGATTCATAACAGTAACTGCTTATACAAATTAAGAACAATCTCTCTACCAAGAAAACAAAACTTTCTTCTAATCAAACCAAGCATCCTACTTGCCCTTGCAGCTGCTAAGGCACACTGTTTAGAAGGCTTCAGATTGCTAGTAATGACGACACCTAGATCCCTTCCTTGATCAACACAACCAAGATTTGAACCATTCATGCAGTAATCAAAAGCCAAATTGCTCTGACAAAAATTAATAACTTTGCATTTATCAACATTGAATTTGGACTAACTTAACACAACATAAAAGAGTGTGGATATACTTTGGCAGAAGGATGACATACAAACATAAAAGAGTGGATATGCTTTGGCAGAAGTTTTAATAAACATTCATCCATGATTGCCAACCTTAAACGTCCGGTCTGTATCTTCATCATTGGACATGCCAGATTCATCGTCAAACAGTTTTGGCACTTAAGTAGCATTTACTACTCATACAATACAGTTCTGTTCGCTGTGCATCAAACTCACATTTTCATGCAATTTCAAATTCACTGCACAGCATTTTTTACATTGGCTCAAGTCTGCATTTACCACTTGAGGGTATTATCTTCCTTCTACTGCTGAATCGGCTCATATCAATGGTCTTTTTTATCTTTTGTTGATATATTATGTCACCACAAACAGACAAACCAGTTTAAAATCCACCAGTGACCAGTCTCACCATCAACTGTTTGCATGGCGCTCTGTCCTAATTGTATCTTATCTGAATGACAGACTGATAACAAACTCCTGCAGGAATATGTGACACTTTTCCCATATCTTGTGCCGCTGTTGATGTCTGATAAGGGATATGCTTTCTTTGATAATCTTCTAAAGTTGCCTTGGATTGTTCCTCATCATGTTGGTTCTTGTTTGTTCCCTCATCTGCTTGAAAAGAGAGTAGAAAAAAGACAATAAAAATAAAAATTCTTATTTATGAAGAAAACATCTGTATGATCAATTTCAACATTAATGTAATATCAAATTCTAAAGATTTTGTTTGTCAAGTCTTTTCCTTCAAAATAAACTGAGACAAAAATTTGGCAAAATGTAAATTATTTTCAGGAATTGGTCAATAGTTAACAATTTGTATTTCACCCACATGTGTATGACTGCATATTTGGCAAGTTAAAAATGCAAAGACTTCTGAATATTGCTTTTTGAAACAAAGAAACCAAATTTCCCAAGTTTGTGAGAGTGGGACTGTCAGAAATACCTTCAAAATGTAGTTGTCAGTTTAAAATAAAATCACATAAATGTTAGAAAAATTGTCTCAAAAATAGATCATCATCAAAGACTTTAAACAGCCGTTTCTTTGCAGCCTCTTATCAAATTCATTGACATAACTAATTAATAAATGACTAAATAACAGTCACCATATTTTGGAAGGGTATTTTTACTCCAAATTTCAGATTTGTTTATGATCATATGGAAAGAGTGTGATTTCACTTAAAAAACGATTGGACTTGCATCTTCAGGGCCTTAAAAAGTGTCTAAATTTTTGCACTCAAGGATGAAAGTTTTTTAATATGTCTTGCCGGGAATGGATTGTAAAGGAATTTGTATATCTATAGTATTGCATGTATGATGTAGTCTCCTAGACTCCTACTACTGTAGGCTGTGTTTATCTCACAAACGTACCCCTTGCCAGGAGGTCAAAGTAGGTAGCAATGTATTAAATAATAGAAGAAAGCATTTTGGTTAATGAAACTTTCCTCTCCCTACAGCCCGAGTGGCAGTTATATTACAAAAATGCTAGCCCAGGCCAATAACTTACCATTCGTTATTGCTGAGTCTCTTGTCTCCTGTCAATGGCCTCGAAGCAGTGGCGAGTTACACCAATTGTTTTTTCCGCCAAAATTAATTTGCCACGATCAGACACATTAAACTGTTAAAAACATTGTATTCTCACCACACAAAATGTCCTATGAGCTGCGGGTTGAAAGCAGTACACTTCAAACAGCATAAAACTACACATAGCAACAACACACACAATCACGTACATCAGGTCTCTGTTCATACAACATCATTCGTATAGTTACATGTACGTAACATATATACATACCACATGGCAACGAATCATTGTATTGCGATCTTAGCTTCTAGTTACAGGTGTACAAAGAGTCATGGGAATTCCCCACCTTTCAGCCAACGATGTTTTGTTTGGATAATGGGCTCACTCATTGCTCCTCAGTGTGTTGTATTAAATGTGAATGAATTTCGTCTACACCCGGGCTTGCTAAATTGGGCCACTCCCTTGCCATTTTATGTTGCGATGCTGATAACGTTTGAGGATATTATCCTGCGGCACATAAGCAAATTTCGGCCCCTGGGACTCTTATAGAAGCAAATAGCTGTGAACTTGTGAAGTGATCGTACATGAAAATTTTCCCATGAAGTTAAACAATTTTGGTTTTTTTTTTTCTTTCTCCATTATCCGATAATTATTGAATCACTTGTGAACTGACAACAGTTCAGAACAAAAATGATATGGAGATACAAGTGCAGAACATACAGTGCAATGTGTCTTTGAATAATTAATGATATTTCAGATTACGTCAACACTTTTAAATCTTAATGTAGAAGTACATTAAAAAATAAAAACATTCAAATCTGTAGCTGTGGCCTGTTGCTTTTGATGGTGATACAATGCATATTAATGAGTAGGCGGGGCTTAATGCAAAAATCTTGAAATGTTCATATTTTAACAACCGCATGTCTTGTTGGTTCTCATCGCATATGTAATGGCGATTACGTCCGTCCATCCAGCTGTCCGTCCGGCCGTCTACAGTTTTATCCTGAGATCTCCTCAGAAATATTAGTTTTTTTCCCAGAATTCCTCAGAAAATGTTAAAGTTTCTTCAGAGTTCCTCAGAAAAAGTTAGTTTCTTCAGATATCCTGATGGAAAGTTAGAATTTCTTTACAAAATGTTAAAGTTTTTTCAGAGACACTTAAGACAGGATTGAAGACTAGTTTCCTTAAAAAGTTTACAAAACATTTGATATTTTCTTAAAAGATAACTGTAAAATGATATAATTTTTCAATATTCTTCAGAGATCCTCAAGTGTCTTGCTTGTAGCACTTGAGATTTAAAATCCTTAAAATTCTTTAAAATATTTGGGCACCAACAGTTGTATCAGGCATGATTATCAAACTCCACCTTTATTATTGTGGCATTGGCATAAAGCTGCTACAGGATATAAACTGACCAGACTTTTATTTAGTATGCTTAGTCAGGGAGTGTGACAGAATGTGATTGCTTATGGATATAGGGAGGGATGCCATGGGGGACATGGATGGGGCCCGGGGCCATGAGGGACATATGATATAATATTTACCATGTGGTATATATACACAAAGGGCTATATCAGGCATAATTATTTGACTCCACCCTTTTTTCATATTCAACAGTTCATTTGCATATTATTTGCATATTGTATGAACTGACACTTTCATACATAATATGCTCAATCAGGGACTAATAGCTAGGATGAGATTTCTTATGGAGCCTATGGCACGTCATGTGGGACATAGGGTGGGATGCTATGTGGGACATGGGGTGGGATGCCATGTGGAACATAGGGTGGGATGCTATGTGGGACATGGGGTGGGATGCCATGTGGAACAGGGTGGAATGCCATGTAGGATATATGGTGGAATATCATGCAGGACACAGAGTTGAATGCCATGGGATAGAATGTCATGTGGAACATGGGTTGGTATGGGATGTTATGTGGGACATGGGGTCCCACCCCATTTCAACAAGTCATTTGCATATAAGTTAATATATGAACTGACACTTGCATATACAGTCTGCTCAATCAGGAACTGTGACAGCTAGGATGAAACTTCTTATGGAGCCTGTGGGACATGGGGTGGGATGCCATGTGGGACATGGGGTTGGATGCAATGTGGAACAGGGTAGAATGCCATGTGGAACATGGTGGGATTCCACGAGTAACACAAAGTGTGACATGGGATGTGGGACATAGGGTGGAATGCCATGCGGGTCATAGGATGGCATGCCCTGTGGGACATATGATGGACTGCCGTGTGGGACAAGGGATGGGATGTCATATAGGACACAGGGTGGGATGCCATGTGGGAGATATGATGGAACGCCATGTCGGACATGGGATGGGATGTCATGTGGGACATGGGGTGCCATGTGGGACATGGAATGCCATGTGGGACATGGGATGCCATGTGGGACATGGGATGCCATGTGGGACATGGGATGCCATGTGGGACATGGGATGCCATGTGGGACATGGGATGCCATGTGGGACATGGGATGCCATGGGACATGGGACATGGGATGCCATGTGGGACATGGGATGCCATGCCATGTGGGACATGGGATGCCATGTGGGACATGGGATGCCATGTGGGACATGGGATGCCATGTGGGACATGGGATGCCATGTGGGACATGGGATGCCATGTGGGACATGGGATGCCATGTGGGACATGGGATGCCATGTGGGACATGGATGCCATGTGGGACATGGATGCCATGTGGGACATGGTGAGATGCCATTTTTATAATTGTCATGGGTCATTTGATGCCATTTGGGACGTCAGATGCCATGTGAGATGTGATATTTATAATTGGCTGAGTCATGATATGGGTGTCAATTTGCATGGGCATGCAAACTATGACGGTATTTAACGTTCTAGTTTGATTTCAAATTTGGTATAAATATGATGTCAGCTAGTGTGTACATATTCATGATGTAAAAACATTGAATTTCATTAATATGCGTAGTAAGCGGTGCTTAAAAGAACTTGTAAACACAGTATCTCAAGAATGGTAAACTGGATTAATGTCATATGTGGTACACAAATAGCCCATGGTCTGTAGATGTGCCCTATTTGCTTTTGGTGGTGATATCATGTATATTGATGAATAGGCTGGGCTTAATGTAAAAATCTTAAAATATTCATATATTAACAACTGTATAACAACCCCTAGCCCCCCTCTCTTCCCCCTACCCCCTCCCCCTCCTCATCTGGCTATGCCAATGTTATTGTCTGTACATATGTTCTAATATTGTGGTAGTGATGTCATGAATATTAATGAGTAGGCTTGGCTTACGGACAAATTCTTGAAATAAAATAAAGAAGCAATTGTTTTTGCATCATACTTGCTATGATAATGTTGTTAATTATTGTGCAATTGCTAATGTTGTGAACATTTTTATTGATTTGCATGGTGATTGTGGCTTATCAATAAATATCATGCAGCAATTATTTCATGATAGGCCTATGGAATGACGACAGTTAATACAATATTTTCAAATCAGCTTATGATAAAAGAAAAAAAAAAGCATCAGAACCATAAACTTTTCGGTTCTGGTTGATAAGCAAGTTTTTGAGACCCTTTTCTATTTAAATGAATCAGGATATTCTCTGAGTAATATTGAAAGATTTCATCATAATATTTGCCTATAGTGTTTTTCAGGACATCCATACCTACCAATTAATTTCTGATAATAAATTGGCCTATAGTGTACAAAAAATATTGTCTCACTTTTTGCCTGAGAGAGCACCTTTAACTTTAAAAAAGTACTTCAAAAATTATCTGTTAAGTACCTGTCTTTATACAGTGCACTAAAGTAGTTTAAGTGTTAAGTTGGGATTCTGTGTCCTTGGTAAGCTTCTCAGAAAGTCAAAAGTTCATTTTTGTTTTCATCCTGATATATCTGGTTTGCCAAAAGTGCAAAAGTAGATCTTGTCCAGATGGTTATTCACAATAACATATGCTTTGCCTCAGTTGTGTTCATTTTGTTGGTGCAAAAAAAAAAAAAAAAAAAAATGATGGCCTGTTTGTGAAAGCCTACTGCATATTTTATTGTTGATTGGGAGGTCATTTTTGTAATCATTACCTCCGCCAATGAAGTTGGGCGGAGGCTATGTTTTTGCCTCTGTAAATTTGTTTGTTTGTTTGTCTGCTTGTTTGTTTGTCATCAAGATATTTCAAGAACTGAAGACTGCATTTGGATCAAATTTGGTGTGTGGTTTTGTTACTGCTTAAGGAAGAAGTGGTAACAATTTGAGAAATTGGAACAGGGGAAGGGTGCAAATGGGGTGGGGGCTGTTTTCCCCCATTTGTCTGTCATCAAGATATCTCAAGAAGTGATTGATGATTGGTTTTGGATTAAATTTGGTGTGTGGTTTTGTTACTGCTTATTAGGAAGAAGTGAGTACAATTTGGGACATATTGGAACAAAGAAAGGGTGCAAATGGAGGGGTGGGTACATTTTAAGGTGAGTTTGTTTGTCATTAAGATATCTCAAGAACTTATGATTGAATTTCTATTAAATTTGGTGTGTGGTTTTGTTACTATTTCAGGAACAAGTGATTATTTGGGACTAATTAGAACGGGGAAGGGCAGCAATTGAGGGGTGGGGATGTTTTAGGATGAGATCTGTCAAGGCTAAGTTGTCAAGACTTGAGTTGTCGAGACTTGAGTTGAAACCCACAGTTAAATGTGCTGAACAAAATGACTTTGTGCTCTGTATGAAGATCCAAACATTCAATTTTCTGGACTCAAAGAGACTTGCATTTGTTCTCTGGAATCAATGAAAATGAGACAATTGGTTTTTGCCATGGATGGAAAATGATGGAATGTGAATCGTGGCTGAATAGAGCTCAAACAATGCTGCTTCACTTGAATAAAACTGAAAACAATTGTATGCCCTTGGAAGAGATCAGTCATAAGATAATCTGCAAGTGTTCAGATTGCAAATGTTCATTACATGTGAACTCTTGGGGATGAATCTTGGTGGGCTTAGGATTTCTGAGTTAGATTATTTTGGGTATTGGGATCAAATGATCTTTACATTTTTCTAGGCTTGTTGGAAATGCAACGGGACAGAGGTATGCGCTCTAGAGAGTGCTAATATTCTAGTTGAATCTTATGCCAACTCCCTGGTTGAATCTGTTATCAGTGTATATTTGCAAATTGGTGTTTTGTTAATTTTGTTTCGATGCAGTCATGATTATGTATTGACTTATTATTGGTTTATGATCAGATACCAGAATAACCTATGGAAATGTAAAAGAAGTAACAAAATGCTGCCGATGGATTGGCACAGACGCTTGTTGGCCATTCTTGGTTTGTTTTGTATGTAATTTTTGAATCGTCTGCCTTAAAAACATTTGATCAAAGTGCTTCTTGGCTTATTTTATTGATTGGCAACTATTAAATTTAAAATTTTCAGAAAGAGAGCCACTAATCTTGTTATCAGTATGTCAGTTGTACTCTGGTGTCTCATAGTGCTTGCTGTAGATCATTGGTCATCCAGCCTCTTTTTCCTGTCTGCACACCAAAGCAGCATTAAAGCAATAAACCTAATTCAAGCGCATATAATTACTCCCTATTCACTCAGCATAGCAGATAGTTCACACTATTGCATGTAGGCCCTGTTTACCCTCCAGCTTATTGATTTTATTCGGTGTGGTGTAAAATATGTCAAAATGTGGGAGATTTTTTCCAGTTAGTATTTCCTCAAGGGATGTTAATCTAGCGCATCTGCATAAGGAAGAGGTCTTGTTAATGACATGTAACTTCAGTGTGCTTTAGGTCTTTGGCTTCTGTGCTCAGTGTGTTATGAAATGAATGATTGATGACTTGTTGGCTGGTTGTTGATAAGTATCACATTTTGCATGTTTGATTTTAGCCACAAACAGATGGATGAAGGCAATTTCAACTGAATGCTGTGATAATGAATGAGTTGCTGTAGTTAGCATGTATGATTGTAGCTACTACATGACACTATCAAAGATTGCAATAAAGATAATAAGCATACATAATGCACTTAGAATGCTTAACATTACACACAGCTATCCTAAAAATCTTTTTATTCGGTGGAATTTGTTAAGATGTTTTTGTCAATATGTTGTTAAGCATTGTCACTTGAAGCCAGGGGCATGTCTAGCTTTTTGTGTTTTTGAAGGGGCTTAATCCAATACTTAAAATCACTCATTTACCCCCTCCCCTTTCCCCCAACATTCCCTGAAAAATTAAAGACATTTCTTGGAAATTGAAGAAATATTTTGCGGAATTTGAAGATTTCACTAGAATGAAGAAAATTTCTCGAAAAGTGTGGGAAATTTACGGATATTCAAGAAAATTTCCTGAAAAGTGAAAATAATTTTGCAGATATTTAAGAAAATTCAAGAATATTCGTCAAAAATTCAAGAATTGCGGACATTTCAAGAACAATTCCCGAAAATTGGAGAATGCCCGAATATTCAAGAAGATTCCCCGAAAATTCAAGATTACAGCCACCTATGTTGACAAGGCATATCATTTCAAAATGAGGTTTAGGAATCATATCTATCAAAGATTCATACTCAAATAAGTAACAGGGATAATGATAATCATATGCAGAAATATTATTTGACAAATGACATCTAGATATAAACAACATAAACAATACCACGGTCATACAAATGAATATTTTTATATATGATAAATCATCACTGTTAATATTCAACCCAGCAATTACTGAGTATCTTAACCCTTACTCTACCAGGGCTGTGAAAAATGCGAGCCCAATGTTCATAACTCTTTTTTCCATATGCATTTTTGACAACCTCTCTTTCATTTTCTTTCATAACAAGTTTGGTTAGAATGGAATCTAAGATATTAATCTTTTGAGTAATAAAAGCCAATTTCGGAATTATTTGACCAAAATATGCAAATTAAGCAATTTTTGGCTAAATTTGGTCAACAAATGGCCAATCTTTACACAAGTATAACTTCTCGCAATATTGAAAACAGATTTGTGTTACACATATTTAGATTCTTTGTCAAATTTCCTTTCCAATTTTGCTAATCTAGAATTTTGAAAAAAAAAAGGAAAGATGAAAAAATACCAAAAATGATTTTAGTTAAATGCCCCTGAAAACTGCAACAGAAAAACTATAACGCAGTAGTCTTCTCGGTGAGACTCGAACCTGTTGCGCTCGCGTGCTGGCTGTATTCATATCCACTACACCACGTAGTCATTAAGAATGCTGTAGTGAAATTTAATTATTATAAGTAAGGGTCCAAACAGAGGGGGGTATTGCTGTGTTTATATATCAAATGAAAGAAAAATAAAAGCACTTTCGAACGGCGGTTCAACGAAGCATGTGCGATGTACAGTTTTGGTACACGATTTTTTAAGGGCAAAAAAAAAAGACTGCTAAAAATGGCAGAAAATCATGAAATTTTGAAGAAATTTCCAAAAATCAATTAGACCAGAAATCAATAATATCATGTCTTGGGATTTGCGTGTTTGATTTTAAAGCAAAAATGTGATCTCTAAGTTATTGTAAGATTTAAAAGGGGAAGGGGAAAAAAAACAAAAACATTCTTGCCATTTTTTTTAAAACTGTTTTTTAGTTTGACCCCCTTTGAAGCTACTTTTTCCTCAAAATTCTCTAATGTGACCCTATAAAAAAAAAAGGTTACATTTTGTGAAAAAAATATCGGAGTACTTTAAAATGATACCACGATTAATCCTAAAGGACTTTGGTAAAGTTCCGATTTTATTTTTTAGAAAAGTGGTGGTTTGAAAACGGTGATGATATCGCTGCATGGTAGAGTAAGGGTTAAACATGGTTAACCAACATAACATGCCTATCAAGCTCTAGTTAGCCTGCATATGAGAATCAAGAAACAGTTTTTTTGTTGTTGTAAATACACTACTGCAGCAAAAAAAAAATTGTTTCTTCTTATAAGCAGTTGACACCCTGAGTTGAGGTCTGCTTGATGGGTCTTTCTTAGGTCTGGGTATGTTTTCTCATGACTTCCATATACATAGTTTCAAAACGAACAAGGAATTGCAACAGAAAACAAGATTTGGAAGTCATGAGCAAAAAAGACAATCGATTGATTTTTTAATTTTTTTAATTTTATTTTCATTTCTGTCATTCTAAACGAACTGAATACTTACCTGCATACACGTCCTTCATACTTTTCATGGCCCAATGTTTCTTCGGTTAATATTCTTGAATAATATTCAAACATTTAGTTGATACATAACTCCACTACTCAAAACATACACCCCTAACCTGAGCAATAAGGCTTAGCTGGGCCTTCATTACAAATTTAATACTTTACAAATAAAAGAATAGGTCCTAACATAGGCCTTAATTCTTTAATTCTTATAAGCAGTAGGCCTGTATTATCCCTACGTTAACATAACTTTAATCCTTAAAGTTAAACACTAACAGTAAACATCCTATGCTAAAGTTTAATACCAAGTCTTAAATCGACGATTGAAATGCCTGGAAAGTTACATAGACTATGCTTTTGACGTACGAGGTGGGCCTTTATATATCGATCATGACAGATCAACACTTGACATGCTTAAAAAATCCGAAAATCTTGACCCACTTCAACTGCGAAGTGTTGCCATTAATCGTCACCGGCCCTACACAAATTTCATATAGTCAGAAAGCCTATTGCTTTGTCTACTGATTTATGTTTACATTTTGATTTAATTTTCGGGAAGAGGGTCAGGAGCTCAGTAAATATTAAGTCTAAAATTTACTCAATATTTCAATGCACAATTCTGTATCAATTGAAAGAAAATGTTGTAGTTTCACCTACCTCGCCATCTTGTTTGCTGCAGGGTAGTCACGTCGTTCCCCGGCACCTCCCGCCAAGAAAATTCATTCCTTTTGTGATTAGTTTCACGAAAACAGCATAAATCTCAAGTGGGCGGAGTCCTGTGTGAAGAAAGTACTGCATATTACCTCATTAATTGAAACTGACTGATCTGTACTGAATTTTTTATTTGGATGTGGTAGAAAAATCAGCTTTATCTTGTTATTAAGAAGAAAAAAGTTGAGCATGTTTCTATTTGAAGTGTTAGATTTAAGTTAAGGCTGGGGTGGAGAAGGGGGCTGTAGTGCAATTGAGAGAGTGGAGGTTATAGTTAAGGTTGAAATAAGGAGTTGGTTAAGAGTATATTTGGTAAATGAGTGAATGGCAAAAGATGGGTTGGGGTAGAAGTAATGAATGATGGTAGGTGAATGGGGATGGTAGGTAAATAGGGAATGGTATGGTGAATGGGGCATGTTGAGGAATAAAGGATGGCAGGTGAATGGAGGATTGTAGATGAATGGGGGATGGCAGGTGAAGGGGGATGGTAATTGGGCTTATTGAGTTAATATAAGTGAGGGAATGGGAGGGAGAAGAAAGATTGTTGGGTGGAAAATGGTATAATGATCGGTAGATGTAGTAATTAGAATGAAAGTGGGATGGCATGGGGACAGGATGGGATGAAATATGGGACAGGGTGGGATGAGGTGGCATGTGGCACAGGGTACCATGGAATGTGGGACAGGATGTCATGGCATATAGGACAGGGTGGGATAGTATGTGGGACAGGGTGGCATGGCACGTGAAACAATTAGTATCATGGCATGTGGAACAAGGCGGGATGGCATGGGGACAAGAGTGTAATGGTATGTTAGACACGATGGCGTGTCGTCTGGATTTCAGGTGGGATGGTATATGGGACAGTGGGATGGTATATGGGACGGTGGGATAGCATGTTGGATTGGATGGAATGGCCTGTAGGACAGGGTAGGATGGTATGTGGTACATGGAAGGATGGCATGTGGGACAGGGTAGGATGGTACAGGGAGGGATGGGATGTGGGACAAGGTGGAGTGATATACAGTACCGCCCACATTAAATTGGCCGTCGCATCGTGAAGCGTGATAAAATATCACGTTCCGACTATAACATCGTTTCCATTACACCTATTGCAAATGCTTAACGTAATATCGGCCGTCGCATCGCGTTCATTTTATCGTTATGGTGTGCATAGGCATCTAAATGGCACGATTCTGTTTTCGTTTAGCGTGAATTACGTAGCAGAACGAGCGATCGTTCTATCGGGATTTTGAAGAATTGGGAAGGCTTTTGCAGTTAGAAAAATCTAGAATTGTAGGAGAATTTTCCGATAATTGTCGGCTTCCGATAATTGTCGACATCGCGATGTAATCATAAATAGACACTGACCAAAAAATTTAGGGAATAAGCACTAGGCCTATATACACATGCTTTCGGAGCTGTATGCCACTAGTGTTCTAATATCAGTGTAGGCCTAACGTTAGTAATATCATTATACTTAGTTAAGTTAGTGTGCAGTCAGTGACGAGTATGTCCAAAATAGGACACTGCATTGACTGCAACTTGTTAATCGTGTTTTTACGGGCAAGATAAGATCAAAATACGACATATGATAACCCTTAGATTAATATTGTATGCAATCATTATCTCATTTAAATATTTAATTAACAAAGAAATAAATAGACAAATCATGCAAGTTTAAGTTATCTTTGGGAGGAGAGTTAAGAAATGAGTAGGCCTACCGACATTTTTAATGTACATCCTTGTTATTTTCCTATACAATTCTTTATATATTGGCATTAAAAGGTTACCTTGAATTTTAAAGGAAATACTACAAATTTGCCTTGAAAAAGGGAAATTCGACCAAACAGTTTCAACCCACCCTACGGTCCTACCTCTGACTTCCTCCCAAGTAAAATACAACTTCTACCCAATAGAGTGGGGCGCAGGCAAATTAAAACATTTTTTCAAGTTGGTGTCACCTTTATTACAAAAGATTAAACCTAATCTGATTAGGAACCTATGAAATGTTTTGTGATATATTCAGGCCTGTAGCCAGCAGGCTTTCTTTTAACGGATGAATAGAAGGGGTGGGGGAACTTTGGCAAATTTTCCATATACATATTTTTCGTTTAATTATTCACAAACGCAATGTGAGTTTGATTCATCATATCAAGTATTATTAGGGCCTACATTAATAGTATGTGAACATCCGAATTTAGTGTTTTCAATGTGCAGATTATTTTTAGTCGCTAGTACAATATTGCTTGTACCTTTTTCCTTTTCTGTTATTTTTAATTCCAACATTTTGTAACCTACATTTGTGTACAGTATGTAAATTCAATCTCGGTGAAATAGATATATGTATAACGAACAATTTTAAGCAAACATTTTTGCCATATAATTGATCCATGGAATATTTCGAAAGCATGTCAAGTTAAAAAAGGTTAGATAAACTGTTTTCCAACCTCAAAAAACGCAATTCCTTAGATGAGACAGAAAAAGCTGTGCAATGTTTATTGCAGCGACAGCAACTTGTTAGGACTGAAATTACGGGAAAATATGTACAAATTGCACTTGAAAAAAGTATGGGAGAATACACAACGAAATTAACAACATCAACTTACTCAGATATTTATATTCCGAATATTAAAGTCCTGGTCAAAAAAATGTTTAAAACTTTATCAAAACAAGTTTCCAAAGATAAAGACATTTTTTTTTTTTAACTTCTCCGTCATAGAAAATAAAACAAAAAATATGAAAGCTGTAAAACTGCAAACAAACGGTATTTCCTTGTTTTAAAAACGTATGCTTTACTTTTATCTTTGCACATAACAAAAACTGGAAAAAAAAACTTCCATAAACCAGTGGTACATTCCTTCCAAGCAGGAGCTGTCGCCCCAGTTAATGGCCGCCAAGTTAATGTATAGCAAATTATTACCACACATCGCGTCAGTATAAATTCTACATTTTTTCAAAATTATTAGAACTGTGTCAGAAAAACAACAAAATATCTTGTTCAAAGATATGCGCCCGCGTTCCCCCTTCACATGTCTGGGTGGTTTATAACCTGACGACAGGTTTCCTCGAACTTCGGCCACGCCCACGCGCAATTGTTGACAGACATATTGCATGCATGACACTTTTATGTAAACATTCAAAATGAAGGAAACGTAACGTATTATAAATTAAGACAACAATACCAAAACCGGGAGGGGGAGTGGACATCTAACATTTTGTGAAGTGAGAAATATGAGGAAATTTACTGAGCACGGGAGAGGGATGATGAAAGCATCGCCTTATCTTCATTCAGGAAAACAAATCATGAAAATGGGGAGGGGAAAGGACAATATCATATACCAAGTATGTTTTCACAGTAAAAGAATTCTCCCATCTCAAATTCAATGTTTGGTGATCAAATTTGCCGTTTGAAACCTGAAACGGGAGATCTTAACAAAGAACCATGGCACTGCCGCCCCACCCGCCCCTGTTCACCCCTTCCTATTCGTAATACTTCCATTTTTGAGGAGAAATTGGGGAGGGGACGATCGATCTTCAAAATTATGTTTTCATAAAAGAGAATGCCCCCACCCCAAATTCAATAGTTCAACGATCCCAGTTTGTCGCTTCAACTTGCAAACGAGCTAGGAAATCATAACAAAGATCCACTTTTCCGCCGCCCTCGCCATCCCCGCACCCTTGCTGTCTTAATACTTTAATTTTTTTGGAGAAATTGAAGAAAACTGGAGAGGGGACGAGATAATCTACCAAATTACGGTATGTTTTCATAAAGGAGAATGCCCCCACCCTAAATTTGATAGCCTGATAATAATAAATTAAACATGTATAAGAAGGAATCACTCATGGAGTACCACTAATAATCGCTATTAACCGCTGTGATCCCCGGTCCCTTACCCATAACCACCAAACTCAAGTTTATGTCAGACTTCAAATATTTGGAAGACAACATGAAAATCGGGAGGGGCATATACCTTTGTAAGTATTTCCCTTTAAATGTGCCAATCTTAATTAATTGGACGCGTTAGGCCAAAGTCCAGACGCAGCTGGCATCAATTTGTAAACAAATCTGTCAAATGTGCTGGGAATGGGGCAGCGGCATTATTTATGATCCTTTAGAAGTTTGCCGTGTTTTGCAGTATGTGTTTCATAGAGATTAATGTTAATGGTGTTTATGTTAAGTAAGTTTGGGTAGGAATTAAAATATATCTGTTGAAAGGAAAGACATTTTCGCGGATCTAATTTATAAAGAAATTTTTTTGCACCTGGGCTTATCAAATAGTGGGAGCATATGTGTGTTTCTGTTTACTTACGTCGCTGATTTAGAAAAGATTTTGATGCATTTTTTCAACACGGAGGTCTACACTGAGCAAAGAGTGCTTAGTTTAAAATTGTATTTGTTCTTATTTTATTATTCTTTTCTTTCGCGTTTTACTGTTACTGTATATGGAACTACATATTAAAAAGTTTTTGACAACGTTTCTTAATATTTTGTTGGAAATATTTCACGAGTTAAAATTTTACTTGACTATTTGGAATACTATATATTTGAATAAAACATGGAAATCTCAGTAAGTTAAACTTGTTTATTTTTATTGCGTCGATCCTTTGTATTTAAGCTTATCATTTTAGTTTTAATTTATATTCATTTTATGATTTATAGCAAAAATGGCGTGCCATGATAGTGCAGACACACGTTGCGTTGTCACGGTTCCTTACTTTTCAGGTTGTAATTTTTGTTGAACTTATTGAAAATAAATAATGATCGTAAATCTTTGTAGTACACTCTGCATTGTCGTTACCAATTTATTGTGGGCTGATATGTGTCCTTTGAAAAGACACGGGAAATGAAATACTTAATTTTGCCCAAAACGGCAAATTTGCATCAGTTTAAACTTATCTGAACTAAAGAAATTTGCATGTTAGATGCGTGTGCAGACGTTAAATATTACACACAGTACCGGGCGCTTTTACGCGCAATTGTCAAACTGCTCGCATCGGTCACTACTTAAATGTTGGAAAATGGACTCATACTGTAAGTAAACAATAAGACGAAGAGAAGAAATATCCTTTTGATTCATGATCTGCCAGTTAGAAATGCGATCAAGAAGAATGAAAACAAAATCGTGCAAAAAAAAAAAGTTATTGAAGACGATATAAAACCAATTAAGTATAACATGCTAAACAGTAAATAAAGAAGAAAGAAAGCAATAATACAAGGATAAACTATACTTATCTCCTAAAAGAAAGAAACAAGAGAAAAAACATTAGATTTTCATGGAACAAAAAAAAAAGACAATCATGACCAAAATTGTATCAAAAAACTTTACACCATTTTCGCTGTAGGCTATTCTTTAGAATTTTTTTATTACGGGTGGGGAGGGGGACGCATCCGATTTCATGGCTATCATGATTGGTACACTTCAGGCCAGGGTGCGTATTTAAATTGCCTCAGTGACAGCTGAGAATAAATAAGCTTCTAACAAAAGTTATAAGCGTTTTGTATACATTTTAATGTGCAACTCAATGGTTGTTGCCATCTTGTTTTGGTCAATTACCGATGATATGCGAAGGCAAAGGTCTATTTGACTGCAGCATATTGTGAAAAATACATTTGATAATACATAATATGGCGTCAATATTTCAAAACAATTTTAAGCCTAGGCTAATATTTTTACATGTAAGCGTATCGTGGGGCCCTAGTAGTACCGTTAGGCAAATAATACTAAGATTGTCCAGCAAACCTCCAGACAATATCGATTCCTAAACTTTGTCTGCTTTAAATATGAACTCACTGGCGCAGGAATTTACGTTATTACGACCTACCAAAAAGCGTGAAAATAAAAACCGGGCGAATTTAAGTTCACGAATCTGGGCGCACTCAGGTTGAAATTACGTATTACCTTTATGCAGCTAGAATGTACGATATCGTCGGTGCGTGATATCACGATATATCGTTCAATCGTGATTCACTGTAGTATAGTTATAACGTTAGCAAGTGTTCAGGATTTCGATATGGAATGTTATCGTGATCACGATACACGATGCGACGGCCAATTTAATGTGAGCGGTACTGTATGGGACGGAGGGATGGCATGTGGGACAGGGCGGGAGGGCATGTGGGACAGGGTGGCATGGGACAGTTTGGCATGGTATATGGGACAGGGTGACATGGGACAGAGTGGCATGGTATATGGGACAGGATGGCAAGGCATATATGGTGGGACGTTATCTTGATTGCAAGTGTGATGTCATACAGATCATGTTGTGGAATGATATCTGGATTTCATGTATGATTTCCTGTAGGAAGGGAAGTAGCATGGTATGATATGTAAAACAGAGGGTCGGATGGCAGGTGTGGCATAGGCTGGAAAACATGTCTTTATTAGTGAGGGGGTGTGTATCATTTGCAATGTCTGGTTTTATACATAATGAGTCATTGTGATGTAACAAGTCCCACCTGTTCAAGATTTTGTACATGTGTGTCACATGCTTCAGTAAGCATTCTATTTAAAGCTAATAATAATCCTGGTACCAAAATAATTTGAAAGAATGCATCAGGTGGTTACACATTTTAAACACTCTTTTGCACATACTGATTCTTTTTCATGTAATCATACATTTTCAAGCTGAAACTACCTAGGTTTGATAAACATTAATACAAAATTTAAAAAAATGCTGGTTGACTTATTTGATGTTTGCATGCATGCCTGTCATGGAGTTGACATATGCAGATTTCACTATTTGTATAACTCATAGTATTACATACAGTGCCATATTGATATCATAAGTGCTTTGTGAACAAAACATTTTAGTAAAAATACTGGCAGACAATTCTTTTGAAGAAAAATAAATGTTAGGGGGAATTCATACGGTGTATTTTCTAGGTAGAACTGTAACAGAAATTGTACATGAGGTAAAGCTTGATTTGAGTTGTGTTTACCTTTGCAAATATAATTATTTGGTTGGTATACTTGCACACCACATGCTCTTTACTTGACCTCTACCAGTACTGAGAGGTGTCGTTTTTGTTCCGATGCGATAGCATAAGGAACCTATGTAGTCATGCTGGCCTGTGTTTGTATGTGTGTGTGTGTGTATGTATGTATGTATGTATGTATGTATATGTATGTATGCGTGTATATGTATGTATGTGTATAAATGTATGTATGTATGTATGTATATATATATATATATATATATATATATATATATATATATATATATATATATATATATATATATATATATATATATATATATATATATATATGTATGTGTGTCTGTGACAGAAGCTTGTAAACATAATATCTCAAGAAGCATGTGGTAGATTTATGTCATAAGTGGTATATGGATGTGCTGTGGTCTGTAGATGATCCCTATTGTTTCTGGTGCTGATGTCATAAATATTAATGAAGAAGGTAGGACTAACTGTGAAATTATGTTTATGCTCATATTTCCACAAACCCATGTCAGATTTACATCAAACTTGGTATGATGGTGTTGATAAAAGCAAGGATGATACAGTAGACCATATCAGTAGACCATATCTCATAGCTTGTTGAGTTGTTGACTTCATCATTATTCATGTCAAGCAGAGCCAAATGCAATTGTTAATTGGTTGTTGTGGTTGTGGCTTATTGCTAAGGAAAAACCTTAACACTTTAACAAGCAACAAAATGTACTCAAATTACATGTTACAGTATGTTGAATAAACATAAACTTGTAAGAACACAACAATTACAGATATTTGATAAGAAAGAAAAATGCTTCTAATCCAAAGTTAGCATCGAACCACGTAGGATATCTCCCTCTGGTTAAGGTACATGGTTGTACTTAATAACATTAGGTTACAATGCTAAAAGGATATGTGATATGTGTTTTACTTTCATAAATAGTTTGTTACAGAACTTAAAAAAAAATTGATTTGTAATTTATATGAAATTAAGCTTATATTTCTTTAGTTAAATTGTATAATGTTCTAGAGCTTGGTAAGGCACACAAGAGGCATGGAGTCAGAAGAGGTCACCTAAAGGGGTTGTAAAAACTTATAAGGTCATTTAGCCCATATTAGTTCATCTGTAAATATTGTGCATCTTGCTTTAGGTGAGAGGAGGCACATTGATTCTGCTAAGGACATTCTTTGTGCTGATGTTTAGTTTCCCGCTAATGTGTAGTCAAGTGAGAGCTTGCTTATTGATTTTCAGTACTTGAGTTGTATGTGATTAAACATACTGCAAGACTATGGGTGACATTCCTCGTTGAGGTGTTGTAGAAAATGAAAAATGTTGTAGGAAGTTATAAAGAGTTATCACGTGTGGCTTATATTTTATGAAAAACTGAAACAACTTTTCAGTTCCTCTTTCAGAAATAATTTTCACAGAAAAAGCCTCTTTTTTTAATTTATTGCAAGGATTGCTCTGTGTCAAATTGAAGTGTGTGAGCTGAATGAGTCTAAGGTACTTTTCAGGTAATAAAAATGAAGGCAAGATGGTACAAGTATAGTAGAACCTTATCAGAGTTATTGCCCTTGCAAGGCTTGCAATAGTAATAATAATAATGATAATTATTAAAAAAAGTACTAATAAAAAAGGTGATCTTTAAAATTACTGCCCATGATACCAGTTATCAATGATTTATTATTTATTATTTCCCTGTGTTTGTACATAATGAATTATATCTGGAAAAAATTAAGCGATTTCTTATGATATGTAAAGGAGGAATATTGTGGTACTTTGGTCAAATACAGTTCCCAAGCAAATATTTTTGCCATGTGCTTTAAAAATATTCTTATAAAACCCTTAATTATATATAGGTCAGTCATAGTGTTTTAGAAACAAAAATAATAGTATTGTTATGTTGATGGTATTTAATTATTTTGAAAATGTTTTTATCATGTTTCTCCAAAGTAACAATTTTTATAGCCTAAAAATCATCAAATTTCATTTCCCTAAATTATCAGTCCATATACCGAAAGAAATCACTTATAATTTGTCATTTTATTTGTTTTGTTTTTGCAGTGATCATTTGTCTTACAAACTGTCATTCTTCTTACATGGAGAGAGCACGGTATGTGCAAGTGTGGAAGTCAGCCATCATCAGCCTGTTGTACATCTGTCGTCAGAGCACCTAGCTATGGCAGAGGGCTCCAACATTGGACCAGGGTTGCAAGGTACTCACAGCTAACTTAATTGTCTTCCTAAATATGTCAAGAATGCTCTGAAGGGAAGCTTCCATTATGTTTTCACTTTTCCTCAAATGGCCTTACAAGTCAGATAACTTGGGGTCATGAGTCTTATTTTTGGCCATGTGTTGATTGGGAAAATACCTACTGAAATGTTGGGATTTTTGATATAATGTTTCAGTTGTATTCTTTACAGTATGGTTATCATGTTTCAGTTGTATTCTTTACAGTATGGTTATCATAAGGGAAGGAAAGATAAGTATTTTCCAAACATTGTTCCAATCTTTCCAGAAATTTGTGTCAGCTGCTTTTTGGTGAGCATGAGAAGCATAATGCAAACCTAATGCAAAGTTTTTTGAGAATTCCTCAGAAAATGTTTAAGTTTCTTCAGAGTTCCTCAGAAAAAGTTAAGTTCCTTCAGATATCCTTGTGGGAGGTTAGAATTTCCTTACGAAACAGTTTTTCAGAAACATTTAAGACAGATTGAAGAATAGTTTCCTTAAAAAGTCTACAAAACATTTGATATTTCCTTAGAAGATTACTGTAAAGTGATACAATTTTTCAATATTCTTCAGGGATCCTCAAGCGTCTCTCTCGTAGCACTGGAGATTTAAATCCCTAAAATTCTTCAAAATATTCGGGCACCAATGGTTGTATCAGGTATGATTATTAAACTCTGCCTTTATTATTGTAGTCATTTGCATAAAGTTGCTACAGTATATGAACTGACCAGAATTTTTTTAAATTTAGTATGCTCAAGTCAGGGAGTGTGACAGACTACATATGGACTACATATGGACATAGGGAGGGATGCCATGTGGGACATCGATTGGGGACCATATGATATAATATATACCATGTGGTATACACCAAAGGCTATATCAGGCATAATTATTGGACTCTGCCCCTTTTTTCTTATTCAACAGGTCATTTGCATATAAGTTATATGAACTGACACTTTCATACATAGTATGCTGTGACAGCTAGGATGATACTTTAGAGCCTGTGGGATTTCATGTGGTGGGATGCCATGTGGAAAAGAGTGGAAAGCCATGTGATTGATATATGGTGGAATGCCATGCGGGACATGGGATGGGTGTCATATGGGACATGGGATGTCATGTGGGACATGAAATTTTATGGGACATGGGATTTCATGGGATTTCATGTGGGACATGGGGTGGGATGCCATGTGGAACAGAGTGGAATGCCATGTGATTGATATATGGTGGACTGCCATGCAGGACATGGGATGGGTGTCATGTGGGACATGGGATGTCATGTGGGACATGAAATTTCATGTGGGACATGGGGTGGGATGCCATGTGGGACATCAGGTGGTAAGCCACTGATGCGGGACACACGGTGTGATGCCGTGGGGAACATAGGGAGACCAGGAGGGATCCCATGTGGAACATAGGGAGAGATGTCATGCGGTACATATGGTTGGATTAATGTGGGACATGTAGGATGGGATCCATGTGGAACATATGATGGGATGCCATGTGGGTCATAGGGTGGGATGGCATGTGGTACATATTGTAAAATGCCATGTGAGACATACTGTAAGGTGGAATGCCATGTGGGTGATATGGTGGAATACCATGTGGGACATGGGATGGGATGTCATCAGGGACATGGGATGGGATGTCATGTGGGACATGGGGTGGGATATCATTTGGCACATGGTATGGGATCCATGTGGGACATAGGGTGGGATGCCATGTGGGTCATAGGATAGGATGCCATGTGGGACATAAGGTGGAATGCCATGTGGGACATGGGGTGGGATGTCATGTGGGAGATATGGTGGAATGCCATGTGGGACTTAGTGTGAGATGCCATTTTTATAATTGGCCGGTTCATGATATGGGTGTCAATTTGCATGGGCATGCGAACCATGATGGTATTTACCATTCTAGTTTTCAATGCGAAACCTGTATGCAAGATGGCTGTCATAACATACAAATTGAAATTACATATTTTGCCACAAACTTGCATGTAACCCAGTTCATAATTGTTCATCATATATCAATTTTCAAAACAAAGGTCTGAATACAAAATGAGAACTTATTTATTCTTCCTCTATATTTATATTTTTAAGACATGTCAGTTAATAGAGTAATAGCTGTTTCTGGTTTGCCAAATTAATGACATTGAACTGTCATTTTTTGCATTTGGTGAAAGCCTTCACATACTAGCTATTTCTGAGAAAATACAGAAGCTCTTTTTTCTGAAGGTTTATCAATGATTCTTTGAGAGACACCAAGCAAGAATTTCACATAATATTCCATGAGAATCAATTGAAGCAGATGTTATGGATGTGAACAAAGACTGACATGAAAGTGCTCCTTCTTCAGTTGTGGCCTTTGCACTAACTTTTACCAACATTGGAAGGGAAAGGAGAGGTTGTTTATAGAAGATTTGTTCTCTTTTGGCTGGTGATGTGTGCCCCTGTGATAGATGATGATGCGAGCTGCTCAAGTATAATATGTGATTGTTTTTAGTGTTATTCTTTGTTAGCTGCATTTCTTTATTTGTATTTCATATCAGGCGCTGGTGATGAATGTACTCTCCTCTTTGTGTAACATGCATTTGGCTTTGTAGTAGACATCATTTCATAGGAACTTTTAAAAGGCATCACAAATTTTTCACAGCAAATTTGATTTCCAGCCACATTTGCAATACAGTATGCCTCATAGTCTTAAATAAAGTCTCACAAATTTTTCACAGCAAATTTGATTTCCAGCCACATTTCCAATACAGTGTGCTTCAGAGTCTTAAATTTTCTCCCAACAGATTGCAGGATTTAGCAGTCACAATTGTGAAGAACAAATTCCCCACTTAAATTTAAATCTTTTCTAGGGTTATTTAAAAAAAAAATGGAAGTTGAGATAAATTTACTGTTAACTTCAGAAGGATAGCGACGTGTAGTTTCCTCAATGTGTGGGATTTAAGTTTCTTTTCTAAGGTTGAAAAAAATGAAAATTGACATATGGATAACAACAAGAAGTTTCCTCAATGTGAAAGTTACATCATTTGCTAGCATAATAGCATATGCTTTAAGATAAGAATAATGCATTTTCATTGATAGGCATTGAATTCAACCTCTAAAGAACAACCACATGGAGTATGGATTACTGGCACCTGGAGCCTGTCAAATTATGGAGTTAAATAAGAAGAGTTACTTCTGCAAATGTTATTAAAAAGATCTCTTTTCTGCAGTTGAAATGTCACATTATACAGAATACAATATTTGAGAACAACTGATGCATGTCTTTTTGCTTCATTGATTTGATACAGGTTTGCAATGAACTATTACTGACCTGCCTAGAGTCGTGACAATTACAAGGTCATTTATCATTGCAGGAAGAGTTAATCTCCTTTTGAAATATTCTTAATGAATGCAAAAAACTATTATTTGTGGAACATTTAAGCTCTGGATCTCAAGCACTTGTAAATTTCCTTATAACTGATGAAAATTATTTTCTACACTGTTTTACCATGGAGATTTGATGTAGTTTTGCTGTGTTTTCATAAAGTTATCAAATGTTGCCAAATGCACTATGGTCACAAGTTCTTATTACTGACAGATTCCTTTCTCTGAAGAAAAGGGAAGATGCAAGTAACTGACTGTCATTTTGCTTCCTTTCAGTGATTCTTGCACCTTATGGTCTGAATGGATACTTGCTAGAACAACCATCCAAGCTAAATAACCAACAAACGCAGAGAGCATGGCAGGTCTTGGTTGAATGGAAAAACTTCTATCCTATTCCCTATCCCCCGGGGTCATCAACCTCTGACAAGGCAACTGAAGGGGAGGATGGAGAAGGAGTGTTACCTGCTGCAGTGGAGGTATATGTTGGTGAGTTAACCTCATAATTTTATCAGAGTAGGTGCTGCAGATTTATTTTGCCAATATGGAGGTCCTGTGAGGCCAGTGCATAACAAGTAAAGAATTGAAATAGAGACATTTAGTGTTATTCTGTCATGCTGGTTGTTACCCTCTAAAAGGTTGTTTCTTGAAAGGCAAACATCCTAAAATCTACGCAACTCGCACACACATTTCTGTTATCTCATCTTACCTGTAAGCCCCCACTCCCACTGCAGGTTAGGCATAGTGAGTACAAACTTACCGCAGACAGCATATGCATTAGAGGCAGCACCTGCATTAGAGTATCTGCACACATGTCTCTCTCAAGTATCAGAATCATAAAGAGCATTGAAGACAGCATGATACCATTTAGCTATTTTCCTTGCTATTTCCTTGCCTGTGCCATTGTCAGACTTGGTCATTTCTTGATGTTGTCAAGCGATGAGCATGTTTTCGGTGTACCTCTGGATTTGTGTTCTTCCATTGAACTCACTAGGATATACTTCTCCAGGCTGTTAGACCGTATGGCGTGGACATAATGCAGTTTTCTCCTCTTAATGGTGTGCTTTGCAATTGGGTATTGTACCACCCTCCCTTATCACAATTAGTCAGGTACTTGTAGTTTGTTCAGTTGGCATGTAGAGATGTCAGATAACAATAGAATATTACAGAGACAGTGAAAAAGGAAATACTAATGTGAGTAGAAACAAAGCAAAGTTTGTTAAAAATACGAAAAAAGGTTACGTATAATGTAGCAAAACTAGTTGTACTTGTTTTATATGGGTTACTTGTCTGCAAATCACTTCTCATGTGCCATTTTCAGAACATTTATTTTATATAAATATCAAGTTCAACATAATACCGTATATTCTCTAATAGATGCCCCGAGGGGTGTTGCATTTTCGAAAAGAGGGGCATGAGGGTAAATTTCAGATGTAAATGACTTTTAAACTGTAATCTTTCCATTCTTTGTGTAGAAAACAAACAAAAAGGTAATTTAATTGTATTTTTTGTGTGTAGGTCTATGCCCAATGTAAGACGTGTGAAAATGTAAGTTTATGTCTATATCAGTTGACTTTCATGCATTGTCTCAGCGTTTAGTTGTCACCGCAACAAACAATGTGGGGGTTTATTAGAGGAAGAGTGTTTATTAGGGAATGTACAGTAAGTAAATAAGGCCACAGACATGAAATGTTTGGTGACATTATTGTTTATGTCCTCATCTTTACAAATTAGGGGTACAAATTTAGAGGTATCACCCCAACTCTAAACCTACCTGTCACCTTCCTCCCTTTCTCTATTCATCACACATTGGACACCTCCCTCCCTTTCTCTATTCATCACACATTGGACAGATAACATTAAAGAAAATAATCAAATAATGCACTCATGATTTGAATAGCTTCCTCACAATATTTCCTGAAGGTTTATAGGCTTAACTGCTACTCATGCAGAGAGAGCTGACTACATCTTATGGATGTATTCAACTAAACCTCTTTATCTTCGTTTAGAAACCTCCCAAGCAAGCTGCATTTTTCACTCCCCTGGCTGAATTGCTCATTAGTTCATCAAGTGTATTCTTGTGAAAAACTTAATTTATTCACCTATCCTTGTGGATAACAGGTCACTGTCACCATTATCTTTGAAGGGAATTCTGGTGTGTAATTAATGTATAACTTAATTCATCAAATGCCAATGTATGCTGTGGAATTAAGAAAGCATAATGATCTCAGTGTATTTGATGAAAGCATATTTGACTTGGGAATAACTGCTTATCATTAGCTTGAACCTTATGATTTAAGGGTTGTGGTTACTTCATCAGAGTATGATATTTATTACACATGTAACATAGGGAAGAGATTGTTGATGCATGAAACTCTTTATCATATATGCAGCTGTACAGTTTCATGTACAAGAGAAATATTATCTCAAAATCTGTTGAGGTAATTTTTTAAAGAAAATTTTGAAATGCAAGACGAAGATGTTATAGCAAAATAACTGTAAAGAACAAAGTTTGAGCATGAAAAATCATTGTTAACAAAAAGAAAAGAAGAAAGTGTTTGCACAAATATGTGTGAATATTTTTGTTATCTGGTGACAGTCAGGGTATAAAGAATAAAAGGGTAGTTATGCAAGGCTGTGATAGAGTATGAGTGACACAGAGAATTATTATTATTTTGATTACCCTTGAATGGTCTATGGATGTATAGATGCAACATAGCTGCATTGCAATCTATTCCAACCCGTCTTGCTTGCCCCCTCTACAACCTTCACAGAACTTCCCTCGCTCCCCACAACTCAATAGCCGAGCTCTTCCAGAAAAATCCTCCTAATAAAATTATCTCCTTCCTTCATCATGCTTCCCTCTACAACCATATTTAGTCATCCTCTCCCACCCCTTCTCTCTACTTTGTTTTTTTCACCCATGCACTTCGTCTCTCGATCCCAGCTTTCTTGCTTTAAATTCTCGCGTTTCTTCTCAATCTCCCCCTGTTTTCTTTCCTTCCTACCTCTGAAATGATTTAACCTCTCAGGCGCAATTTGACCCTTGCTGTCGTGGTGCCGTTAAGCCCTCATCAAACAAACAAACATGAAAGTTGCAAAAAAATCATGAAATTTAGTTGAATATTATCCATGTTATAGTATTTTGAATTTTTAGTCATCAACATGCAAATTTGTAGGACTGACGATTACGCGTGTAAACATTTAAGGGAACGAACCTTCGAATAAACGTTTAGTATAATCCTCCGAATAGTTTAAACGTTTGTGATTTACACTTACCGTTAAAAGTCAATAACATTAAAAAAAATACAGCCTTCGTTCAATGACTTTTACAATTCAAACTTTACATACGATCAACAAAGGATCTAATACCCTTAAAGACAGGAGTTGAAATTTGCCCTAATTAGCTATGAATGGGGATATATTTGAATTTGATTTGCTGAAGTTAGAGCTACTTGATGTAAAGGCTTAGGCCCGATTAGCAACAGTTTAAGGCACAAATCCGCATTAGGTTAATACCTGTTTTACAAGATGTAAAACTGACCCAGAAATTAACGAACAAAAAAGCTTTGATTGTTATTTTCACCACAAATAAATTCAACGATTACCTGATAGAGTCCAATAAATTGCACAAAAAGGAGAAAAAGATTGCAAAATAAACAAACAAATGTTTCAAAGTTGCTGAGATTTCAGCATGGTTCACACAGATCACAGCTATTTTCCAGAGGCTTGTTTTAAATACAGTACAGTTGGGATCAGTCTGGGTTGAAATATTTTTTTTACAGTACGCTACTGTAGTGGGTGGCGCACTTTAAAAACTTGTGCAATATGGTCATAATTGTTGAAAACGTCTCAAAGTGCTTGCAAGACATGGTAAATTTACTTGCTGATTATTTTATTACTGCATCTGTTTAAAGCGTGTTCCAACCATGGATCATTATTTTTTAAGCCTTATGGGTAATTTGAAGACTTATTATAAGGCCCCTACTCAAGTTTTGTGACATTCTTTGCTTATTTGATTATTTGTAGATCAAAAACCCTTTGAATCGATACAAATTAGCATACCCCTGATCAAATTATAGCAAGGAAGAGGCTTTCCCATCATTTACACTTGTTGTTAGATTAGATAGAAATGAAATAATAATAAATAAATCACTGTATCAAATTGTGTAAATCAAAATACAATAATGAAAAAATATTTTGAAATTTAAAAAAAAAAACAAAATTAATAAGTAAAAGACAGATGAGAATGTTGCATTGTAAATATTTATCTCCACATTAATTAACACTTTTAATTACCATTTAAGTTTCATGATTTTTCATTAGTGGGAGAAGTCAGTGTAACCCTTTGAATATGTTTTTAAGTTAATCTATAACAAATTCTTTAAATTCAGCCATTGGTAAAGCCAATACATCATCAAACTTAGTGGCTTTATGTGTGTAAGACAAAGGAAAGCTACTCAGCTGATGACATGAGAATTTTCAGGCATAATGTGATCTGACATTGTAAAAGGTCTAAAGTGGTAATTGTGAATCAATATTGATGCCGTCATGATTTTTAGTGGATTTGTCACCAATGTGGTAATGTGCCACTAGGTCAATTGTATTTTTAACTAATCTCATAAATATTGTTAATCTCAATTTCACAAACATCGTCCTTTAAACCACCTTTTTTACTGTTTTATTCTCTTTAGTTGCATTTCAAGTTCTCTGGAGATTGTTAATGACAGTGAGCATTAATTTATGGCTCTCAATGTTAACTTCCTTGCTGTCTTAAGTCACCACAATTCAATTATATTTGTGGTAACAATGATCTTTCTTCCCTCAAAACCAAGAAGTACAAGGAAGATCTTTCATTGCACTTGCAATTTCCTAAATTGTAGATCATTTTACTTCATAATCATTGCATCTCTGCTTGATATGACATTTAAGAATTTAATTCAAAAGAGAAATTCAACCTCTTTGCAATAATGCACCCTTGATATTTGATGAAATATTTTCCCCTCATTACGATTTATGTCTGGTCAGTGGTCATACTTGTTACATGTCATTAGTTTCATATGTTGCAATTTCTCATATAAGGTTGCCACATTTTGGTTTGTGAGTTTCCCCTGAGGTATAGTTCTGTTCCAGTCTCGGCAGGAAGTTTGTGTGTGCATGTCTCATTTCCTGTGGAGTGCTGAAGTGCATGTCACTGGACAACACATACAATCCATTAAATTATTGTGAAGTTTTGTACAGGAATGTAATAAAGCAACTTAAAGCTGTTCTTTGCAAACACTTGAAGATCGTTCTTTACATGTTTTCACTTATAAACAATGTAAATTTTCAACACTGCAGTCTATTTATTATTGCATTAGGGTAACACAAGGGGCATAGCTAGATGGGGAATGTGACAACCTTCATATTGTGTTGGCAAATTGAATAGGTCGCAGGACATACAAAATGAGAAACAAATCAAGAAACGAAATCGTACTTGTAATAAAATGACACCAAACTTGTAAGATTTGGATTTTTTTTTTTCTTAAATTTCATGGAGGTATGCAGCTCTTTCACAGCATCACACCTAGACCTCCCCTCCTGCCCCATCCCAACACACACACACACACTAAATGTATTAATAACCATAAAAGTGGTTGTTAATGCCGATAGATAACATCTTACTGCATTTTCACTAACAGTTGGATGTTATTATCTGTCATAAATTTTACTTGAATATTTCCTGGCTCTTTGTAGCTTTTCTGTGTTTGCTGCTTGCCACTGACACAAATGTTTTATACATAGATTTAAGTGATATAATTCTGGTTCGAGATTACACAGATTGCTGTTCAGAAATGAATATTTATGAATCGACTCTTAAAAATGAATGTTGTGGAAACACATTTTCAGAGATATCTAATTAAACGAATTGCTACATTTCGTTACCATGCAGTAATATTGTTCAAGAGAAATGAAATTGTTTGAATATGGAATTTTGCCAGCTATTTTAAACAATACAAATTTAGGTATTTTGAATGTTTATAGACCCCCATATTCATCAGGACATGCAATTCAGTGCTCTTCATTTATAGAGAAATTTGCAAACTTAGTGAAGTATACAACAACTTCCATAATATCATTGTGGTTGGAGATTTCAATATCCATTGGGATGACAATAACAATCATGACACGAAGCTTTTTTAATCTAATGAAGACATATAGTCTTATTCAACATGTTAACTGTACCACTCATTACTCAGGCCACATTATTGATAAATTAAAGACGAAATTCAGTTTAACATATATGAACCATAATTTTTTTCTTTATATTTCTGATGATGGAATAATTTAATTTCATGTGAATATAACTAAACTGTCAGTAATCAAACAAGAGGTGGAATATAGGAAAGTAAAAAGCATTGAGCTTTAAAAATTAGATACTGATCTGCAGGCATTTGTGGATGAGCTGATAATATCAGACACGAGTCGTGATATACTGGTGATGGACTTTAATAAAGGAATGACCAGAATCCTGGACAATCATGCTCCGGTAGTACAACGGCATTTTACATGCAGGCCCAAACCAGTTTGGATTACAGATGAGGTATTTAGTTTGAAAGCAGAGAAAATTGGGCATAAATGTCTCAACTACTGATCATAAAATTGCATTAACAAATCTTCAACGAAATTATCGTAAACTAATTTGCATATTAAAATGGGAGTATGTCAATACATCTATTAGGGAATGTAATGGGGACTCTAGAGCAATGATTTGGTATTGTGAATTAATTGGTCGGGAGAAGAAAGGAGAAGCCAATGCCAGAGGAGGAAGCAGATGACTTACTTACTAACAATTTTGCTGATTTTTTTTCATGGGCAAGATCTATAATATCAGGGATGGATTAAAAGATTATTCACTTTTCAATCCACCTAAAATAGATTGCAAAGAATTAAGTGTATTTAGGACCATGAACAAGGATGAAGTAATTAAACTGACATTGCAGTCCAGTTCCAGGAATTGTCCAACGGATTTATTTCCGGCAATTTTGATGAAAACACACCTTACAGTACTCTTACCTCTTTTAACAGAGATTCTTAATGACTCATTAACAACTGGTAGTTTTTCAGCTCACTGGAAAGCATTTATAATTCGACCACTTCTAAAGAAACCTGGTCTTGATTTAATTATGTCAAATTACAGACCGGTGAATAACTTACATTTATATACAAGGTTGTCAAAAAAGGTATGTTATACAATTAAATGATCATCTGAATAGTGAGAACTTGTTACCTAACTGTATTAGTGCATATAGGCAGTCATATAGCACTGAAACAGCCCTAATCAAAGTAACAAATGACCCTTTGCTAAACATGGACCAGCTGAAAGCTACAGCACTGATAGCACTGGACCTCTCAGCTGCTTTTGTTGCTGTTGATCATAATGTCCTCATTGATGTGCTTCAAAAGTAATTTGCTATCTCAATGACACTGCATTGAAATGGTTTCATAGCTACTGTAACTAAGTGACAAACAGGAAGATAAAAGTGCAATTAAGAAATCTTTCTCAAAAGAGCAATGCCTTCTATTTTCTGCACCACAAGGAAGCTGTGCAGGCCCCGTGGCATATGTAAGCAAGTACCCTACAAGGGTATATTGCCACCAGTTTCCTCAATGATGAAAACAAGTCACAATTATGGGATTCTCTGATGACCATTCTTATTGGTTGAATCCAAATAATCCTAATGACAAGGTAAATTGTATGTCAGCTTTAGAGGCATGTGCTAACACTGTATGGAACTAAATTCAACTCAAATTAAATAGTAGCAAAACCGAGTATATTAAATTTGCTAGCAATGTCCAGAGAAACAAGTTTGTAACAAATGGGATAAATATTAATAATGAGCATGTTGTTGAAAGTCACTGTATGAAATGCTTAGGTGCATTACTGGACAATGAGTTATTTTTTCATAAATATGTAGATAATAAGTGCAAAATTGCTATTATTAATTTATATCGCTTAAGAATAATAAGTCATTTGACTAAACAATCTATGGAGCAGTTAGTTCATTCATTAGTAATATCCACCTAATAATAATGTTCATTCTTTAGTAATATCCCACCTAATAATAATAATGATAATATACAGTTCTTATAAAGCGCAACACATGCTAAAGTCTCAATTTACCTAGACTACTGTAGCATTCTATATGGTTTATTCAAAACATATTTGGCTAAACTACAGTGTGTACAACAAACTTTTTCTACAAAACTATTACTGGACAAGAAAAAATATGACAGTGCCACTAAGTGCCTCAAGGAGCTTCATTGGTTACCCATCAAATCCAGAATATTGTTTAGACTTTCATGCACGAGTTTCAAATGCGTACATAACCAGGCTCCCACTTATTTAACTTTGTATTTCATAGGTAGGCATACTAAATATGCGTTAAAGGAGGGCGTATTTTATTGGGAGTCTAATAGATAATACAGTGCGTGTCTTGTATAGGCTTTTTATACAGCTACTTTGGATTTCAATATTCATAGCTTTGCTGTGTTGTACTGCACTGTCGATCATGCACATAGGCCTAGGTGTGTAGGGTACTCAGCCGGTTGTTAGGACTTCACAAATGCACAGAAAGTTTATTTAGTTACTATTTTTCTTCTAAACTTATTTACCCAATAAACTTTACTTGAGTTGGCGTTTTGTTCATGGTTGGAACGCATTTCAATTGTCATTTGGTAATAAATCAGCGAGAAGTTCTTACGTTGAGGATTTAATGACACAGTAATACTGTGTCATTAGGTAAGTGTAACAAGGGGGTTATTACACTAACGTTACAGTCAAATACTCAAGTCATTCTTCTAGCCTACAGTATTAGCCAAATCCTCCTAGGCCCAGGCTTCTTTATCGGCTAAAAACATCAAGTTTTAAGTTTAACGTAGTCCCCACAAATTTGTCACTATAGTAAGTATATTGTACCAGCAGAAGATCAGAACTTCAAGACTTAACTGCTTAACGTGTGCATAAGTTAAGTTACATACGTACACACACAGTGAACGTTCAAAAGCACTCTGTGAGTAAACAAACTTTCATTGAGAGCACTCGGCGCGCAAACAAACTTTCATAGAGATTAAATCCACGAAGAAAATAAAAAAAAAATGGATCGCGAGAGTTGATCGGATGTGGACAAAATGCCCACAAATTATCACAAAAAAGACGCCCTCACTTTTTGGTTGAGCGCTCCTTAACCCTTACTCTATCACGTGGTGATATTATCGCCGTTTTCAAACCACCTTAAAAAATAAACTGAAATAAAAACGGGACTTTACCAAAGTCCTATAGGAGTAATCTTGGTATCATTTTAAAGTACTCAGATATTTCTTTCACAAATTGTAACTTTCTTATAGGTCATATTACCTAATTTTGAGGAAAAGTAGCTTGAAAATGGGGGTCAAACTCAAAAATTGGCAATTTTTTTTCTTTTTGTTTTTTCTTTCTTTTAAATCTTACAATAACTTTAGGATCACATTTTTGCTTTAAAATCAAACACACAAAGCCTAAGACATGATATTATTGATTTCTGGTCTAATTTTTATAATCCTTACCTGCAATCTTTTGTTCTGGAGAAATTTCATGAATTGATACCATTTTTGACCGTTTTTTCCTTCTTCAAAAAATCGTGTACCAAAATCGTACATCATCGCACATGCTACGTTGAACAGCTGTTCGAAAGTGCTTGCAATTTCCTTTTATTTGATATAAATTCCTTTTATTTGATATTTAAATAAAGGCATACCCTCCTCTGTTTGGACCCTGTCTGTCCTATAATAATTAAATTTCACCATGCATTTTCAATGATCATGTAGAGTAGTGTATCAAATTTGCAACAATTTCTTGCACAAATACCCAAGCGAACATAGAGATTTGGCAGAGGTGTCGGAAGGAACTTAGGGCAAAATCCAGTGAGGACACTTTCATTATTTAAGATTTCTAATGAGGATCTGAACCAAGAACAAAGTCTTTTAGTTCCATGTGAGGGGAGGTGGATGATGTTTGAATCCAGATCGAGGGCACAGGATTTGAGGGGCACTTATTTGTGACTGACATATTTTGAAAGCATGTATGGTATGACAACTTAACTTGAGTGACAATTTTTAATGTCCACCCCTTCTCCCTCTTCACTCCCCCTTCCCCTCTCCCTTCCACTTCCTCTCTCCCTTCCAATCCCCTCTAACTTCATCTTTAAATGTCACAAATGGTCATAAAAGTTCTTTTTTTCCTTTTCTTCTTAACTTTGCAGCCACGACAAATTGCAGATTTGTGAACTTAAGTGTAGATCAAATATTGAGAACTAAAATTTGGGAAAACATGAAAATTTCATACCAAGATCTATAAGAATTGGAAAATTTATTGATTATAAGTCTGAAATTCGGAAATATTTACATCACGATTAATCAATTGTATTGACCATGATTTGGAATATTTAATATTCCAAACAATGTGGGGTCCTTAGTATGGTTTAGAAGGTTTTTCATACTTTTCTGAGTTGCAAAAAATTAATTGAACTGGGTATAACAGTGTAATTATATTTGATACGATTCAAAATCAAGTCTGCATTATCCAAATTCACACTCAAAAGCCCAGTCTTCAGTGAGTCAGTGGCGAGGGCCTCCATTGTCCCCCTCCCCCGACAAATTAAAAGTTGCTCTCTGTTGAAATTTTGGTAGCCTGTACATAACATTTTTAACCGTTGCAAAGAAGGTAGAAAATGGTACATCAGTGTATTGCAAAGGGCTGGGTATATATCATAAGTTTGCCCTGGCCCCTTTTCAAATAATGAAAATTTGGGGTGCCCGGCACAACCATGGCAAGGATATTTCTAAACAAAATTATTAGCAGAGAAAACTAGGATGCCAGATGTGAATGCTTTGTTTTTTTCAGTATGAGCTATTTGATGAATACTTGAATAATCCTTTACAATATAAATGGATCAAGGGGGTTAATTTTGTTTTACAATCTTGTGATTTTTTGTGGGGTAAGGAGGGGGGAGGGGGGGGGGGAGGTGTGCTGCCAATAAATAGATTTTGTTTTCTAATAAACTACATCCAGCAGGCCCATAGCCAGGAATTTGAAAAGGGGGTGCTTATTATATTTTTAGATTTCAAAAAGGCACATTCTCGACAAATTAAGAAAGAAGGAAGGCCCCCCCTCCCCCCTCCCCCATTCCGTTACGGGCCTGTTCAGAGTAGGCCTATAAATAATTAGTAGCGTTAATAAGTGACCTGAGATATGAGTCGAATGCCTTTGTTGTGCCTTTCAGTGTGTGTTGATTGATCTGATTAGTTCAAGACAGCTGACCAACGACACCGTTTATTTGACTTTTTCAACCCGTAACTAAAACTGCATTGAAATATTTAATTAGTGGAGATTCTTAACTATTTCTTTGCAACTTTAAGGCAATGCAAGAATTAGGGTGCTAGTCTCCACCATTAGTCTGAAGCATTTGACCACTGGTGAATTCATATAATCACATCTAAATTTCTTGGCATGTTTTGAGTTCCACTCAATTCATATTCAACATTGATGAAATTAACAGTGTGTTTACAACATGCATTTCTAATGCTTTGTTTCAGTGAACTGTTGTTATTGGAGATACGGTTTACTGATTTAAGCTGGTAGAGCTATCATGTATGTGTGGGTAACTGCACTTCATTTTGAATCATTCCACCACTACCATTAATCTTGCCTTCTTGAGCTCACCATATGGTAGGAATCTCCCACGGTGATAGACAAGCATAGATATCCATGTTTTACTGGAAAAATTGTAGCATTTGAAAGGAATTTGGCAGATTAAAGCAGTATGTTTCATTCAACTGTCATAAATCAATGTTTGGGTATTATTGATTTATTTTGTAATGAAAGTAGATTAGATACAAGATCAAATTATATAAATTAAAAGGCGGAGAAGATCCTCATTCTCCAAAAAAGGTAAAGGTTGAATAGAATGGTAATTGGGTCCTTGGATTTGGTAGATAAAGTGGGTTTAGTTAAAATAAACAAAAGGAAAACAGATTCAGTAAATGTAAACAAGGGAGTTTTGAGTAAAAGAAAGAAAGAAAAGAAGAAAAAAAAAACAAGGGCTTAGGTAAAGAAATAAGATGAAGTAAATCCAAAAATGTGATTCTGTTGACTTGATAATATCGGTATAAATGATTAAAAATTATTCAAACATAAAATTTCCTGGAATTTAATACATTGTTTGTAAAAATTGATTATTTATGTACCCATTTCCTGTTTGTATAAATGTAAAAATGATCTGTAACAGATTCTTTAAAATCTCTTTATGCTGCAGGTGGTGTGAAGATGCTGTATCCTAGCTGTTATGTGTTGGTGGTACAAGATGAGATGATGATTTCAATGACTACCAATACTGTACATTCTCCACCTCCCATGATGTCTGGCACAAGCAAACAGTACAGTACTGTGGCAGGTAAGGCAAGATAAGTGAAGGTGTAGATTTTGTCACATCAGATCCAAAATGTGGGTAGATAATTTTGTTGCTCAGGTAGTAAGACTTGGGTTAGGGATGCAGGGATTGACGAACCACTCGCAGGGCTGCTCAGGAAAAGTATTATGTGGGTTGTTTTGAAGTTTGAAATGACTTCTATACAAGTGTTAATGTGGTGAAAAATAGTTGGGTGTTAATTTGCTTTGAATCACTGCTGAAAAAGTACTTGGCAAAGGTATGTGAAATTTTGGTGTGACTTTTACAGAAGCTTCAAACTTGTAATTTAATGTTGGGACATCCTCTGCCAACGATGTTGACAGAGGTTATGCTTTGCCTCTGTAAATTTGTTTGTTTGTTTGTCATCAAGATTTCTAAGAACTGTTGATTGGATTATAATCTAAATTGGTGTGTGGTTTTGTTACTGCCTAAAAAGAAGTGTGACAAATTTGGGACATATTGGGACAGGGGAAGGGTGTAAATGGAGGGTTGGGGACATTTTAAGGTGAGTTTGTCTGTCATTAACATATCTCACGAACTGATGATTAAATTTAAACTAAATTTGGTGTGTGGTTTTATTGCTGTTTCAGGAAGAAGTGATTATAATTTGGGAGTAATTGGAACAGGTAAAGGGCAGAAATTGAGGGCTGGGGATGTTTTAGGATGAGATCTGTTAAGACAAAGTTGGGAAGACTTGAAGTGAAACTTTCCAATGGAATGTGCTGAACAATGACTTTGCACTCTCTGCATGAAGATCCAAACAATCAGTTTTCTGGACTCAAAAGAGACTTACATCAAGTGTTCTCTGGAATCATGGAAAATTAAACAGTTGGTTTCTGCCATGAATGGAAAATGATGGAATGTGAATCCTGGCTAAATAGAACTCAAACAATGATGATTTACTTGGAATAAAACTGAAAACAATGGGTATGGCCTTGGAAGAAATTCAGTCACAAGATAATCTTCAAGTGTTCAGATTGCAAATGATCATTACAGATCAAAACTTGGAGATGAATGTTAGTGGACCTAGGATTTCTGAGGATCAAATGAACTCTATCAAATTATTCTAGGCATGTTGGAATTGCAACTGGTAGAGGTATGCGCTTTAGAGAGTGCCAATAGTTTGGTGTAATACTGTTTTGCTTTTAGATGTATGATGTACATTTATGGCTTGAATGACTTTTGCTGTGAGAAATTGTGTTAGTGATTTGACTTAAGCATTTTCAGATTTGATGTTTTCTCACTGCAAACTTCTATGTTTAATACATAAGCTAAGGATGATCCAAAGAACGGTACTTTTAGTCAAAATAAAGGAACTTTTGTAAACCAAAGTGTACAAACATTCCACAATCTCAGAAAGTACAAAATTTCCTTGTTTATAGAAATTTATGAGAATAATAAATATTGGCAAAAATTTATTGGGGTGTATGGTGGTGTTCATAATTTTATACTTAGCCTTGTAAGTGTAGAGATGTGTCTAGAGATGGTTGATCTCTTCTAATGGGAGAAATGTCTTCATATGATAAATAGTGTGTGACCAACAGGACGGGTTCTTTACTTTTTTAAAAAGAGTTGGTATGTCTCATCAACATGATTGTAGGAGAATAATTGAGAATAGAACACGTAAGTCTGTTTTTGCATTACTTAGCTACATCCTCAATGAACTTGACACCACCTACCTCCCCTCCAGATCAAGCAAGTGATACTCACAGCTCCTACCCACCAGGCACTATGGTAGACGCATGTGTTGGCACCAGGAACCTCGGTGATGTTGACCATTCAACTCAGAAGGTGACTGATCGCATTTGGCACGAAATGCTCGTACCTAAAGACAGCAGCCCTTCCAAACAACCATTGCAAAATTCCAAGTAAGTTGAGAACATATAGTATGGATGTAGCGCTAAGCCATTGATGACTATTGACAAGCATTGCAAATTGAGTTCAGATCTCTTATTACACAGGGAAGTGCTAATGCACAGTACCTGGATTTTTGTGGACGTGATCTGTTCTGGAGCCAAGTTTGAAGAAATTGCTCTCTCCAAGAGGTTATCCTTCATGCTGATCTTTTGACCCTTTCTGGTTAATATGCATTACAAAACCAAACAAAATCTGCACAGGTATCTGCACTCCAATTTGGAGTAGGGTTGTATTGTAGATGTTTTAGAATGATTGTGGATATTATCATGGAATCTTATGTAAACAAACAAAGTGTCATGTGTTTTATGGATTGAGATGTAAAAAGGTTCATCTTTGTAGGCTGTCACAGCAACTCTTCATCCTTCAGGTCCAGAGTATTTGACCTGTATTTGTTTTATTTCAGTTTTACACCTCAAATCTCATACTTTGTGTTTTCAAAGAAGATACTACCCTAGTAAACATAGGCATGCAGGATTGGGGTGTTAAAATGAAGAAGGATTTTAACATAAGAGAGGAAAATGTTGTCATATGCTTTGAGTTTCTGGGACATAGAGCTTTGAGTTCATTATTTACTAATTGCAAAATAAAATTAAGGAACATTTGTAGATATACATGTTTAATTCAAATTGTGAGATATGAATTAATGGCTTTTTTGTGTTTTTCTTTAGTTAAGGCTGTGATTATGTTGGCTCTTGCTTCTTGCCACCTTTTTTATCCTGTTTTAAAGTAGTGATCAAGCTTTTTCTTTCAAATATTGTTTTAGGTTAGGAAATTGGATTGATGAAGACAGGTAAAATTGAGATTGAACATAAGCATTTTATTGCATATATTTTTCTTGCCAGTTTTTTTTTTTTTTTTCTTTTTCTTTTTTTTTCTTTCTTCTTTTTCTTCAAATTTAATTTGAATTAATGAACCCTTTTTTTGTACAATGAAAAGTTCAATAATGTTTTGGGGTTTTGAGAAAAATACTTTCTGTATTTTGGAATCTAGCTACCATAGGATTCAATTTTACATTATGCTCCAAGCAACTGCCTGTAAGTGGTGAACTGTTTTAGTAATAGACGACTGTCCTGTGGAAGGCGATTTAATTTTTTTTTTTAAAGGATTAATAATTCATGAACACCTAGTTAGTTTCAGGAGGAAAGAGATGTAAATTAATAGTTTTCTGTTTTTCAATATATTTATATTAATATATATATATATATATATTATATATATATATATATATATATATATATACATATATATATATATATATATATATATATATATATATATATATATATATATATATATATATATATATATATATATATATATATATATATATATATATATATATATATATATATATATATATATATATATATATATATATATATATATATATATATATATATATATATATATATATATATATATATATATATATATATATACATATATATATATATACATATATATATATATATATATATATATATATATATATATATATATATATACACATATATATATATTAATTTATTTATTTTTTCAGTGATACAATTTTGCATGAAAATACAAAAAGTTAAAAAGACTGTTAAGTATGAAAAAAAAAAAGAAAAAAAACTTGTATAAAATAGAGCCCTTCTGGTGACACAGACATAGATAATATGCACTAAACATTATAATATGAAAGAAGAAACATGCAGAAAGAAATGCACCAGAAACAAAACAAATACCAAATATGGTAATAACAAAAGATATACATAAAAAGAAATAAAAATGCTGAGAAGTCAACACCAGCCCACCACAGAAGATAATTTGAAAAAAAGAAAAGAAGATGAAGTGTGGTGATGTGATATTTAAATGCACTCTTTTCAGTATGGGTGGAACCAGTGAGGCTTCAGTGGCAGGTGAGGAAACTCCTAGTCATACAGATTCCTCTCCTACTGCCACCAGTACCAATGCAAATACAGCTCCCATGTGGAATTACAGTGATCCCACGGACAAGGCAGATTGTGTGTGCTCAAGGTGAGTCATCTTCAAAGTGACTTCAAATACTCAAATTGACTGAAATTAGTTGTTTTTGTTCAGATTTTTTATTTACATGCTATTGGTTACAAGTGTTATATTTGTCTTGTGGAAAGGAAGCAGAACCCGAGCATGTTTTAGTACTGAATTATTTTGAAATTACATGTCATCTACATACACCTTTTTTGGGAGTATGTTCCGAATCTACATACTCTTTTCTTGGGAGTATGTTCCAAATAGGAGCAATTAATTGTATTTAGGGGAATGTATCTGAATACGTAAAGAAAATCATTCACATTATAAATGAAAGATCACATACACACACCTGAAAATTAAAGTGATTACATACACACACCTAAGTGATTATTTGTGAGAATATCCTGCGGGTGTTTTATCAAGATAATGCACTTTGGTATGGTTTTTTTTTTGCTGGTTGACAGTTCTTGTGCTACCAACATTGTACCTTCTAGGCATTGAATATCTATCTAAAATATTAGTTTCATGGCATGATATGCTTTTCTGTGAAAAAAATACCTGGTTGTGAGTTTGTGAAGTACCCTGTTGTAGGTATAATGTATAGGTAACTGAAGATGGGCATTAAATACATAACTCTTTTCAAAAGCATATCGTGAATTTACCTTAGGGGGAGGTGAGAAGTTGTTTAAGCTGAAAGATAGGAACTATCCTAACATTTGTTTTTTCAACAAAGGTTCATTGCTCAAATTGTAATTACCTCTGCCAACGAAGTTGGACGGAGGTTGTGTTTTCACCTTTTGAATTGTTTGTTTGTCATAAAGTTATCTCCAACTTATGACTGGATTTGGATCAAATTTGGTGTGTGGTTTTGTTACTGCTTAAGGAAGAGGTGATAACAATTTGAGACATTGGAACAGGGGAAGGGTGAAAATGGGGTGGGGGCATGTTTACCCCCATTTGTCTGTCATCAAGATATCTCAAGAACTGATGATTGAAATGGATTAAATTTGGTGTGGTTTTGTTACTGCTTTAGGAAAAAGTGATTACAATTTGAGACATATTGGCACAAGGGGAAGGGTGCAAATAGAGGGGTGGGTACATTTTAAGGTGAGTTTCCCTGTCATCAAGATATCTCCAGAACTGGTGATTAGATTTTGATTAAATTTGGTGTGTGGTTTTGTTACTGTCCATGAAGAAGTGATTACAATTTGGGACTAATTGGAACAGGGGAAGGGCAGAAATTGAGGGGTGGTATGTTTTAGGATGAGATCTGTCAAGACTAAGTTGAAACTTTCCAATGGAATGTGCTGAACAATAACTTTGCGTTTCTGAATGAAGATCCAAACAATCAATTTTCTGGACTCAAAGAGACTTACATTAAGTGTTCTCTGGAATCAATGAAATTCAGGTTGTACAGTGGGTAGAATGGTAGGGTAGGTAGACTAGCAAGGAGGTATGTGGAGTAACATAGTGAGTGAAGTACAAGAAACAGCAATCATAAGGTGATTATTTCAGCATGCGGAAGATTAGACACATTACCATGTATGAGGTACATTAGTAGGTGGGAGGTTTTGCTGAGTAGAATGTAGGAGAGTGGGCACTGCAAATGGGAGGATGGGTGCTTAAGCTGGTTGGATGAGGGGAACAATTAGCTGATAGCATAGTGTAGATAGGATGGGTATATCAACATCTACGAAAGTGGTTGGAATGATATATAGAGTGCCAGTCAGGAAGGGAGATTTAAATGTAGGTATTCAGGGTCAGAATTTTAGAAGCAGTGACTAGCTGGCTGGAGGGAATGTAGTGGACAGTAAGTTTCTCATTATTAACCCTTCGAGTTCTTGGGGGTCAAATGTTTTTGGATTTCTTTTCTTCTTTCCATTTTCAAAATTGATTTTCATAACTTTCCTTTCATTTTATATCACTACAAGTTTGGTTTATATAAATGCTAAGACAAACTTTTAATAAAAAAGTCAAAATAAAGAAAATATTGACATGTATTATATATATGCAAATTTTGGCAAAATTAGGCCCATTTTTTGAGCTCGTATTTTTTCTTGTAAATATTGCAAATAGAGGATTTTTTACATATTTAGATTGTTTGTGAAATTTTCTTTCCATTGATACCAGTTTCAACTTTTTCTCAAAGCAAAAACAAAAAATACTCCCCTCCCCCCTCCCTCCAAAAAAAAAAAAATGTCGCTGTAATTCGAAAAGCAAAGCCACGCACCTGGTGCGGTTTTCAAACCCTAGGTGCCCCCATACAGTAATCCCACACATTACCGCTAGACTACATTGTGTATGTCCTACTGTGAGGATTTGTTTTCATACTTAAATATAGAGGGGGTATTTGCTCTTTTTGATTTCAATCGAAAGCATGTGAATTGGCCTTTCTTACGGTATATTTTGCATAGGTGAGTTGTATCGCGATCGGAAGCTTTGATTTTTCCAGAATGTTGGTCTCAAAAAGGCTAAAAATCACGATATATTTTGCAACTTTTGCCAAAAAAAAAACAACAACAAAAAACAACAAAGATATTCATGATATAGGCAGTCAAAATTTGACCAGAATTGGATGCATTGATGTCTTTGTAAGTTCCTCATGGGTTTTCAGGCAAAAGCAAAGTATGACAAGTAAGTCTTTGAAGAAAAATAAATAAAAATCGGTTTTTATTCAATTTTGTGCTTTAAAAAAAAAAAAAAAAAAAAAAAAATATCAACCCATCTTTTTTCAAAAATCTTCAACATAATTGGGAATCAAAGGGTTACGGTGCATCTCTCAATAATTTCATATAAATAAGTTTAACCCCCAACCTGAACACTGATCTTAGGCTAGTTAATGATCAAGCTGTGACAGGATAGGAGGAGATGGAGGATTGGTAAGTATATTTTGTTTTTCAGTTTGTCAAAGTAAACATTTTCTCATGAAATTTGTTTGATCATCTTACAGACAAAAGTCTCTGAAATCCAAACAAAACAATTCATTCGGAAGAACCCCTTCTGGACACAGTGGTCACACAAGTGCCAGTCTGGGCTCTAATTCTCATGGACCAAGTAGCAAGCACAAATCAGAATCAAAAGTGGACAAAAGTAATCCAAAGACTCCTAAATCCTCTGTTCCTTTTCATCTAAGAACTTCAGTGTTAGAAGAATATTCAGGATATGAAACTGACCTGGGAAGTCAGAGAATTGCAATGCCAACTGTTGCTACACCGGGGACACCCGGTGTTAGTGTGAACGGTATGATGGACATGAAACAAGGGAGTATGAACGCCACACGTTTCCCACAGCCAAGCCCAATGCAAAGGACGCCTGGTTCAGTGGAACCTTCTCAATTGAATGAATCTCCACCTTCAAATTCACCGTCACCCCTCAATCCACCTCCAAATGGAAACCTTGCTAATCCTTTGGAACAACCAATGCCAACGTTAAGTCCGTACCCACCTCCAATCGGACCTGTTGGGTTCAGGACAGACTCTTTACATGGCATGTTAGATACTATTAAACTGGAGCCAGTGTCAAATAAAGTTTCAAATTCTATGGACAGAACTAAGAGAGATAATGAAGAAAAAGATTTGTGGAGTTGTTTTGCATTACCTAGTCAACCTGCAGGAGATCATAAAAGACCAAGGTTACCGTCCACACCATATGAAGAAGACTCTCAAGATAGTTTGATGGATGCTTTTTATGAAAATGAAAACAATGGAGAGTAAGTTGCCCTCAATTTTCATTTTGGTTGAAGATGGAAAAGGAAAGTTTAAGTGTTTTTGATGTGTTTCTTTGTATATTAGAAAATGAAAAAATAAAAACAATTCATTCGTAATTGTAATCAGTGTGTTGTTTGGAGTTCTCATTTTGTAATTGTATTAATTTTTGTTTGCTTGGTAAGTTTTTTTTCTTGACAATGTGGCCTTATTTTTGTTTATAATAGACTGTAATTGGAGATGAGTCTTTGAGGTCATTAGCATGAAGGTTTTTATTCCTTGGTTGAACTGTTGAACTCTTTTACCTCCCACAAAAAAGGGCGTTCAAGACTGGAGTATGACTATTTAAATTGTGGAATTTGATTTGGATTTATGGGTGATCAAAGATTAAGGATTTTTTTATATAATAAAAATAATATCTTTCCTTAATTTCAGTCGTTTAAAATGTTGAGATTGCTCTCTCGTAGATTTTAGTAAGACCTGAGAACCGACCTATTCAATCAATCAGTCCCAAGATCTCAATCATTTGTGCAATTTATTGTGGTTACATGATTAAAAAAATAAAATAAAAAGATTACAAAGGTATGTCCATTCATACTTCACCATTTGCATGAACATTTCCCTCCACCTGTCCTTAGGTCTTTAAGGGTAAGATTGTACATTCAGTATTGTACATACACAATTTGTACTTTTGGAATATAATTCATGACCTATGTGTAGCCTTCATAACCCCAGTAGTTGCTTAGTTATCCATAGAAAAGTTTTTTATATTTATTTAGTAGTATTATTTTGTATATTATTATTTTATATTTTATTATCTTGACCTGGCATGAACCTCATGTATCTGTCTGACCCATGGTTTAGGAATGAGCTCCCACTGATTTGCTCAACATATTTCATTCTCCTTAATGTGAAACACATTCCCATCAGTTTCCTGCTTTGGATCAAATCACATTTTCATGAATACACAATTCTGAATTATACACGGATGGCTAGTTCATTGATTGTAGCTTTAGTTGTGCTCTGTTTCAGCAGTGGTAGGTGTCTCTCTGCTGCTGTCAGAAAGTGTTCCTGTTTGGTTAGGTTTCGAAGGTGCATGTTTGTGCGCAAGTGGTTGGGGGTGAGTAAAGTCAATACGCTCTCCATACATAGAAGTCAACTCTCAGGTTTAGAACTATTTCCGACTTTATCCTGTTGTCAAAGGCTTTGTAAATACTGATGAAAAAATCAAATGTTTTGTACGCACTGTTTAAAGATGTTGCTAAAATTGATATTAAATATAAAGAAGTTTCATACATTTTGTAATTAATCCTAAATTATTACAATGAATTTGACCAGTAATATATCAAAAATGGCTACCATTGAAGAGGATTTTTAAAGGAGAGGAGGAGGGGGAAGACTAAATTGGGTCTTTGAAATATCCAGTTGTTAGGTTGTGTATATTAATGATTCTGAGTAGTTATTACCCTGGGTTGTTATTTATTGTTTTTGTAATTTCTTAACCCCATTTATTAGAATTGAGTATTAATTTTACATTTTTGATTGTGGTAATAAAAAGTACTTGTTAAAGCTGTCATTTCTTTCTGTGTAGACGATTCTGCCAACCTCACAAGAAACTACGCCAAGAGAGACGGAGTCGGTCAAGTCTTGACAGTCCTGTAGTCAGTTCCTTGAATGACATTGACAGGTCAAGAACCACAGATTTTGATCCTTATGAATTTTTAGATACTTCTCCAACAGTAAGTGAAATGTTTCTTTCTGTTTTTGATATGACTTGGTGTGATCCTTTGCATTGTTCAACAAAAGTGAAAACAAATCAAGTTTTAATATTTGTGAGTGATCAGTGTTGACACGCTTTTATTGTATGAAAATATTGAATTTGAATTTCACACAAATACTATAACCTTAGCGTTTATTTGTTACTGCGCCTTCGTCCTTATGCAGTATCCAATGTTGTGGGGAAAGTGCAGAGTAGGTTTAAATGCTTCTGATGGAAAATGATGAATTCCCTAACAATAATTCTTACATCAAGTTGTTGAATCACAATGAATTGTTGTGTCACATGGAGGCCTCCTTTCATTACTTGGAGATATCTAGACTAGAAGTGATATATTTGAAAGTTATGAGATTCCACTCTATTTCTTCATCCCTACCTTTCACCAAAACTTACTGTTTGGTGGGATTAGGTGCAGGGTCTCTTTGGTAATGCAATATTTCCCATCTGTTGGAGCATGTTATAATGCAACATTAGATTATTTGTTTTAATAATTGGGTCATTGTTGGTCAAAGATTCCTCATGTTTACAGTAAAATGCTATTCTGCTCCTGGTGTTAGAGGAATACCTATGTATAATTGACTGTATTGATTGATCTGTTATAGACATTCTGCGCATGTTCTTATAAAATTCCTTAAGGTATTGTTTGTGCTCTATCGCATGTGATAATTTATCTCTTGAATTCGTTCTGTAGAGCAGTAATTCAGCTGGCAGAGGCAAATCAAAAGATGGGAGAGGCAGGCCTGGCAGACCAGGAGGAGCAAACCGAAGAAACAGTATTAGGAAAGAACGCAAGAAACAGGTATGGTACACCTAAACCTTGTTTAATGGACTTGGTTACCTTAATTAAAGACCATTGTAAAATGCTAAAAGGTTACAGTTTATAAAGGAAAAGAGAAGTTAAGAGTGTGTTGTCAGATGTTTCTTGTAGAGGCAGATGCATAAAAGTACCATCCTTGATCTTCAACACTGATAACATGTGATCATGTATCTGCAACACTGATGACATACACATGTACATGGATGTGATCCTGTATCTTCTACACTGATGACATACAGATGTATATGGATGTGATTGTATATCTCCAACACTAATGACATATAAATATACATTGATGTGATCCTGTATTTCAACATAATGACATACAGATGTACATGGATGTGATTGTATATCTTCAACACTGATGACATACACATATACATGGATGTAATCATGTATCTTTAATACTGATGACATACAAATATACATGGATGTGATTGTATATCTTCAACATTGATAACATACAGATGTACATGGATGTGATCCTGTATCTTCAACACTGATGACATACACATGTACATAGATGTGATCATGTATCTTCAATGGTGGTGACTATCTATATTCATGCATATTCAACAGTGGTGACTTCAATTGTAAATATATATTTTCCCACTGATGGCAATGTATGAAATCATCTACCCCTTCCTTCAAAGCACTAGAATAGAAAGATGATTTTTTTCACACAAATACGGATTTTGTGTGAATGTTGTGTATTTCCTGCCCAAACTAAGGATCCACCACCATGATAATTTTTTAGATATTTGAATGTACGTTCTGCTATATCTGTGTATTCATGCACTATTTAGTTACTGAAGTCTTGCCCATTATTGGCTACTCTGTAACATGATACCTGCTTGATACAGGTGGCATATTGGATCAATTTAATTAACTATGTTTTCTTTCGCTTTTCGTTGAGACAAACATTTTGTTACTTTGTATGAAATTTGAGCAAGTCCTGGATTGTTAATCTGCTCACTGTTTCCTGTACTACATCTGTGTTTCTTTCCCGTATACTACTTAAACATAAAAACAATGTAGTTGATCTGTCTATTAGTTTCTTTTATGTGTGTAACAAATTTCTGCCTCATTTCCCATCTAGTATAAGATGTATATGTTAGATTCTTTTAAGTTTAGGGGGTAACAAACAAATCATTTTTTAGTGTGTCTAGTAATTTGATTTTTTTCCTTCAGTGAAAACATATATAATAAGGTTAATCAGTTAATTTGTTTTATTCATAAGACAAAACTGTTTTGATTTCTGCTGAAGGAATGGAATGGTATAACACATGCATACCCTCTAACATTTATAGCAACTACATCAGTCAGTTACTCAAGATGGTCTTGTGTCAAATTTGAAAGATAACATAATTTGGGAGTATAATAAAATACAAAGTTTATTCTAACATAGAGCACAAATCATGATTTAAAGAACAACATTCAAAACAATGTGTGATTTTAAAGGCATGATACTTGCATAAGGGTAGTGTTTTACTTATTAACTTATTTAGATACACTCTTTTAGTATTCACTTGAATTAAGAGTGTCTCATCCAATGATATTTGAGCTTTTCATTGTCTTAGCATGCATGTTGGCTTAACAGACAATTTAACATGTTTTGTGTAGATGCTATCAGTAAAAGCAGGGTTATAGTTAGCAGCCATGACAAGGGGTCTCACAAGTGTTCACTCTCATGGCACTAAATGTGCGCTTTTGATTACCAGCCAGCGTCACAGATCAAACTAATTGTACAGTTGTGCTCTTTGAATCTCTTTAATTCTAATCCTTATTTTTGATATTCCCTTCAAAAATAATTCCTTGAAATATTTTGGTCCAAATGTGGCAATTTGTATATGGTCTCGAATTAGTGTAAGTATTGCCTTTAGCTAATAACGCAAGAATCATTGCCAGTTTTTTGTCTTTTAAAATTACATTTTCCAATTTTGCTTTTCTTATGTTTTTCCCAGGATGATGAGGCTCAACGTAGGGCAGAGGAAGGGAAAGTTCGTCAGGAATCACCGAGACCCGAGTCTGTAACAATGCCATATTCAAATGAACCTTTCAGAATGGGTAAGTTAAATCTGCTCTCGAAAACAGCCACTGAAATATAATATTTCTTTAATGCAACATTCTCATAGATATTGGGACTTCTAGTCTGTGGGGTCTAATTTACAGTTAGTGGTCAACCATGTACTTTAAAGGAAATAGAGTAATATCAAGAGAATAAGAATGGCACGGAAAGTCTGTTTACAAACATCAAAACGTTTGATCTCAAAGTAACTGGTGCCAGGTAGACACTCCTTAGATGTATAATTCTTTTAATGGTTTACGTATTGTATTGCAAATTGAGTTATTAAAGGGTCAGTTTAGTGGTCAAGCAAGTTTATCTAATAAGACAGAGAACTTTAAAAGAAACAAGATGGTGAAGAGAGGATTCACAAATCTTATTCCATTAAGGAGATATTCAGGTTTCCTGCTCTGTTGCATTTGTGTAGAAATTACCGGTGTAGTAAGTCTACTATGAAAGGTTGGTGCTTTAATCCTCACATTCTCAACAATAATTAATGTATTTTAAAGAAAATTTGGTCAATTTTGTACCTGTTTGAATTATTTTTCCTCAAACTTTCTTCAGGTGGTAAATTATAATTATCCTTAATAGATTCTTTTTTGCTACTTTCCTGACATATGCATTTGTTTTTCAGCCACAGAATCGCAGAACAAAATATAACAAAGTCTTTGAGGAATCGTTTTCTACACAAATGATACCAAACTATATACCTAATTATCTCCTTAACAGAATAACATTTTTGAATACCTTCTGCACTATATTGCCCTTGACCCCCTGAACTACTCCTTTAAAGCAATTGCCATATAAACCAATTTATTGGGAATTTGGCTATGCTATTCTCAATCACTTTTTATCACCCGTCTTTATCATTTGAATAGTATTAAATGACTCGAAGCATGATTCATTCTCTTCTATTTATATACTGAAAAAAAATATAAAAAATCGACCACCTTTATTTCTGATTCTAGTTCTGAAATCAGTTAAGTATATACATTTTGTATGCCATGGCTTATTTTATTCATCATGTTATGGCTTTTAGGAAAGAAATTGATCAAGTGCCTTTAAGGAAGGGAATTGCTGCTTTAGTTTGTGGTTTTCCTGTCAGGAAGAAGTTGTCTCCAATAGGGACTTCACAGTCTAACTCCTTAATTTAATGCTACTCTGTCCAATGTATTATAGCCAAGTGGCTTTGACCATGTGGTTTTGCTGTTGCTTTGTATTTGATTACTTCATTTAGATTTTATCTTTGGCATGCAGACATTCAAAGTGATATAGTTAAGGTGTCAGGTGGCATCATTGAGTGAATTCTATAGGAGGCACTCATGTATATTAATATCCATTAGGCTGGTCTCAACTAGTTTGACACTAAAATTGTGTCGTTAAAGAAATCTTTTACTACCACCTTTAAATTACTCTTTTGCATAGGTTTTTGTATACAAGTTACATGTGTTTTAGGGAGAAGTGGGTTGATGAGCAGGAGAAGCAGCTCTTATTTTGAAATACCCCCTCCCCCCTCCCCTCCCCTCCCCCTTCCCCATATTTTCTTTTTGGAGAACCACCATGGATCAAACCCGGAGACTAGATAAGGAAGCGAAGCTTTATTACACTTACACAGAGGTCTCTTAGTTTTAAGTGTAACTCTTGATAATTTGACCAGGTCATCACCATTAATTTGGAAAAGAGTACATTGCACTTATAGACTTTGAAACTAAATTAGTCCAGATTTACAATAGTGTAACAATAATAGTTCTCCTAGTCCCTCTTAAAAGGAATAGGGTTGGGGTCATGTGTAGCCGTTATCATACATGTCTACAGACTACGAGGTCCTGGGTTGGGTAGACACGCCAGTGCACCACAACTGGTTATCAAAGGCCGTGGATATTAACTTGGTTGTTGATGTTATGTCTGTCCGTAGGTCTTACCTGTGTTCTCGTCGGGGTCGTATTAAGCGTTTCGTGATAGCATTGTTACTATCATAACCGATTACGCAGGTGACGACCCGTCATTGTGATTGTGTGTTCACTCGTTGTCATTGAGTCATTACATTTTCCATTACTTTTGTCTTTTTTCAGATAAGGTACTTTTGTGCATAACTCTCTTAGTCTCTTTTCTTAAGAATTAAGTAAGTTGTTCAGCATCTTTCCTGTTGTCATGCTATATCCACCTATTCTTGAATTTCAGCAGCCTTAATATTTTCTACCATTTTTCTCTGTCAGGTCCAGGCGATCATTCATCTCAGCAATCTGAATCAGGAAGTATAATGCAAGAAAAAGATTTGTCCTTAAATGACTTCAACTCTTTTCCTTTGTTTGAGTCATCATCTGATGAAGATGATGCGGTAAGATTCACTCTTTTATTTCTTATTACATTGAAAAGCCCTACAGGACTTTTTGACCATCAAAAGTATAAAAACCAGGCCTGAAAATGTACTATTTACATTTTACTCTCCCCTTTGTACCTTCACAATATTAATAAATGCAAACATGCAGAGAATGCTGTAAGATCATTCCTGATATTGGTTTCAAGTATTTATATTTTCCTATTTATTTATTGATACAATCTTTTGATAGTAGATGTTATCATTTTGTAACTCCCCCCCCCCTCGCCCCCTCATCTGTTTATTAGAAGAAATTGTTGTGTATTTCCCGTTCATGTTCAGTCAAGACATCCAAGGTTTGCCACAGCAGTATTGGGAACCTTTGTCGCAAAAGATAAATCCAAGAAACCTTTGTTGCAAATTTAATTATATTATGCAAACCTTGTATTCTGATTAGGGTTCTGGAACATTCCAGAGTTTTGAAAAACAAGTATAAGTTCATTGTGTCTGGTAGCTTTAATATTAACTGTTACGCACATTCATCCCATTACAGGGTACATTTGATACAGACTTTCCGAGTTCTGAAGAAGGAGGGAGCAAAACTCAGTATATTGGTAATTCTTTAACAAGTAGCCAGGGTGTGATAGGTAAGCAACAAACTCTAACTGCCATAAGTTTATTTTACATTTGTTGGGCTACTGCATCAGGTATGCTCTGGTTCTAGAGTTATTACCCGCCATATTCAGGGGATTGCTGCACCATAGCCTCACCATTGCTGCAAAAAGCATCCCATGTTTTATGCAATTACATAATGCAATTTTTTTAAAGTATTTTTGTGTTTAGTCCTTCTATGATATTTTCACAGTATTCCGGTTACAATTAAGCTCACCATTTGAAATTTATTCAATGCTGTGACCAAAAAAAAATATAAAAAAATAAAATAAAGATAAGATAAGATATTAAAATACACTTTTACTTTTAAGTTTGTACAAACATTACATGTAGTTTGACCCAATCGTAAACCATAAAACAAGTTTGCAAAGGAAACAATATACACTATTTTACCGCTTAAATTACATTATATTTGAATGTACTGTGCATTAACAGATTAGAAACGGGTAATAGAATGAATCTTAACACTCAGTATGGGCGTTCCCGTGCATTCAAAGTGATGTAAATAGCAAGAATGTTCTGTACAGTTTCTAAGGTTTTTGATCATTTCCTCATGTTCCTGGGTAGTTTGTATCTTTGCATTCATATGAAAACATGACACTATTTCTCAACTATAGATCACTACCCGAGACGAGTCAAGAAATTAACAGAAAAACTTAAACATAGATAATTAAAATGTTTGTATTTTGTATTCAAGTTTAATTGTTGTTAATTTAAAAGTATTGATGTAAGAATATGGTAGCTTTGTTTGTAATTAAGTGATTAATTTCATAAAAATTACAATTCAGTAATTCCACAATAAAGTAATTAAATTTGAATTGATTTGCATATCATTAATATTTTATTCAGGTCCGTATACCGCTGGTGATCTGGGCAAGATGTATCCAACTCCTCCCTCCTATGAAAATATGACTCCTTTTCACCCCCCCAACCAGCCATGTCCTGACCTCACTAATCTTGCCTCTATGGGTAACAGTCAAAGCACCAGAGAGCATTACTCCTCTTCTCTTAACGACCCGTTTGAATTCGAGGTAGAAGAAAATCTAGGCAGTCCTAAACCTGAACGACCGGAGGTGAGCTTCATTATATGTGGTAGTTTGTAGACATACCATTTCAAATCAATTATTACTCTTGTGTCTAATTTCTAATTTGAAAAAGTTGAAAGAAGTAATAGATAATTGTTACAACATGTTAGCAGGTTTTATCGTGGCAAATGTTTTAAGAAAATAATTGCTTTGCTGCTAACTGTTTTTGGATTATTTGTCTGAAGCTTTTGATTTGTTTCTTAATTGCCTTAATTTTGTTTTATATTATTGTTGAGGTTATAAAGTTGTTTGCCAAATGTTGTAATTGCTTCAATAGTTTTGATCTCACAAGTTATTCATTAAGTTTTCATTTATTTTCTTCTATTTTCCACTTTGTTCTGGATTTTCATTGAAACCTAAATAGACAGACACATAACATTGCTATGATAAATGTATGTAAACAAGGTTGCAAAGCCTGAAAAGATTTTATCACTTAAGATGAATTTCGCTATTGCATTTATTCTGATCTCTTTTATAAAATAAACATGTATGCCATATACATGTATTACTCTATTTGCTAAGGACTGATAAAACCTTTATTCCAAGTGCCTGCATACAACATTTATTGAAACAATATTGTTAGTATTTACGATGACAGACACATAACATTGCTATGATAAATGTATGTAAACAAGGTTGCAAAGCCTGAAAAGATTTTATCACTTAAGATGAATTTGTCTAGCTATTGCATTTATTCTGATCTCTTTATAAAATAAAACATGTATGCCATATACATGTATTACTCTATTTGCTATGACTGATAAAACCTTTATTCCAAGTGCCTGCATACAACATTTATTGAAACAATATTGTTAGTATTTACGATGGTATGCCAGCAATGCAGATTTGTTTGCATTTGAGGTTATTTGATAATAGTTATGCAAAAAGAAACTTCTTCTTTTGAGAAGACAAAATGGGTTTTAGGTAAGAACTTTATGTTTGTAATTATTTCTACATACTACATGGGGGCATGGTTGTGTTATTCTGATATGGATTGAATGATCAAGGATATTTGGCAATTAGATTACCTGCCATTTCATGAATCTGACCATCTGCATTTGATTTCTATGGAGGATAACTAATCAGCAGGACAGTACATCCACTAAATAACTTCTGGGGGTATTTTTCCTTTGTTAGCCAACTAATCAGCAGCAATTGCTGGAAGAAAAAGTGAAAGCAACAATGTGCATTTGTATTACCTAACAATGCGTGTGTGTATTACCTTTTAATTAGCGTTTAAGAACATTTTTTTTTCTTCATAAGCTTGGTTCCACACCATATGAATTGTGCAAACGGCCAAGAATTTCCATACAATTGTATGGAGACATGATTTTCGGCCATGTGACATTATTTAAATTACTTTCCTGGAAATTAAAAAGTCTATTGACTATCTATTTCATCCAGGAGCAATATTCAAATTGCTTTTGTTGTTTTGTTCTGTGTGCTTCATCTTGAATGTCTGTTTACATGCAGGCCTTGACAAAAAATAATGATAATAATTCGCCACGGTGACAAGTTACACCAAATTTTTGGTCCCCAAAAATCAGAAACATTAAAACTGTTAAAAACATTGTATTCTCACCACAAAAAATGTCCTACGGGCTGGAGGTTGAAGGCAGTACACTTCAAACAGCATAAAACCACACAGAGCACCAACACACAATCATATTGTTCACACCATGCCTCTGTTTACACAATTGATTCAATGCTTTCTTCACTAAATTATGAGGTAGGATTTCAATTGGACAGTGATCGGAACAAATCAACAAAGGAGGCGGGGCTTAATTCCATGCACTTTATGCAGTGAATGTGGTGTGTGAAACATCCCCTTTCTCGGAAAAAATATCTGGGCTTCAGGCAGGCATTTATTTTTGCTGCTGCATCCCTTTGGAACCAACTGCCTGAGTCTATTTTCCAATTCCCTTTATGATCTGTACAAGTTTGAGAATAATTTAAAGGCTTTGTTTCAGACTCAATTATTAGTATATGTATATTGTTCTTTTTAACCTTTGCTGTGTAAAATGCTTTGAGCTGTAGCTTTGTTAGGCACTTGACTAAATTCAGCTCTGTATAAATTTACCAAAAAATTATTATTGTATTATTATTATTAGTAGTAGTAGTAGTGGTAGTAGTCTTGTTGTGTTGATGATAATGATGATGATGATTAGCTTAACGAAGTTGAGGTTATAAAATGGGAACTTTCTGTTAAGTTTTGTCTCCCATTATTGAAATGTATCCAGTCAGAGGTTTTTGACCAAAGATTTATCAATTTTAGCAGTCTTGAAGAGCCTGAAAATCTCCACATGGGGTGTATTCAGTTTTTCACTTACTGTTTGCATACCTGAAATAGAGCAATGTTAATAGAGGAAAGTTAACAACCAAAATAAAGATGCAACCATAGTAAGAGATACTTTGTTAATCATCTTATGAGTGATGAAAATAATCTCCTGGGAGTTCTATGGATTTTCCCTTTTCTTAAAGAAAATAAACTGCTTTTAGCCAACAAAAATAATTGACAGTTAAATGATAAGATAAGTATTGTCAGTATGAAAGATTTAAATATTGTTTTCTTCAAAAGTGTTGTGAGAGGGATGAAGTATACTTCCCGCGATTCCAGGGGACAATCCCCCATTTCCACAGGTTTTTCTATTTCTGGAGGGATTTGATTATTTTAAGCTAGCACATGTGTAGACAGAGTCAGTTGAATCTCCAAACAGCTTTGCTTTTGACATCTTTTGCCTCCAGCTGAATTTACACATTTTAATTGAAAATAACTTTGGTCTGTCGGATTAGGGGCATGGCCTCATGAAACAGACATAAGTGAAAGCTTTGCTTATTGCTTAGTTCCACCAAGAATATGTTCGTACATCCTTGGTTTCACATCATATGATTGACACATTTTCAGACAAACTAATTAAAAGAAAGGATGTACAATGTCAGAGTAAAATCAATGGGAATATTGCAAAGAATAAATTGCTTCTTATAAAATACTATTAAACGACAGTAGACCATAAATATATATTTTTTATGCAAACCTTGACTTTAAAATAGCAACTCCCCATTTCATCTTCCTTTGATATCATCTTTACTTCTCTTTTTAACATTTTTGTGATACAGTTGAGCTTCAACATCAATATTTTTATTATCATCATCATTATTATTATCATCATTATTATTATCATTATTATTTAATGTTATTGTTGTTATTATTAGTATTATTAGTATTTATTGTTGTTGTCATTGTTACTATTATTGTTATTATTATTAGGATTGGAGCTTTGTATATAAGGTGCCAACAATGGAGAAGATTGTGGGTGCCACCATGTACGCTCCACTCAAGTCATTACCAAGCAGCAAATTCCCAATGCTCAAGGTGCCAGATTACTGCATTAACAAGCCTTCATCGTGGCAGGTAGGATAACTTCACAATGTGTTCCAACTTAGAAATGTATATTTAAGAAAAACTTATCTTATATTTTCACATAAGCAAATTTGCATTTCTTTATGTTGATCATTATTTGATCTACCTTAGCTTCTTTAAGGGGATTGGCTTTTTTCTGACAAAAAATTGTGGGTCTTTAGTCATACTGCAATCAAACTATTGAGTGGAAGAGACTTTTCATTGCTTTTATAGAGGGAAATTAGAGAAAGAAGATAATTTAATATATTCCAGTAAGTACAAGCATGTATTGATTTTATGGTTACAGAATAAAAATCTCGTGCTTAAGTTTCTGGGTTTTGTTTTGTGGAAGAATGTTTGAAATCAAGGGACAAGTCAAGCCCTAACAAACAAACAATGGACAAGTATATTATTTCTTTGAAAATAAAACTTTGTTGGTTATTGAAATATGTTGCATGTTTCTTTCGCTAGAATGGAATCCTCCTATTTGCTAGAAAGTGTTATAAACCCTCACAGATTTATGATATACAATTAAAAACACAAAGGACTTGCAGAAGAACATACCAAGGTCGCTCAGTGATACATCACAGACTAGCATAAAAGTGTGAATGTTGAAGTTTTAACATTCAAAAGGTGGTAAAATGGTCAATGTGCAACTGATTTTGATGTTTTATTGCTGCTCTCATGGTTTTCTATATATATATATATATATATTTTATATGAGAGAGCAATTTTTCCTCTAGATGTCCATCAATCTATCGATCTTAAATAGTGTAGGAAATTGATCTCTTCTGTCCACTTTTAAGTATATTTGTTTGAGGGTAATAGAGAATTTTAACTTAAGCTGAGAATTGTTTCTTTTATATCTTCAGCTTCCTCTGTCTCCAAAACCTGAGCTGCTTCCGATAATCAAAGATGGGTAAGTTAAACATTTGCATTGATTTCTTTGCTATGAACTAACTCCTATTATCAGGATAATATTTGGTTTATTATTTTCATCAATTTGGGAGTGCAGTAAACTACTGGATAAGGTGTCTGTCTTGTACTCAAAAGGTACAGGGATCTAATCTCAGCTAGGGCACTGTGCTGTGGTTCTTGAGCAAGACACTTGATCCCATTTGTTCCAGTTCACTCAGTTGTGCAATGAGTACCAGTTTTAACTGGGGAGGTAACCTACGATGGACTGGTGTCAATTACTCTCATCAGCTTAGCACCTGGAAACCAGGTTTAAACACCGGCTCCATAAGTCTTTGAGGCTTGATGGGGATTAAGCAGGTATAAGCACCGGCTCCATAAGTCCTTGAGGCTTGATGGGGATAAGCCAGGTATAAGCACTGGCTCCATAAGTCCTGGAGGCTTGATGGGGATTAACCAGGTATAAGCACTGGCTCCATAAGTCCTGGAGGCTTGATGGGGTTTAAGCACTGGCTCCATAAGTCCTAAAGGCTTGATGGGGATTAATCAGGTTTAAACCCCGGCTCCATAAGTCCTGGAGGCTTGATGGGGATTAACCAGGTATAAGCACTGGCTCCATAAGTCCTGGAGGCTTGATAAGTCCTGGCTCCATAAGTCCTGGAGGCTTGATGGGGATTAACCAGGTATAAGCACTGGCTCCATAAGTCCTGGAGGTTTGATGGGGATTAACCAGGTATAAGCACTGGCTCCATAAGTCCTTGAGGTTTGATGGGGATTAACCAGTTACAAGCACTGGCTCCATAAATCCTGGAGGCTTGATAGGGATTAACCAGGTATAATCACTGGCTCCATAAGTCCTTGAGGTTTGATGGCGATTAACCAGGTATAAGCACTGGCTTTATAAATCCTGGAGGCCTGATGGGGATGGGGCTACCATGATTTACATTTCTTTCCTTTGATGCTTACACTTATGAAGTAATGATAGAATTTAGGTGAACTTCAAAGGTGAACCTGCAAGTGGCTGTTTTGAGAAGAAGAAAGAAAATAGATTTAAAAAACTGAACAAAAATAAAGTGCAAGACAGCATTAGTTTAATACTTGTTGAACAGAAGCACCTCCAAATGACAACAAAGAGAAGTGTGCAAGCATGTCCGCGGTGGTAGGGTTGAAAGTAGCCTGTTAGTGACTGCACACTTGCCAGTATATGCTCACCTTGATACTGGCATTCTGCAGCGATTTTGGATACTGGCATCCTGCGGCAACTTTGAAAGTGCTCCTTTGCAGTGAACCTGTATTGTAATTGAAGTGATTGTGTGCATTTTATCACTTATTTTGTATTTGACGTATTAGAAGCATTAATAACTTATGTAATATAAAAATTTGTTTAATTTCAAAGTTTCAATCTCATGTGCTGATTTTTAAAAAAATGTCATCATTTCATGGCTGTAGTTGTTTGTCTAATACCACACTCTGATTGTCTGTAATTATCAGAAGTTTTTGTTTTTTCATCTTACAGCTCAATTCCAATGGTACATAGTGTGGATATGGACCTTCCTTCAAGACTAACACCTTCAGCTGGAATACTGCCATCACCTGCGATGTACCCAAGCAGCCAAGAACCACACAGTGCACACAATGGAGACTTGCAGTCTCCCGCCTCAGAGACATCATCCTACGCAAGAAATTCCATAGAGCCAATGTCTGCCAACCCTATTCCTGAATCCCACAGTCTTTATGTAAATCTGGTGCTTTCGGACTCCTCTCTCAATCTCTTCATGGATTGCAATTTTGACAGTGCAGTGATTTGTGTCTGTAATATGAATATTAGTAGAACTAACTGTACCAACACATGCATATGCGGTTTTAGTGTGGAAATGAACAGGCGTTACGCCATTGGTTGTGGCCTCTTTTCAGAGGATGAGTCTGAAATAACAGGGCAAAGAACAGATGCCGCACTGTGGGCATACCACAGGGACAATCCTATTTTAAATCAAAATCAATTTATGTTGGAAGAGTTAGAACGCCGAAGTTCGTTGCCAAGGTTAAAAACGATTGTTACAAAGGATGGGGCTGAAGACTTGTGTAGAACTTCAAAAATAGTTATTAGATTACTACAGGAACAGTGTGAAAGTCCGTATTCTTCATTAACAAGGCACGAATCGGTTGTTACGAAAAAAATAGTAAACAATTCAGGACAAATTGCAAGAAGCCGTTATGAGTTTGAAGGTAGGCTTTACCAAGTACATATTTTTTAATTCCTTGTCACTGTTATTTTTTGTTATTACAATGTGCTTCCGATGTAATAAAAGGTCTTGTTCACCTTTCTCGAATGACGCGCTAACTTCCTGAATAAGGAAGTCATTGGAGTTGCATGGTAGCCAGAAGCTGCTTGTGGACTTGCAAAAAAACAAAACAATTGAAGGTCACACAAAAGTGTATGTGCATGAAGTCCTTTCAGAATAAATACTTTTCATCTGATGGTGTTGTTGCTCAAGGCATTAGTTTGTTATATGAAGGTGCATCAATTCCTGATCCCATATGGTGCACACACAGATAAGATTGAATGGTGCATGTAGAGATGCTTCGTAGTATGATTTAAGCTCACCACCAGGAAGGATACAAAGAAATCAAAATGTGATCTGGAAGCGATGATTTGTATGCCATTTTGTAATTCAGGGAAGAAATACATAATGTTTTTGATTAAATAAGTTCAATTTCTATAAAACAGATTGTAAATTTTGCTGAAAATAGAAGGGTTCTTTTCTTATAGATACCTTAGAATTAAGTCTTTTTGTTTTATTTTGATTTTGATTTTAGAGTCACTGTTGAACGTCAATTTCAACATGAATTTTACGTCATTGAATTGATGTTTACCACTGTTGGTTAATCCTGTCACGTTTGAGATGCGTTGTACATTGATGCATTGTGCATTTATTGACACTGGAACTTATTCTTAGAATTCAATTTTGTCACTTTTTGCTGTTAACTAATGCTGAAGTCCTCAGATTTTTCTATCTAATGTTTGTCATAATCTTACCCATTGAAATGAAGTGTCATGTATCATACATAATACAGGATATTGTGACAAATTCAGTAATTATTTTTCAAATATTTGACAGACGGTTGTACTGCATGTTTCCATGCTCTAGAGCAGGGGAGACAAATAACAGATTCAGCAGGAAGGCGAGAGCCAGATCTGTATATGAAAGCCACATGCTTACATACATGGTCTTATGCTCCATGTAAGTTATGCCACTATTTTGTATTTCTTCTCTCTCTTAATGTTTGATAAAGATTTTAGATATATGACTAGAAGGAAGATATTTTAACTTTATTTTTGTTTCCAGGTCAACATATGCCAAAAATTGAAAACCTCATAATTGTGATATCTTGTCTACCAAAACTTAGATGTTCTCATTGTGGGTCTTTCATAGCAAAAAGAATTGTATTCATTTTTGATGAAGGTCAAAAATCATTTAATTTGAATGAAAAAATGAATGTTTTTACGGTCAAGTTTGGTTTTTTGGATTGGCATTTCCATTCTTCCGTTCATTATAGTGATGAATCATATTGGCATTAGTAAGATAAGTACATGTATGTTGGCATATATCAAATGACATATGTTAGCATGACATATATGCTGGAGTAGAACATGGTAAAGTTTAATTTTCTAACTGTTTTATAGTTCTTATCAAACAATTGTGTTTCAATTTATTTTGAATTGATCTTTTTACATATTAATGATCTTCTCTCTCTTTTTCAGTTTCCACAAAAAGTATGTTGTCATCTCAAGATGTTGTGAGGCAATTACGCTCACTGCAGCCTTTGCTGCATGATGCCATACAGAAGAAACGCACAACAAGGTTATGGGAGCGTCCATACACTGTCCAGGGTCCATTAACGTGGCAGGTGTTCTTCAACATGTCTGTGAAGGGTAAGATCTTTGAAGTTAGATATGTGCATGGTATATATGCATAGAGTTTAGTACTATAAATGTACCAGGATAATGACAGAAATAAAGAAAAGGTGCATAGCGGTATTCTAAGCTTATATAAATTGGACAAATAAGACTGATTTCAAAACTTTTCATTAATATAGTACGATAGATTTCAAGTTGTTAAATTCCAGATTTGTTATAACAATTAACATTCAAATGGTAATATTTCACTGTCATTGTTCATTTCAATCTGTTTGTATAGCGTTGAAGTGCTATTGTTTTTTTCTTCTGCTAATTGTCAAGTGTTGTTAACATTACGATTTTAAAACAATGTTTACCAAGATGTGAATGAAAACATGTGTAATTCTACTTTATTAATTTAACTTGAATTATTTTTTATTTATACCAGATCAGAAGGTCCGTAAACTCCAGCAGCTTCTTACTACATTTTTCAGCAACCCCAGATTACTTAAGAATTTTTTAAATTTTATTTTGCACCTGTTATTACTTTTTCTTTATAATCACAGGTACCTCTGAGTCACCAGAACCACTTCCAGTTCCTCCATTGTTAGTAGGCCATGACAAGGATTGGGTATCGTCTTCACCATATGCTGTGCTATACTGGGTAAGCATACAAAATAATATAAACATTTTAAGTCAACCATGTCAATGAAAATTTTGTAATGCCCAAGCAGTTTTAAAGTGTTGCCGAAGGATGGGACTTGATGAAATTCTGGGTTAAAGAAAGATATGAGTGGAAATAATACACTGACAAATGTCTTTGAATTCCTCCAATCGTGTTATGTATCTCCTTTGGTTTCATCTTATTCAGTTCATAACGCGATCAATTAACATTGTCTTTCAACTGCTTCTTTGTTAACAGGAGATAGGTTAGCTAGCGACGACAAAACTTACTACCACAGTTCATGTTTCCTGCATGTCAGGGCCATTTATATCTAGCCCAATTACCACTGCATGTATCGCCCCATGATATATTTCATCACTATTACTGCTCATTCATCACTACCTCCTATCTCAATCTCACTTCCGTCACTATCATCATCTGTCACTCTTACTGTTCACCCGTCATCATCTTTCTCTATCTCTGTTCCGTCACCATCAACATCCGTCACTCTTCACCTATCTCTATCTCTGTTCCGTCACCATCAACATCTGTCACTCTTACCACTCATCCGTCACTACCTCCTATCTCTACCTCCTTTCCGTCACTATCATCCTCAGTCATTCTTACTGCTCATCCGTCACTATCACCATCCATCACCACTCCATATGTGATAAGTATTACGTTAGTTCTGCATGGTTAAACACAAATGAAGTTTCCCCATACTCTCCGTCACTCTCACCCTGTCCCATCCTCTGCCCCGTTATAATATAATGGGAATATATGAATCTCACCACTAGTACAGCGGTCTGCTTCCTTTGATGTCTAAGATTAGAATCCCCAGGATAAAGCATTGGCCACTTTTATTCCATTGTTACACCAATCATAGTGCTTCTCTCAGTGCACATGACTTCTAAAGTAAACAAGCCTTGTATACACTCATTGTTTTAAAGTTGTCAATTGTCGTCTGCAAATGCTCTGGCGAGTCTATGACTCCACAGACACAGGAGAAAATTATAACGATACATCTTCAAATAATAAATAATTAGATACTTAAATGTTTCAAACATTCTCAAGGATTACTAAAGAATAAGCTTTAACAATTTAGATAGAATTTGAATCAAAGCAAACTAGAACTCCAGCCAGATAAGTCAGCTGATTTCCACACGGACACTGTAAGCTTACTAACATACTAAAGTAAGCACACAGCCTAGTGTTGTATAATCCAGTACACAAAGATACGTTGTAGACAAGGCAGCAACCCTGCCGGCGCTACAGTATTATATTCATGAAAACTTCTGGGTGTGAGCTTTTGTACTATGAGGTATGCGAGAGGGAAGGTAGGTACTATCAACTTACTAACAGTTTTAATTCTTTTAATATTTGCAAGTATTCATTAATTGATCAGTTTTGTAATTAAATAATATCATCAGAAATGCAGTTTTCCATTTTCATCTGTTTAATCATTGAATCAAAAATCATCTCTCACAAAAGTTAGAAGGAATTGCTCTAACCCCTGACAAAGTCCCATTCAAAAATGTAAGTGGAAGATATTGCATGTTTTTAATGGCTGAAGAGAACACTTATGTCTTGGATTCCATACTTAAGCGAAAGTTTGTGTATATTAAATAATCTTGAAAGATGAAGATACTCGTAATGTTATGCTCCTTTTTCTTGAAACAATTGGTTCTCCCTTGTGTCAGTTTTACTAAAATGGTTTGCCTCTCCTTTGATTTTCCAACAGGAAAAGTTGTTGTTGGAGCCCTTCTCAGCGCCGAGAGATGTGGCTTACATCGCTTTAGTTCCAGACCATGAATACCTCTTACAGTGCTCCAGAGATTTTTTCAAGGAGTTAACCTCAACTTATCAGGTCTGTAATATTGGCAGTGTGCATTAATGTTATCAAGGCTAAGACTTTTTTTGCATGATGTACTGTAACTTATTGAGTCCCATCTTTTGTGGTGTGTTTCATGTTGCAACTCTGTGTTACATTTCGCGACTCGCTGACTGCGGACGTCTTTCTATGCACAACGCTACTCAATTTTACCTTTATCATTTAAATAAGTTTCTTTAATGAAACAAGTTTTCTGTTAATTCTCTTCAAGACTTGATCGCTTCCATTAAATTCCATTAGATTTCTCGTAAGATCTTTCCGGGTTTTTTTTCTTCTTTGTTCCTCGGCGTACTTCCATTCTCCGCCTATCCTAGCACACACATTGCACCAAGGCTTGCCACCTAGTGCGGGCAGCTCCTGGGCCTCTCCCTACTTACCTCCACCTCCTTTTACACCCGGGTTTCCACTTTTCTTTGGTCCACTGTCACTCCCTGCCGGAGTCAACATCTCCTCCTCCCCTCACCATTATCTCAACTCCTCCAGGGGAGTCATAAAATGCCCAGATCTTCAGGGCACCCCCCCCCCTCCCTCCCTGAGGAAATTAAAACTAGCTACATGTATGTTAGTTATATAAGGACCGTACCTGTGTTTTATTTAGCATTGCGTATATAGTTATGCTGTGACGGAGCAGGAAAACAGCAAGCCTGTACGCTTAGAATTCCTATTATTCTTTAAGCCTGACTTCAAAGTGATAATAATATGAAATACACATTTATTAGAAGAAATCAAATATTTCATCAGTATTTGGAATTAATTGGGTAGGTAAACTTGAGTTAATAATGATTTCTTTAGGGATATCAGGGTGGTAATGCTGGTATATTGTAAAAAAAATATGCGATCGAAGAAAGAATTTTTTCCCCTTTTTTTTTCATCTGATTTTTTAAATTAAGAAAGAATGCTTGAGGCAATATTTCTCTCTGTTTTTCTTTGTTTATCATAAATGATCATATGACCTGTGGAAAGAAAATATTGATTGCTGGTATAAAGAAAAGAAATGAACTTGAAAGTTGTACACACAAACATAGGGGCCTATAACTCTGCATGGTATCTTATCCCTTACTTTACCAGAGCATGTGAGATTACAGTGTCATTTTAGGGAACTTTTTTTTGGAAAGAGGACTTTTTCACAAAATTATTTGCCTTTTCTACTGTAACAAGTTTATGTTATATGAAAGTTAAGACTTTAGACTTTATGTTGGTTTGCATAATTGTTTGGTCAAATATGCAAATTTATGCAGATGAGGTCATTCAGATTATTAGATGTCCTAAAACTGCTATCTTTGTGATATTCTGCTCTCTTGTGGCTAATAACAAATTATTATTGATATAATTTTTTAATTGTTGAAAGAAGGACCTTTCATTTGATACTACTCTTTATTTTTTTGGAGAAGAAAAAAACAAAAACAATTTACACCATCAATTTTAAATTTTTGACCGAAAAATTGACCTCTTGATTCTGCCAATGATCTATCTCATAGGATTTGACATTATACTTCCCATAAACATGCATTGTTTCTTTCTATGATGCACAAAACTAATATAATATAAAAACGAAATGTTTACACCATTATTTCAATTAAAATGTTATGCAAATGATATGCAAATTAGTTCAATTACCTTCATTTATTATGCACAGACTTAAAATTTTCAGTTTATGAACAAATTTCAGCCATTGGAAGCTTTGAAAATACTTTAAATTATTCAGGTTATGCTGAATGTCTGTAACGTACTTCTGTTGATTCCGTTAGGAATTCTCGGTGAAAAGGTACTCAAAATGTCAGGGGGTGTTGGGGTGGGTTTTATGGATTTTTTATATTTGGAGGGGAAACCAGGGGTAATGCCGTCCTAAAAAAATATGGCCCCTTTTAGGATCCAAATTGCTTCAAAATAAAGTATTTCCCCTTAAGTAGGACTGTTTGGCCCCCACCATGGTTTTCTTTCCCCCAACATGGGTATCTTCCCCCAACATGGGTATCTTTCCCCCAAAATGGGTCTTTTCTCCCAGCATGGGTCTTTCCCCCTCCCAGCATGGGTCTTTCCCCAACATGGGTCTTTTTCCCCCAACATGGGTCTTTTCCCCCAACATGGGTCTTTTTCCCCAACATGGGCTTTTTTCCCCAACATGGGTCTTTTCCCCCAACATGGGTCTTTTCTCCCAACATGGGACCCTTTCCCCTTTATCTTACACCACTATACCACAACCTGACAACATGGAATTGAGATTTTGCGAAATAGGTATATGGGCCATAGTAGCTGTATATTGTGGCCGTACAATTAAGGGGTTGGTCTTTATAGTTTCATGCAAAATTACTAAAAAAAGGACAAGTCATGTTTAATACTTTAGATGTAAGTGACCTTATTTGTAATCCTTACAAGCAAATAATGCCAGCTAAATTATAGCGTTTTATTTGTCAAGGTATGCACACTAGGCTATGCATATTACTTTACTGTAGGCTATAATGAAATTTGAAAGTGCACTCACCATTTGAAAAAGCACGCTATCAATTATAGCAGGTCCTGATATTTCCTGGGCCTCTCTCTTCTGGGTTGGATCTAGCCAGTATAAGACCTCTATCACTGTCTTCTCTTCCCACTATCACTGTCTTCTCTTCCCACTCTCAGTTTCACGTTAAAGCGAGTCGTAAGAAACTTTCTGCATATCACATTTTTCGCGTCTGGTTGCAATGATGCAATAACAATGTTTTTACAGCTTAGAGAGGGGGTATATCTTTTATTGTGAATCCACGTGAAAGACAAATTTATTTGCTATGTAATGAATTTTGAAATGTTTCATTACATTATAGAAAAAAAGGTCAAAAAGTCACCCAAGATTACAAAAATTGACATATTTTACAAATTATTTAAATTTTATGACCAGGTATGAGCAAAATTTGATTAGAATTTTACTTGTCTACATATTATATATATAAATTGAAAAAGAAAAAAATATATAGATTTATTTACTTAGCCATTTTTATAATTTTGTACAAAGATATGCATTTTGGGGAAAATTTTAAACAAAAATTAAAGGCTCACACAAAATTTATTTAAAAAAAATTAATATGAAAGATCTTCCTGAGATCTTTTGCAATGAAGCCATTTATGCCCATATTAGATTTTTATAAGGTCCCAATTTTTTTTGTATAGAAAAAAGGTAGTTTGGGTAGAGTAAGTGTTAAATCTGGTGAGATTTCAGAACTGACATATTAGACTCCAATCTCTTTTAAACATTGTTGTAAATCTTTTGTGTGTGTATGTAAAGCTGTCTCTACCAGAACATATCCCATTCATGAAAATCAGGATCCATGATGGAAGCTTGCATTCATGCAAGCTGTCATTCATACTGGTTGTGAGGGTAGGTCCATTGTCTGGGAGAGAACGTCTTTGCATCAGTGACCTCATTACTTTAGAGCTGTTACAATGCTGTGTGTTTTGTACAGGAAAGAAAGGTTGGTTTTAAACAAGAGGGTATGTCTCTGTCAGAATCCATTGGGGCTCTTTCCTAAAAGAGGGACATTTTTTTGTAGGGGCCTAAAATCAAACCCAAGTAGCTTAAATTCAATGCGAAATTCAATTGGAAGCCAGTAATAGGAACTTATTGGGTTTTTTGAGGGATTTTATAACAATTAACCACTAATTTGGCAGCATATATACTGGATATGTTTTGCAGTTTTTTAATCAGTTAATTTGGGATACTGTGAAACATACTTATACAGTAATCTAAATCAAGTCTTGAAAAATATCTCCCTAAGAGAAAGTCGTTTTTCCATAAAGATTGATAAAGAAGAACTGTCAGCTTTAGCATATATATGTTAAGGTAAAATAATATTACAATATCTCACCAAGTTTCCAAAATGCTCAAAACTGGTCACTGTTCCAGTTAATCATTTGCACATATGGAGGACAAGTGGACAACTGCAGTGCATTCCAAGTCAAACCAGTGTAGATACAAATGATCAAGTTGTGACTTATTTAATTACAGAGTTGTCATCTGGGCAGGCATGTCCCTATGTCCAAATCCATGAGGGATGGGATCCTTCGGATTGGTCAAAAGTATGCCCAGAAAGTTGCACAAGAACAGGTGGACAGCTGGTTCACTGACATCCCTCCTACGCCAGAAGCTGCCAAACTCAAGCTCTATGCTCAGGTCTGCAAGGCATATGTAGGTAAGGTTATGAATAAAGTTCTGCAAGGCATATGTAGGTAAGGTTATGAATAAAGTGTCTGCAAGGCATATGTAGGTAAGGTTATGAATAAAGTGTCTGCAAGGCATATGTAGGTAAGGTTATGAATAAAGTGTCTGCAAGGCATATGTAGGTAAGGTTATGAATAAAGTGTCTGCAAGGCATATGTAGGTAAGGTTATGAATAAAGTGTCTGCAAGGCATATGCAGGTAAGGTTATGAATAAAGTGTCTGCAAGGCATATGTAGGTAAGGTTATGAATAAAGTGTCTGCAAGGCATATGTAGGTAAGTGTAATGAATAAAGTGTCTGCAAGGCATATGTTGGTAAGGTTATGAATAAAGTGTCTGCAAGGCATATGTAGGTAAGGTTATGAATTAAGTGTCTGCAAAGCGTATGTAGGTAAGGTTATGAATAAAGTGTCTGCAAGGCATATGTAGGTAAGGTTATGAATAAAGTGTCTGCAAGGCCAATGTAGGTAAGGTTATGAATAAAGTGTCTGCAAGGCATATGTTGGTAAAGGTTAAGAAATAAAGTGTCTGCAAGGCATATGTAGGTAAGGTTATGAATAAAGTGTCTGCAAAGCGTATGTAGGTAAGGTTATGAATAAAGTGTCTGCAAGGCATATGTAGGTAAGGTTATGAATAAAGTGTCTGCAAGGCCAATGTAGGTAAGGTTATGAATAAAGTGTCTGCAAGGCATATGTAGGTAAAGTTATGAATAAAGTGTCTGCAAAGCATATGTAGGTAAGGTTATGAATAAAGTGTCTGCAAAGCATATGTAGGTAAAGTTATGAACAAAGTGTCTGCAAAGCATATGTAGGTAAGGTTATGAATAAAGTGTCTGCAAGGCATATGTAGGTAAGGTTATGAATAAGATGTCTGCAAGGCATATGTAGGTAAGGTTATGAATAAAGTGTCTGCAAGGCATATGTAGGTAAGGTTATGAATAAAGTGTCTGCAAGGCATATGTAGGTAAGGTTATGAATAAAGTGTCTGCAAGGCATATGTAGGTAAGGTTATGAATAAAGTGTCTGCAAGGCATATGTAGGTAAGGTTATGAATAAAGTGTCTGCAAGGCATATGTAGGTAAGGTTATGAATAAAGTGTCTGCAAGGCATATGTAGGTAAGGTTATGAATAAAGTGTCTGCAAGGCATATGTAGGTAAGGTTATGAATAAAGTGTCTGCAAGGCATATGTAGGTAAGTGTAATGAATAAAGTGTCTGCAAGGCATATGTTGGTAAGGTTATGAATAAAGTGTCTGCAAGGCATATGTAGGTAAGGTTATGAATAAAGTGTCTGCAAAGCGTATGTAGGTAAGGTTATGAATAAAGTGTCTGCAAGGCATATGTAGGTAAGGTTATGAATAAAGTGTCTGCAAGGCCAATGTAGGTAAGGTTATGAATAAAGTGTCTGCAAGGCATATGTAGGTAAAGTTATGAATAAAGTGTCTGCAAAGCATATGTAGGTAAGGTTATGAATAAAGTGTCTGCAAAGCATATGTAGGTAAAGTTATGAACAAAGTGTCTGCAAGGCATATGTAGGTAAGGTTATGAATAAAGTGTTGGCAAGGCATATGTAGGTAAGGTTATGAATAAAGTGTCTGCAAGGCATATGTAGGTAAGGTTATGAATAAAGTGTCTGCAAGGCATATGTAGGTAAGGTTATGAATAAAGTGTCTGCAAAGCGTATGTAGGTAAGGTTATGAATAAAGTGTCTGCAAGGCCTATGTAGGTAAGGTTATGAATAAAGTGTCTGCAAGGCGTATGTAGGTAAGGTTATGAATAAAGTGTCTGCAAAGCATATGTAGGTAAGGTTATGAATAAAGTGTCTGCAAAGCATATGTAGGTAAAGTTATGAACAAAGTGTCTGCAAAGCATATGTAGGTAAGGTTATGAATAAAGTGTCTGCAAGGCATATGTAGGTAAGGTTATGAATAAGATGTCTGCAAGGCATATGTAGGTAAGGTTATGAATAAAGTGTCTGCAAGGCATATGTAGGTAAGGTTATGAATAAAGTGTCTGCAAAGCATATGTAGGTAAGGTTATGAATAAAGTGTCTGCAAGGCATATGTAGGTAAGGTTATGAATAAAGTGTTTGCAAGGCATACGTAGGTAAGGTTATGAATAAAGTGTCTGCAAAGCATATGTAGGTAAGGTTATGAATAAAGTGTCTGCAAAGCATATGTGGGTAAGGTTATGAATAAAGTGTCTGCAAGGCATATGTAGGTAAGGTTATGAATACAGTGTCTGCAAAGCATATGTAGGTAAGGTTATGAATAAAGTGTCTGCAAAGCATATGTAGGTAAGGTTATGAATAAAGTGTCTGCAAAGCATATGTGGGTAAGGTTATGAATAAAGTGTGATGAATTCAAGTTTGATGAAATACTAAATGTTATGTGGTAAAAAATTCCAACTGCATTTGTTTAGATATGCAGACTATTGAATTTCTTTTGAATACTCTGGTAATGCATTAACGCTCTTCATAAGTGCTATATAGTAGATGCCTTTTATCCATTCATCTAATCCTGTCTTGCTCTTGGGTTGCGATAGATCATTGTTTGGACAGTTGTACTACTTTTAAAAGTGCAGGACGTAACATGCTGGGCTATTAGTTTCCTTTGATAATTGCCATCTTGTAGTTGGACAATCATTTTAGTTTTGGTGTTAGTATATTTGCAGACCATGAAAAACCTTAAGTTTCCCATGTCTTTTCAATGTCAAAGGAAATCTGTGGGACTTGTAATTCAATTATTTTCCATCCATTTTGACTGGCAAGTTCTGTTTCTCTTTAACCTTTGCAGAGCATCCTTTATATTATTTTTTGTTTTAATTTCATAGCTCCAATACTGCTGAAAGACAAACCAGATGCCAGTCTATTTGCTACACCCAAAACGGACAGGACATCCACAATTCTCCAAAACAGTACCAATGTCATTAATGGGCCTAGTGGTAGTAACTCATCCATCAATAGCTTCCATTCTGGGACCATGTCGGATCATGGTAACACGGGGACCTCATCTAGTGGTGGCTTGGCAGCCCCTTCCTCTACAGGTAAGGACTTATGTTTTGGTTACCATGAAGTAATGATCTCTAATCAAATTTCTCAGATGTTTAAGATCACTTATGAATTCTCTTTTTGAGACCGCATCTGGTTAAATTTTTGGAAGTTTGTTTGGTTAAAGCTGTTGGTTGCAGTTTTTGGAGGAGTTGTTTGTTATAATAATGATATTTCTGACATGAATAGCAATTGAAATATTTGTCTTGGCATTTAAGAAATATCAAAGAAAAGAATGGGTTGGGGAGGCTGTTAAGACTAAATTATATAATGAAAAATAACACAAACTTTTTTTTCCACTTTCCAGATTGTTTTGAAATGAATAGAGGGATATTTAGTAGTTAAATGATTACAAAATAATGGCACCACACCACAAGGATGCTTTGCAATATTTTAATCTTTCATTGCCATTGGCAAGTGAGGGCCTATCCTTTAAGGTTTAATGGATAAAACTACAAGAGGTGTTATAGTTATAAACAGTGCTGGCTTTTTTCATGTCTTGTAGTAAAAAGTTATGAAAATCTAAATCAACGAAAAAGTGCATCCTTCAAAGCTCAAGTAATTTGACATGATTTGCCCCTACTAGTCCCATTTCTTGCATATATGTCCCTCAAGCTCATTCTCCACCATGCTATTATTTTAGCATTGTCAAATCTCCATTGTATTCTTCCCTCACTGCTTACCTCCGTATGCTATTAGCACCATTAGTTTAGATAGTAGATTTTGTTTTGGTTTTCATGCCTTTAAAGATTTTTTTTATTTCCCTCTTCTTTACCTCCAATTTTGTAGACCACCCTTCTAACAACTCTTCAAACGTAGATGCCAGCTTGAGTTCTCCTGAAATAGCAGCTCACCCTGACTTTGTCCAGCCACCTGCCATCATTGTTTATGTCGTAGACCCATTTTCAAGTGAAGAAGGGGGGGATACTGACACCAGCGTAGCCACCCTGGGACTGTTACGATGCTTTGCTGAGATATACGAAAGCTTGGCCTCTTCAGAAAATCTTATGAAAAATGTTGCCTTCCAGATAGTCCCAATGCATCAGGTACTGCAGGTAGCAAATAGCAGTATGGCCTTGCAACGGGCCAATCAACTGAAAACACTTGCATTCTCTATATATTCTCAGTGCCATCAAACAATTAATCCTTCCCTTCCTGGGAGGAGTCTTACAGGGTTCGGACCTGCCTATGATCTGGACAAGCTAATCAAATTAAGAGATGTAAGTTGTTGCAAATATTTTTGAAATGAAATCTTGCATTTAGATCTAAAGTAGCATGTAATTTTCTTTTCTCATTTTATTATGGTGCTGTGTGTTGAGTGGATATTGCATCTTTACCGTTCATCTGTCCGTCCACATCCATTGTCTGTCTGTGCATTGTTCAGCTACTGGGGAACAATAGATATTAGCCCTCAAAAAGGAATTCCAACTATTTTTATGAATATGAATTTTTATGAAGGAAAATCTTGCTTTGAAAATACTTGAAACAAATGCATTCCAGACTTCAGTAGCAAGTAAAATGTTTGTTCTGGGATGAAAAAAAAGTTGAATAATAGAGGTGACAACTGAATGGAATTTATAATGAAGTGTCTTAGGAATGAATAGGGAAAAAAACAGTAAGTCTTCGCTTGAATAGAGTGGAAATATAATATACTTCTGATAAGCTCAAAATTAATCAACAATTGATTTTTATTATGATTTGGTAGATAAATCATCTCTATCTGGTTTATAAGGGGACAAAAGTTGAGCATGTTTTTATGTGTCAGATTTAAGTTACAGGGAGTGGGGGGGGAGGAGCTGTGCTGCATTGGAGTAAGTGAAGGTTTATATTGAAAGGTTGGAATGATTAGTTGGCTAAGAGCATATTTGGTAGATGAGGGGATGGCGAAAGGTGGGTTTGGGTAGTAGGTGAAACAGGGATGAATGGGGCATGTTGAGAAATGGTAGATTAATAAAGGATGGCAGGTGAAGGGGATGACAGGTGAATGGGTTATGTTGGGTTGATAGTTTTAAGTGAGGGGATGGGAGGAAAGAATATTGGGTAGAAGATGGCATAAAGATTAGTACTGTAAATGTAGGGATTAAACTCCAAGTTATATCTTACCTTCCATGCTTTAAATATGCAATCTGGTCCAATGTCCTGATTCTAACGCCCTTCTATTCGACCTTAAAAATGTAGTTACCAGCCCCGCCCATACCTCCATAATACCTCTAACATCCCTCACTTCTTTTAGCGCATTGCTGTTACAACATCGCTGGAATTCGTCGAAAAATTTCAGTAATTTTAGCCTTTTTCTAACAATTTTCTTCCTTACAGCTCCTACCATGCAGCTTTTTACGCTGTTTGGCATTTTCTTCTAGCCTTTTCAAGTCACCTGAGGTAAGACAAGGTGGCCATTGGACCGGGAGATATTCGGCCCGACTCCCAGGACTTCCCCCATTAAACTTACACTTAAGTTAGAGTGTTTTTGCTTGCACCCGTTTAAAACGGGTGGCTAGAACGAGAGAGTCTCACTCTCGCTGCAGGTGGTTTTAATCCCAGAAGAAACTGGTCTGCTAGTTTTTGTGCTAGTTTTTTATTTGCTGTTACTCTAATGCTAGACTTTAACAGCGCGAATTGACAGGTGCAGTCACTCCTGCCACGTTGCTCCTCAGTCATCACATAGCGTCTCGGCAATGTTTTTGTATGATGACACTATACAAAGACAGCGGTCTCTTCATACTCTCCAGCGGTAACCATGGGCTTTACAGTTCCACTGTTATAAGAACTTTCCAGAGATAGGCTCTTAGAGCGTATGATGTATGTTAACCCTCAGTTAAAATATAGCATATTGGAGCTAATGGCTTGATTGTTTCCCCAATTTTTACGGCACTTTACTTGCGGCTTGGACAACCTAAGTAGAGCATCCAGCATAGCCAGGTACACACACCCTGGATGTACCTGGGTGCGGCTTTGGGAAGAGGTCTGTTAACTCCGCCCAGGGTATACCCGCGAGTCGTGCTATGACAGCTAACCGTGTGATCCCCTGCAGACTTGCACACTATACAATGACTGAGATGTAGTGGCGCGGCAAGACCACGCGTGGCTTAAGAAGCGGCACTTAGAAAATGTCACTGTGAGAGTGGGGAAGGAAGCACCGTTTGGCGTCCCCCCTCCTTCCCCTCTTCATCCACCACACTTACCAGCAGTCAACCTGCAGGTTTCGCCGACGTTCGGCATTTCGCTCACTTCTCTCCCCTGGTCCTCTCCACAGCAGAGCAGGTCCCAGAAGCAGGAAGCGCTAACAGAGAGTACAGTTTCCATCCTTCTCACTTCCTTCCTTCCCACCTGAGCCCAGGCGTGGACATAGGAAGATTAATGGAGTTAATCTATGGTACAATGTTTCCTACCTTTAGGGACTCCTTAATATCCAGGCTTCTTTTTTGGGTCACACAGGCCGTGGAGGAGAGGCTGCTGCCTCCCACGCACCTAGGTCAGCAGCGACTGATGCATACTTTCAACACTCACAGGCTTTTCGAGTTGCAGGGAGGTTGTCTTTGAAATGTACCCCTCGGCTGAAGATGATCTCACAGACCATCCTGGACTTTACACAAGGCCATTTACGGCCGATAGAGGAGAGAGTGCTAGCCGTTAAGACGATAGCGGATTTTCTCTCACAGTGAATATCTCTGATGAGAGACTGGCTGATGCTCATAGACCACTTAGCCAGTCGGGTGGTTGTAGTCCCCATGTGCAGGTTTCACATGAGGGACCAACATCCCCTTCTGCTAGACTTTTTGCGGTCCCTCCCAGAACACATCAGTACCCCGCTCCACACCTTCAGACGGTGGCCATCCACGTTTTGTGGTGGTGCGGCCTCTCTCACTGCGCCCTCTCCCACCTGTCGTGAGGAGCGAAGTTTCCACCTGTCAGACCTTCACTGTCAGTGGTGACGGATGCGTCTTGGATGGGTTGGGGAGCACATTTAACATGTCGCAGGATCTTGGGCAGGTACTTAGCATATGCTGAAACCGCTACTGCCGAGCAAAACAGTTCAGATATGCACCGACTTTGCACCACTGTTGTGGCCTCTCTTTCTCTATTTCAGACAGAGAGGAACAGAGTCCAGGAGTTTCTGGAATCATTCCTCTCGTCTTGGTGCAAAACAAACTAGGTCAGTCTTCAGGCCGTTCACCTTTCAGGCTAAGAGAACATTATTACGGATCTGTCGTCTCACCCCAGTGAACTCCCACAGGATAGACTTGCATACCAAAGGTGACCAGAGCGATCTGAACAATATTTGGCCTCCCAGACGTAGGTCTGTCCGCATCCGTGGACAAGCACAAGCTACCGAATCTCTGCATCCCGACCCCTGAACCATGATTTTTCAAGGTCAATGCATTCACAATCACAGGGTCTCACTATGTGGGTTATGCATTTTCTGTCGTTCGCATTGGTACCGAGGGTACTTATCAGGGCGATGTACGACCGGTAGCACCCATTTGGCCCGGCCAACTCCCTCAACTGCTCAAACTCTTTGCAGGCTTCCCGTACGAGCTTCTGGTCAGAGACGACTTTTGTCTCATTCCCGGGCTCCGGCAAACTGCACCACAGTCCCAGAGCACTTCTTGACCGTGTGGCCTCTGACTGCCGATCTTTGGCGTAGCAAGGCTTTTCTGAGGAGTCGATGATCCCCCCTCCCTCCCCGCTATTCTGGAGAGGTCTTCTCCTAGACTCTGTTCAGTCAAGGGCTCTAGGATAGCTGTAGCAGCCATTCACCGAAGCTTTCAAGTTGGGTTTACGGTTACAGACTCGTGACCACTGGGTAAATTAGCCAAAAAGAATTTTCTTATAAAGACCTTCCAAGATTCTTGTGTCCCTGTGGGTCATTCAAGTTGTCTTAGGCACACTGGTGGAAGCTCTGCTCGAGTAACCCCCCATGTGCCCACACGTAGGGGTTGATGCTTTAAAGAGTTGTCTGCTTTGCGCATACTCTACTAAGGGCAGAGGTGCTTTTATACGCTTCTTCCAAACGAAGGTCATTTGCATCTATCGCCCAGAGCTGGTACTTGTACCGTAGCTTTCCGTGCCTTCAGAAACGGGGTATGGTGCCCGTCTGTAAGGCGTCTTTAGAATTGCTTCATAAGTACACAGCCGATGCTCGGCATTACAAAAGCGATTTCTTTGAGATCTCAAGAGGGATCGTCCAAAGCAGTCTCTTAAAAATGGTCAGCGCTGTTTATGGAACAGCCAGGGTATGCACTCAGGTAAGAGGCATAGACCCTTCACGGGATAATTCATGCAGCCATTTTAGAAAACGCACATCGCATTTATTCCCCTGTATTTGCTTGACCTACTTTACGATGTTCATGTTACCCCACTTCTGCTTTAGCAAGGTTGCGTGCTAGCTAATTATTTCCTCTGTTTGGGAATTCCTCAATTTACATTAGCTATAAACACACGCGTCATTCCCAATCGTGTTTGTACTAATCGGTTACGTCTCGTAAACGAACTTGGTGAGTTTTGTTGCGTTATTTTAGACACTACTATGATGTTTATATTGTGTCCGAACGCTTTCTCGATTGGCATGTTTTCTGAGTATCTAACTCTGGTCCATGCGGCGATTGCCTCAGTTACTGATAATGGGTAGTTACTGTTCTGTTTGACTGTAACTAGGAGTTATTTACTATGGTTTAGTAATTCCTATTTAGAGGTTTTTCATCCTAAAGAGGATAAAGAATTGTCATCCCCGTCCTTAAACCGGGGAAGGATAGCACCGACCCCACCAGCTACCGACCCATCGCCCTTACTTGCTGTCTCTGTAAAATTATGGAAAAGATCATTAATCAGAGACTAAACTGGTTCCTCGAGACCAACAGAATCCTCTCTCCTCACCAAAGCAGCTTCCAAAAACGTCGCAATACCTAGACCAGTTAATTACGCTCGACACCGCTATCCGGGAATCCTTTGCAAAAAGGAACACCTCATTGCCATTTTTGACCTCGAGAAAGCTTTCGACACTACTTGGAAATACGGCATTACCCGGAAACTTCACACCATTGGCCTCAGAGGCCACCTCCCCATCTTTATTCAAAACTTCCTCTCACCCAGGCAGTTCCAAGTTCGTGATTGGCCACACCCTCTCCAAGCCGTACCCCCAAGAAGAGGGCGTCCCCAAGGCAGCATCCTCTCCCCACTCTCTTCAACCTGAGCATTAATGACATCGGGAATGACCTTGGCCCCAGCATCAAACGTACCCTCTCGTGGATGACTTCACCATCTTCTACTCCTCCCCTAGCTTTCCTATTGTTGAAAATAGGCTCCAAACCAGCCTCAATCAGCTGCAAGTCTGGAGCAACAATAACGGTTTTAAATTCTTCAAAGACAAGACAGTCTGCATGCACTTTTGTCATTTCAACAACCTCCACCCCAACCCGAACTTTGTGCTCAATGGGAATCGCATCCCTAAAGTTGAAAACACAAAGTTCCTTGGTCTAACTCTAGACCTCAAGCTCACCTACAAGCCACACATCACCAACCTGAAACTAAAATGCAATAGCTCCCTCAACATCCTCCGACTGCTCTCCAACACTACTTGGGGAGCGAACCGCTATGCTCTCCTCAAAATTTTCAGGCTCACCATTCGTGCCAAGCTTGACTATGGCAATATTGTTTACTGTGTCGCTCACAACTCATACCTCAACCACATTAACACCATCCAAAATGAAGCCCTCAGGCTTTGTCTAGGAGCCTACAGGACCTCCCCAATCACTAGCCTTCATGTTGAAGCCAACGAACCCCCCCTTTCTACTTGGATGTAAAAAGCTTAGCCTCTCCTATGCTTTTAGAGTCCTCACCAACACCCAGAACCCTGTTTACAACCTCATTAGGTACCCCAATTTCTCCTCCCTCTTTGATAGGACTAAAACCCTATCGCCTCCCTTCAGCTTACGCATTAAATCAGACCTCTTTCAACTTGGCATCAACCCCGCCACTCTCGGCACCTATTCCTGGCCCACTTTTCCGCCTTGGGCCACCCCCCCTTCCTTCTGTCCACCTAGACCTCTCCACTTATAACAAAACTCAAACTCACCCTAATCTCTTCATCAATCTCCACAACCAAATCAAAGACCAACTCTCAAATTACACCTCCATCTATACTGATGGCTCCAAGGAAGGCAACAAGACAGCTGCTGCTGCCATCATCCAAGACATCACCCTCAGTAGCAGACTTCCTGACCACTCATCCATCTTTTCAGCCGAGGCTAAGGCCATTCTCCTCGCCCTCAACTTTATTGAGTACTCTCCTCTTAGTCACTTTGCCATTTTCTCTGACTCAAAGGCTGTTCTTACTTCATTACTCAATCTTTAATGGGATAACCTCACCTGCCACCTCCTCCGGAAACTCTTCTCTCCTACCCTCTGCAGGAAAAGTGTTCTTTTCTTCTAGATACCCAGCCATGTTGGCATCCCTGGCAATGACAGGGCTGATACAGCCGCTAAGCTTGCCCTTAACCTCCTCCCTTCCCCTTTTCCCAAAACCCTCTCTGACATCAAACCGCTTATTGCTTCTCTTGTTCGTGACCGCTGGCAAACCTTATGGAACTTCCAAATTGATAACAAACTCCATGTTATCCAGCCCACAATCCCGATCAAATCCACCATCAACAATCTTTCTCGTATCGACAACGCTCATATTACCCGTCTTAGAATTGGTCACACCCACCTCACTCACTCCCACCTCCTTATTGGTTCCCCCAACCCCTCTGTAACAATTGCCACTGCATCCTCACAATCCAACACGTTCTCCTTGCTTGCCCCCTGTACAACCTTCCCAGAGCTTCCCTCGCTCCCCACAACTCAATTGCTGAGTTCTTCCAAAAAAATCCTCCAGATAAAATAGTCTCCTTCCTTCAGCATGCATCCCTCTACAACCATATTTAATTCTCCTCTTCCACCCCCTCTCTACTTTGTTTTTGTTTTACCCATGCACCTCCTCTCTCGATCACAGCTTTCTGGCTTTTGTTCTTGAATTTCTCTCATTCTTCCCCTGGTCTCTTTCCTTACTACCTCTAAAATGATCTGACCTCTCAGGCACAATTTGACCTTCGTTGTCGTGGTGCCGTTAAGACCTCATCAAACAAACAAACAAAGAATCTAATCCTTTGAGTAGGATAAAACTAGTGCGAGTATTAGGATTAGCCTTCTGAAAATTGGGCTTCAACTTGAACTCCCCTCCGTTCCTCTGTTGCAATCTGATTGCATATTTATATAGCATGGACGGTAAGATATAACTTGAAGTAAAATTACCTAAGTAAAATTACCCCACTAAACATAGCGGGGATATTTACGAGAGTTTTACTTGCCTTCCATGCATCCCACCCGCCTCCCCTCTCCTCTCACTCAGGCCTCAGTGGAATGTTACGTGGGGGATGTTTGAGGTATTATGGAGGTTATGGCTGGGCTGGTAACTACCTTTTTAAGGTTGGTTAGAAGTGCGTTAGAATCAGTTCATTGGACCAGATTGAATGTTTATTGCATGGAAGGAAAGAATAACTCTTGTAAAATCCCGTTATGCTTAGCGGGGTGAATTGGAAGAAGGTGGGATGGCATGGGGGACAGGATGGAATGAAATATGGGACAGGATAAAATGGCATGTGGACAGGGAAGAGGGTGCCAAGGAATGTGCGATAGGATGTCATGGCATCTAGGACAGGCAGGGATGGCATGTGGGACATGGTGGCATGGCGTGTGAAGCAAGGTGGTGTCATGCCATGGCATTTATGACATGCTGGGATGGCATGTGGGGTGAGGTGTAATGTCATGGGGACAGTGTGGGATGACATGTGGGACAGGGTGGCATGGCATCTGGGACAGGATGGCATGTAATGAAAGTCATCTGAATATCAGTGGGACAGGGTGGGATAGCATGAAATGGCCTGTGGGCAAGGTGGGATGGCACATGGTGGTGGGATGGCATTTGGTACAAGGAGGGATGGCATGTGCGACAGGATGCAATGGCACATGGTATGGCACGTGGTACAGGGAGGAATGGCATGTGGGACATGGTGGCACATCATATGGTTGAATGTCATCTTGATTGCAGGTGTGATAACATGGGTCATGTGGTGGAATGGCATCTGGATTTTTGTGTATGATTTCCTGTAGGGAGGGAAGTAGCATGGTGTGACATGTTGAACAGAGGGTGGGATGGCAGGTGTGACAGAGGCAGGAAAGCATGTTATTAGCGGTGAGTGGATTTGTATCGTTTGCGATGTCTGGTTGTTATTGAGGTTTTTTTTTAGCTAATTGTTGTAGCAAAGCTTGTTTAATATTGTTGCAATTGAAATTGTTGGCTGGAAGTTACACTCAAATTTAAAGGATATTTGATTGTACTTTATGGTGAGAAATGGATGAAAAGTGTAATCAGCTGATAAACACATCCATTTAATTTCTATTTGCTATATGCCACAGTCTATTTGGAAACTTGAAATTTATATTTTTTCACTTTTATAAACCTTCGCTTTGGAGTATAGAAAACATGACTTTTTTCTTCAGAAGATTTTTACATGAATGATTAAACTCGTTTCACAAGTTTCTAATTCTTATTATTGAACCCTGCTCCTGTTCAACCTGGGAAAGTTACTTGTATTTCTTTGTTCTAATAGAAAGCCAATTTTAGTCCTGACCAACTGTACTCATCTCCATACATCTTGGCACCCCTGAAGGATAAAAACACAGAGCTAGGTGAATCTTTCGGAGATCTTAGAGAGGAGTGTGCTGAACTGTTTTGTGCTTATTGCTTATCACATGACCAAAGATGGCTGCTAGTGGCTTGTACAGATTCTGGAGGTGAAATTAGTGAAACCAAGGTTATCAACATAGATGTGCCAAACAGGTGATTATTGCCTAATATGAGGTTATTTGCATTTTTTAGGAGGGTTGACAGAGCATTTTGTAAAGATTGAATTTCCTTCGTGGTTAGCTTGTTCATTTGATATGTGCTGTAATTTGTTTTGTTGTTATTGGCATTCTACCTTACCAAGATTTCCCTCTCATTAAAATCATTAAATAATGTCAATAAGTGTATTTCCTTGTCAACAACTGCAAAGGTGTTTTCTTTTGTTTTCAATGCAAAAGTTTATTATTGAAATGTTGCTATCTTTTTAACTCGCAGCAAAAGGAGAAAGAAAGTTTCTGTTCGCAACCGTGCTCTCTTGAAGCTTTGGGAGTTCCTTTTAGGCGTCATGTCCAAAACTTGCCTTCCTTGGAGACTTGTAATCGGCCGATTTGGTCGAGTGGGCCAGGGTGAGCTCAGAGGTGAGAGCTTCTTAAAATATTCTTTGTTTTAAAGTTAGTAATTAAATCATTGTCACAAGAATTGCATATGTCCACAATACAAATCTCAACTAATGGAGGATGTTCACACACTACCATTTGCACTTAAACAAGGTTCTCTTTGGGGAAGTTAAATTTCAAGTGTCAGTTATTAGTCTTATAGCCACTCTGCATAGAACTGAACTTATGAACCATGTTGGATGGCATTAGAACAAAGCACTGATCACTAATTAAGCAGCAATTTGAAAGATAAGCAAACAAAAAAAAAGACCTTTGAGATAAAAAAAATCTGGTCTTGATTTGAGAAGCTATGATTAATAGCTACTAATTAGATGAGGCATGACATACTTCATTTCATGTTCTGTGGTTGTGTACTATTTACATTCAGTGTCTATGGAGCACAGTTGTTTATTTTTACCATGTGGAAGTATTTAGCTGCGCCTGCTAATGTTCAAAGCCAATGACATCGTAAAGAAATATACAGATCAAAAAGTATATATAAAAAGGTATCTTATTCCATAAGCCAACCTTCAGAGCCTTAGTCCTCACTTAAAACCTTATCAAACACCAGCAAGACATTCAGGAGGGGGGGGGGGGGAGGAGGGGTGCAGTGGTGTTTAAAACATAACATTATTAGGGCTACCATGTTAATAACATTACTGAGACCATCATGTTAAGAACATTACCAGGGCCACTATGTTAAGAACATTACTGTGGGCCATCATGTTATGAACATTACTGGGGCCACCATGTTAAGAACATTACTGTGGGCCATTATGTTCAGAACACTTTAAAAATATTGGGGCCATGCTTTATTAATATTTCCAGCTGGTTTGGTTGTGATACCAAACTGTAAAACTCATCTATTTCAGCATGTTTCATTGTATTGCACTTTAAGTGGTTTTGCTTATTAGTCTTATTCAGTTTCATGGTAAAATATTCACTTTCCTTTCATAGAATGAAGTGGTTGTTATTGTACTCCTAGCCATGCCAGATAGTAACTTTTATATTATTGAAGTTGATCATTTTCCCCCTTCTATTTATCATCTAGACTGGAGTGCTCTTTTGAGCCGGAAGTCCCTCACCTCTCAAACAGTGCAGTTAAAGAAATTGTGTGATATGTGTGGTGTGATGAGCAACTCAGACTACCCATGTGTGCTCAGTGCTTGCTTAGTGTCTATGGAGCCTGAGACAGGGCTCAGGATCATGGCAGGTACAGTAATCTACTTGCTTTAATCTTGAAAAAACAATTTGATCTGATCTATTCAATGGGATTAAAGAAAACAATGATAATGGAGTCATATATGGAGCTCATTAAGTCATATAAAACTCATCTTGATTATTTAAAAAAAAAAAAAAGGATATTTTCTATCATGTAAATTCACACCTGTGTAAAAAAGTTTCATTACTCTAGCATCTTTTACCAATATCTTCACAATGTAGTGTGGATTTTATGGCATTTTCCAGTATTTTCCCTTCCATTATCTTTGAAATGTTATCAGTATCCACCATTATCTATTTCCCAATAAAAGCTTTCCCTCATCTCTTTTTCATCACGTTTTGTGTGTACATATTTCACTATCATTATACTAGGGTGATTAGGATACTTCCAAACTATCATCAACAAGTCACAAATTATCAATTGACTTGGTGTAGCAGGGAGTACAGCAAAGGAAAAATACCACTTACCAGAAACCACAGACAAACAGAAAAGGAAAGTCTGCAGAATAGGCCACACCACTTCTCACACTCACATCTCCTCAAGGATGTCCCCTCACTGTTCTGCAATAAATGCCAAGAGCCTCTATCTGTCACACAATCTCACTATTCATCCCCCATCCAAACCTTTATATCCTCGTCACTATCATGGTATCTGCGTATAAATAAGGTTTAATCTGCCCTGCTGCCACTGTTACATGTACATCAGTTCATTGACATCAACACATGGAAGTAACTTTTACCAGTCAGCAATAAGTACTGACCAACTGATCAATAACTTCTGTCTACTTTTAGAAGTAGATCTGTGTATATTTATTTATTCCTTTCAACCTCAAAACCACAGATTCTGTGGCAGCTGATAAGTGCAGCAAGAACAGTCAGAGAGACCAGCCTAGCTGCCAGCTGCATACGCCGGATGATGCCACATGTACGCATATCCTGGTCTTTCCAACAAGTGCAACAAAACAAGTAAGCAATTCTCATTATTTGATCCCATTGTCCAATACACATCCCTGAGACTGATAAAGATTTAGTTAGAGAACCCTTAAGCTGTGTAATATGTTGAAACAACCGAGTTGCACTGTTTTATAGTAGTCTTGTAAAATTATTTTTGTCACCTATCAGCTTGATGAATTGTCTTTGAACACATCTTTAGGGCTAGAATTGCAGTGTTTTCAGGTTTTGTGAATAAATGCAACATTGGATGTATGCATGGGAAGATAGCTCATGACCTGGAAGAACTTAATTAATACTTCAGTCCTTGAAAGTGATAGAATATTTAAATACTGATATTTTAGTTTGGTTTAAAGTTTTAAAAACGGCTGTTTTCCTTTAAAGCATTGCTGCAGAGAAAAAAAGTATTGGATGAAATAAGATTAAATATAGGGTTTATTCATTTTAAATTTGCATATAACACTTAATAGGTCCAACTTTTTATTTAAGCAGGCATTAAAGGATCAATAAACATAATTGGGATGATAATAGTGGGTTGTTGGAAGAGTTTTCACAAAAGTATTTTTGATCAATTGGTTTAGATAATTTGGCTTATAAATGTGAACTTTTGTGCATCTCTGACGTGCCTTATCAGTTGAGATGTCAGGTTATTACATGCCTTATCAGTTGAGATGTTAGGTTATTACGTGCCTTATCAGTTGAGATGTTAGGTTATTACATGCCTTATCAATTGAGATGTTAGCTTATTTTTCAAGAGGTCTATCAGGAAATACATGTTTGTTGGATTAGTCATTACTGTTGGTCACTTAATGCTATGTACCTTTCCACAGGGTGCATCAGTTTCATCAGCTGAATTCGCACAAGGAGGTGATGGTGATGACCTGTTTGATAACATAAGTCACACAATTGGTGCTGATAACTTCAACAATGAGTTCGCTCAGCTCTTTGACATGATGGTCAATTATCCGACCTCCCCAGGTGAAATGGATCAACCCCAACCTGGATCACCTGGTGTTGTTGCAGTCGTTCCAAGTATAAATACAGAGAGCAATCCAAAGGTAGGTAGAGGAATGAACATCATATTGCCCAAGCCTCTCTCCTGAAGATGAAAGTTTGCAGAATAGGCCACATCCATTTCTCACGCTCACACCTCCTTAACGACGTCCCCTCACCGCTCTGCAGTAACTGCCAAGAGCCTCTATCTGTCAAACACATCCTCGTATACACAATTGAATCTCTGGCACAGTTAGACATTTGTTGTTGAGGTGTCCGTCAAACCTGACCAAATAAACTAAATGTGGTTTGGATGGTCAAGCTAAAATTGATGCGGAAGAGTTTGAGTGGTTAAAGTCAAATCCAGTTTCCAAAGTATTGATAGATAATTGTATTGTTATGTTATTGTTATTATGTATTTGAAAATAGAAGTGCAATCTTAATCTCTGATTGTAGACATAGCAAGGTATTTAACTTTGTAGATTTTGAAAGGAAAATATTGTACCCAAAATAGAAAGTCATTTCTGTTCTGAACTGGTGTCACAATTTGAGTGGGTTTCACACTATTCATGGGTGGTGTGCATATAAACAGGCTTCAAATTTCCAGCTTGGTTGTAATTGCCACTATTCATGGGTGTTGTGCATATAAACATTCAAACCTGCTTTAAAATTTTTGTTTGGTTGTATGTACTATTCATAAAAAACCTTTATTTCTTGGTAAATTCATGGGTGTTGTGCATATAAACCTGCTTCAAATTTCTTGCTTGGTTGTAATTGCATAAAATGTTAAGATAGCAGTCAATGCCGCTTTGCAGAATGATGCAGGAGATCAAAGTGTCTGAATTGGGTTACATTTGTTACATTTAAAGGTCTATGAATGCCACTATTTGGTTGGCCTATTATTTACAAAAGCATTTAATTTAAGAGTAACATTTATATTTTCAATTTCAAAAATAGCATTCTTGGTTTCTTAAATGTGACTAAGCTAGCTTTGAAGATTTTTCAATGTGCAACATTTGTGATTTGAATTTGGAAAACAGTTCAAAATGATCTTTGTGTAATTTGTTTATTTCTTTCTATCCTTAGTTGATAGATGTGATTAGAATAGCTATTCTAGATTGCTTGTTACATTCATAACTTTTGCACAGACTGCTCTATATCTTCATTCAATAGTCTCTTAAAATTCTTTCACGACGAAAACTTGATTCTATGTAATCAGTGATTTGGGTTCTTTACTAGTGCTTATGTAATCAGTGATTTGGGGTCTTTACTAGTGCTTATGTAATCAGTGATTTGGGGTCTCTACTAGTGCTAATGTAATCAGTGATTTGGGATCTTTACTAGTGCTTATGTAATCAGTGATTTGGGGTCTTTACTAGTGCTTATGTAATCAGTGATTTGGGGTCTTTACTAGTGCTTATGTAATCAGTGATTTGGGGTCTTTACTAGTGCTTATGTAATCAGTGATTTGGGATCTTTACTAGTGCTTATGTAATTAGTGATTTGGGGTCTTTACTAGTGCTTATGTAATCAGTGATTTGGGGTCTCTACTAGTACTAATGTAATCAGTGATTTGGGGTCTTTACTAGTGCTTATGTAATCAGTGATTTGGGATCTTTACTAGTGCTTATGTAATCAGTGATTTGGGGTCTTTACTAGTGCTTATGTAATCAGTGATTTGGGGTCTTTACTAGTGCTTATGTAATCAGTGATTTGGGGTCTCTACTAGTGCTAATGTAATCAGTGATTTGGGATCTTTACTAGTGCTGTCATGGTATGTGGATTATCGCGATATCTTTTTTCTCACAACATGAAATGAGCCTCTTAACACATATCACGATATGTCCTATTCCCAATATAATCAGTTTTAAAAACAATTGGTTGCATTCAGAAATTGAATGATATTGCCATTAGGATGAAAATAAAAGTGAAATAAATTACAGTGAATATATTTGTGAGTGTTTTCTTTCTCATATTTTTTCTGTCCTAAGTGAAGAAAAAGTAAGACTTTTTTGTGTATGTTTCTCTAATAGGTACAGAAACTGCATATGAAATATGTTTTCTCTTGACTTGTAAAAGCCACCATATTTTGTGTTCTCTTCCACTGGTGACCTTTTGATGTTGGTGCTCAGTTTCAAGTACACAGTAATTACAAGAAAAGATGTGGAAACTAAGCCAATCAAAGCTATTTATTATTACTGTATTATTAAGCATTTTGTTTCTATATTCTTTCAAAGTTATTTTTGGGGTAGGCCTTAACTGAAAGTTTCACGGCCTTCAGCGTCACACATTCAGTGTCTTGGATGTAGGGGTAGGCTTTTGAACTTTTCACGAAAAAAATACTATAATTTGAGATAGACATTGCCGTCTGTCCAGGGTTTGGGCCAGTTGCAGTAAAATAAAATACTTTATCATTTGTCATGACACAGTTCATTATTTTCATTTAAATAAAATAACAAGTTAATTTTATTTTGGCTTATGATGTGACAAGACTTACTTTTATTTGAGATTAGACTTGTAGTATGTTTATTGTTGACCGGACTCATCGTGGTACATAAAAAAGTGTATCAACAGGTGTTCTCACTGCCAAGTTGGATTAGTGTAGTACTGAGGCTTAGACAATACTAGCTTACATGTAAAATAGGCCTAGGCCTATGTATGTGTGATGTAGCTTACAATCATCAATACTTGTCAGTTTTCATTAACCCAACCGTTTCCAACAACATTTCTTTCTGCAATTTTGAAGTTATTCTTGTAACTCGCTGCTTTTCGGTTAACTTTGAGTAGCACTCCATGTGAAAACCGGCATTGAGCAGTAGACTTGCAGTGCCAGTGGCCTGTACAGTTCTGATAATAGTACTAGGCTTAATATAAGTACTAATGTTAGTGTAATCATTAGCTATTTTAGCCTGTTCACTCTAGATCTTTCCATATTTCAACATATTCTTGGAACATCATCCACATTTTTGATGAGAATGACCTCACCGTAGTATTTTTGCCCAGAAAAATATGTAAAACAAGAAAGTTGTTCCCCTTTAGTACTTTTGCCTGTTGTGGATTCAGCCATCTTGTAAAGTAGATCAATTGATGTATGAGCCTAATGACATAAATTTCAATGATAAATCACTTATTTTATAATTGATTTACAAAAAAAATGTGCAAAACTTGAGCTTGTGAAAAGATATGGAGAATCTTCTTATTTAGTTTAAACATTTTTGGATGGTTTTCACCTTCACCCTACATAATGGGTAATGGAATGAAATGAAAAAGAGACAGGGATACCTGTCTATATGTCGGAGAAACATTTTACGGCAAAAGACTATCACCCGGAAATGGTTTATCAATTAAAAAGAAAATTTAGTTGTTAAAGACAACTCGCAGCATTTTGGAAGGATTTTTGGTTCTTGCAAAGAGAGGGTTTTTTGCCGTATAAGTCTTATTTCTTCACTTTTTGTAGCCTAATGTTCCTTTCTAGTAACATAACACTAGGCACTTCACTCATGGTTCTCTGTATGGGGGATCATTGCAAAGTCAAAATCTGCAGACGAATGTTTGCGATGGTCAAAGAAAAGACATGTACATATATTTTTTTTAATTTTGTTCTTTCTTTTATTTTTTTCATCATTGCTTGTTGGTACATTACATATTTGTAAGAAGGAAAAAAAAGTGTTATTAACAATTTTTATTTGTCATAAAAATTAAAAAAAAAAAGAGTTATCAATTTTTATTTGTCATAAAAATAAAAAAGAGTTATTAAGAATTTTTCTTTGTCTTAACAAAATATATTTAAAAAAATGTAAAAAATAGGTGTTATTAACAATTTTTATTTGTCATAAAAAAATTAAAAAAAGGGTTATTAAGAATTTTATTTGGTATAAAAAAAAAAAAAAAAAACAAACAGCATTATTAACAATTTTGTGTCATGAGTCAAGTTTTCTTATACCAATATATTGCAATATTTTTCTTCTCGATAATTGATACGTAATACAGTCATATCGAGACAGCCCTAGTCTTAACCATATCAGCATTCTCATTATTTTCATTGTGTGAAGTTAAGAGATATTTATTCTTAGGAGTGAAACAGACCTTTAATTAATGGACATCCATGTAGAGTTCCTTTTATTAACAGCACAGAACCTTTTCATTCTGCAGAATCCTTCAAGTAATGGAGAATCAGTTCTACCCGTGGAGCCTGAAACAGTATTACAGCAACCCTTGGCGTTAGCTTACTTCATATCCACCGCAAAGACTGGCCCTCTTCCCAAGTGGTTTTGGTCACCGTGTCCTGAAGCCGAAAACAAATGTCCTGTTTTCTTGAAAGTAAGATACTTTTGAATATGTTATTCCTTAACTTGAGACGTGTCTTTGATAGAGTGGTTGGTGAGTATGAAGAGAGGGTGTTGAACTGAATGTTGGTGGTAAAGGAGGAAAGTTAAAAGTAATTTAGGGCAAACCTGGAAGAACTGTGGTTTCTGTGTTTTTGACCAGTTCAAAAATGTAATATTACTTTATATTAAAATCCTAATGTTTCATAGGAACAATCATTTATGGGTTAACTTCACTGATTACGGCAACACGATATTGAATGAGCGCCCATTTTTATATATGTGTGAATTTTTTTTTTAATGAAGCCTAATGCAGGGCTCCCGGTACACCTTTAAAACCTTTAAAAACCTTTATTGACAAATTGAACCTTTATTCCTTTCAAAATAACCTTTAAAAACACGGTACACCTTTAAAACCTTTAAAAACCTTTATTGACAAATTGAACCTTTATTCCTTTCAAAATAACCTTTAAAACCATTAAAAACCTTTATTTTCAAAGTTAAGTAAGGTAAATTTTTTGAGTGCCAAGGTTTTAGCTTCATTGATAAGTATACACATCCATTTAATAGCATATCTGTTCTCAACACACATTTAAAAAGTAGCAGGACCAAAATAAAATTTCCATCTTCACGTAAGTAATGGACTTTTGGCGCCACTAACTGCCTTTTGCCCCAGAATATGCTCATTGTATGAAAATTTATTTCATGAGTTAACCTTTATAACCTTTTTATTTAAATCTAAAACCTTTAAAAACCTTCATTTCAACTTTTCCAACCTTTAAAAAAACCTTTATTTTAAAAGAGAGTCACTGGGAGGCCTGCTAATGTGGTATGGGCTTTGAGCTGTGTATGGAATATTCTTCTTGAAAAGTTCGTTCACGTGTTTGACATAGAACATATTTGTCATATGTAACTTATTGTAATTGGTTTGTATTTGCTCTTCATCAAGGCTGCTCTTCATATCAACAATGCATCAGTTCAGCAAACGTCTGAAGATATACTCCAAACCCAACACAGTCATCCGCTGGAATCCCAACACAGTCATCCGCTGGATTCCAGTCACACTGAAGATGTTCTTAGGTAATTATAGAAAATAATTATAATCATCATGACCAGTAAATAATGATAATAAAGTGATCTCTTTATCTGAGGCAGTGACAGAAAGCAAGATTAAAAGAGACAAGAAAATATTAACCCTTAAACGCTGAAGCCAAGGATTTTACATTGGGGTGATATTCATATTATTTGGAGAAATTTATTTGCAACGTTCATATTACAACCATTTTTATGAGGGTCATATATTGAGAGTATACTTTCATTGTTTTTCTCCAAGACTTGCCAAAAATTGAATCAAAAATACATTCAACATTTTGGGCAATTGGTGGAATTTGGGGTTCGGACGCTAATAGTATAAGGAACCTATGCAATCATGCTGGCGTATGTATGTATGTATGTGTGTCTGTGACAGCAAGCTCATAAGCAGGATATCTCAAGAAAGATACACTGGATTCATGTCATATTTGGTACACAGATAGCCTATGGTCCATAGATGTGCCCTATTGTTTTTGGTGGTGATGTCATGCATATTATTGAGTAGGCCAGCTTAATGTATAAATCTTGAAATGCTCATTTTAACAATCATGTCTGTTTTGTTTCATCTGTACTATAATTATGTTGTTAGATCATGTGTACATGTCCATGGTACAAAAATGTTGAATTTCATTAGTATGTATAGTGGGCGGGGCTTAACATGATTTTGTTTAAAAAGAGCTTGTAAGCACAATATCTTAAAAATGGTAAACTCGATTAATGTCATATTTTGTACATAGGTAGCCCATGAGCTGTAGATATGCTCTATTGTTTTTGGTGGTGATGTCATGCATATTAATGAGTAGGCGGGGCTTAATGTAGAAATCTTGAAATGCTCATATTTTAACAACCACATGTCTGTTTTGTTTCAAATTCAGTTTAATTATGTTGTTAGCTAGTGTGTATGTGTTCATTGTATACAAACGTTGAATTTCATTAATATGTGTAGCAGGGGGGCTTAAGGATGTTAGCTAGTTTGTACATGTTCATTGTATACAAACATTGAAAATCATTAATATGCGTAGTGGGTGGGGCTTAATATGATTTTTCTGAAAAGAGCTTGTAAACAAGATTATCTGAAGAATTCGTGTCGTCAAGTATTTCATGATATGCAATGACATTAAGAGTTAATACAAAATCAATCAGCATGGGGAAAAAAGCATCTGAACTACCAAACCTTATGGTTCTGGTTCATGCATGTTTTCTGGTCTGTTTTGAAGAAAAAAATAATATATAAATAATTGTTAGCTTTCAGTAATTGTTAGTTTTCTGTCAAATTTCCCTTCAACCATTGTAACATTATGCACAACAATGTAAAGACCGAGAGTATTAGCTACCATTCAATACTAGACAGGTGTTCACACTGGAGATTTAGTGATTTAGAAAATAAGGGAGATTTAAAAAAAAACTGGGGGGAGGGGGGGTTAAAAGTATTAAAATCATCAGACATCTTAGTTTTCTCTTAACCATGACTTTATTACTGATTGGTAAGCAATTTAAATTTACTCTTAAATCTGAAAAGTAACTGTTATGGGGAACGGCAAACATAGAACCTATTGTGCATAGCATTTCCATCGTGTTTAGCACATGTTTGGTAAATCGACCAAAGCAACAATGTCACCATCGAGTGAGAGGCCTGTACTGGGCCTGACTTTGTTATCCAACTTTCATCTGAGTTTGCCAGTATGGGGTGAAGGAAAATGAACCTAAATTAGTTTTTTTTCTTCTTAAGTTTTTACAACATTTTTCGGTATTTCAAAATTTAATTTATGTCTAAACGATCATGGCTTAACTTGTACCATTAGTATGTAATATATGTAGTATCACAACAATTTCTTTGTTCTGTATAAGAGTTCTTTTTTTTTTTGTGGGATTTTTCCTCTTAATTATTTTTTTTTTTTTTTGGGGAATTTTATATATTTTTGTGGGAATTGAACACTGGAAAGGATAACCTGAAAAATATTTTCAAAATGTATCCCGAAATTGCAGTTTTTAATATGCTGTGGATAACACACTACTTCATTTCTTTTATTTTACTGTGGATACCAACACCACTTCATTTCTTGATCAAAAATCAATGGCTTTAAATAAATGAAGACTTTATATATTTTTTGAATTAGAATAAAGCTATGGAATGATATTGGACCCATTGTGCTGAGATGTTATGATCATCTTGAATCATTGTTTTCCTTCTTCATCTAATCCTTGGGTTGTTTTTACTGACAGGTATGTGCTTGAAAAATACAACAGCCTCTCTTGGCTGACTGTAGACCCTACCACAGGAGAACGTAAGTCTTGTCTACCGGTCCACATGGTTGTCCTTATGCAACTCTACAACACAATTGCTGCTCTTCTCTAAATGAAGGATGGAAGATTATGGGAGGATTCTGCTGTCATGGAGGAAGCAAACGTTCCGATGTATATCAATGTTAATATGCTGCAGATGATTATTTTATGCATGATTTTGAGAGTTAAAGTCAGCTTAACAAGTTGATTGTTGTCAAGTGTCGTGACTGTGTGCAATCGAAATGGTGAAGGGTGTGTCAGCATTATAAACCATCCATATAATTAACCAATAATTTATCACAAATGTTTCTGAATATAGTAGTAGTAGTTATGGTGTTGTTCACTTGCACATTGAATTGTCGGGCATGAATTATGTTTAGAATTTTTTTTTTTTTAAATACATTTTAACCTCTAAGAATATTCCCTTTAATGGATAAAAGTAACAATTTAGATACCAACTTAGGCGTAAGAAATTATAAAGGTATTCCATCTTGATGCATAGTGCAAACTGATTAGTAAGGGGATAGTTCAGGATTGATGTTTGGAGAAAATGAATTTGAAAGTTTAACAATGTAATGGATTCTTAGATTCATTTAAGCTTCCTTTACTTTTCCAATTGTTTGTGTTGTCTTTATCAATGCTGATATCAATAGGGTAATAGTTGAAGATGGGTTTCTGGTACAAACTGCAAAATCTTGATCCCTTACATCTGGCTGGGTCAAGTGACAGCGTTGCATATACAATAACACCACCTGGTTATATTACTGCAGAGTGTAACATTCCAAACTAACCAAAAATCGTGCCATAAAACAGTCTCACCTGATGTGTTTTGATTGGTTAATAATGAAGTTTGAATTATGTGAGACAATCCTCGCATGCCATGAAAAGACAGAAACAGGACAAATTGTTCTCCAAGGTACCAGGATGTGATCTGTACCGGAAAGAGACGAGAGGAATGACATACTAGTACTTGGAATGCTTTTTTTACACTGTGGGTGAGATTTTAAATTAGGTCCTGAATACTTATTTGTATTCCTAGTATTAGCCAAGGCTAAGGCTTTTAAATTTGATTCCATCATTCAGTCTTGTTAGAGGATATTTGTAGATTACAGCTCAAGATGTGAAATATCTCTCTGCTATTACATATTGTAGAACATTCCTTAACCTAACTTTGTCGTGGTGTTAGAATCCTTCATTCCTTGTGAAAACTTAGTCCTAATACTTCTGAATAAATTGATACAGGCTTTGCATACTTTGTGGAAACTAGGGTGAATAAATATTGTTTCAAATGTTTTTCACGTGGCATTGGTGTGACATACCTTTTTTGAAATATGGATCTTTACATCACTTTTTGTAGGTTAAGAAACTGGTAATGGACATGCATTGGAAGGAGCTGTTCAACAAAAAGAGATATTACAGTTTTGGAATAGAATATGTCAAGTTACAATGTACTGTGATGTATGTGGTGTCAAGATCAGGTGTCAAGATCAGGTGTCAAGTTACAGTGTATGTGATGCGTGTGGTGTTAAGATCAGGTGTCAATTACAATGTATGTGATGCGTGTGGTGTCAAGATCAGGTGTCACGTTACAATGTATGTGATGCATGTGGTGTCAAGATCAGGTGTCACGTTACAATGTACTGTGATGCATGTGGTGTCAAGATCAGGTGTCAATTACAATGTATGTGATGCATGTGGTGTCAAGATCAGGTGTCATGTTACAATGTATGTGGTGTCAAGATCAGGTGTCATGTTACAATGTATGTGATGCATGTGGTGTCAAGATCAGGTGTCATGTTACAATGTACGTGATGCATGTGGTGTCAAGATCAGGTGTCAATTACAATGTATGTGATGCATGTGGTGTCAAGATCAGGTGTCACGTTACAATGTACTGTGATGCATGTCAGGTGTCACGTTACAATGTCATGCATGATGTCAAGATCAGGTGTCATGTTACAATGTTATGCAAAGATCAGTGTCACTGTATGATGCATGTGGTGTCAAGATGTCATTACAATGTTATGCATAGAATATTACAATGTATGTGATCTTGAAGATCAGGTGTCACGTTACAATGTACTGTGATGCATGTGGTGTCAAGATCATGTTAATAGAATATCTCCATCTTGAAAGTTACGGTACTGTGGCATCATGTTATATTTACATATTATATTATATTTACTTCTGAAGTGTCAATCAGGGTTGTTCATTTGTTCTTGAAACCGTCAGATGATATGGAGTGAATAGAGAGGTGATATCAAAAGTAATGCTTGAATTTTTAAAATATTGCTTGAATTTTAAAAAATAATGCTTTTACACTTTAAGGGTAATAATTTAGATAATGCATGAATTTCTAAGTAATTATTTATTTAAAATAATTATGTTTGAATTTCAAGGATAAAGCTTGAATTTCAGAATTATGCTTGAATTTTAAGAATAATGCTGAAATCTCAAAGATAATGCTGGAATTTCAAGACTTCTGCTTTAATTGTAAGAATAATGCTTGAATTTTAAGGATTGTGCTTGAATTTTAAGGATAGTACTTGAATTTTGAAAAGTGCTTGAATTTTAAGGAATAGTGCTTGAATTTGAAAAAAGTACTTGAATTTCAGGATAAGTGCTTGAATTTTAAGGATAGCCTTGAATTTTAAGGAATAGTGCTCGAATTTCTAAAATAGTACTTGAATTTCAGGAGCTTGAATTTCAAGGATGGTGCTTGAATTTGAAGATAAGTGCTTGAATTTCAAGGATAAGTTCTTGAATTTTAAGGATAAGTGCTTGAATTTCAAGGATAGTGCTTGAATTTTAAGGATAGTGCTTGAATTTTAGGAATAGTGCATGAATTTCAAGGATAAGTGCTTCTTGAATTTGAAGGTAAGTGCTTGAATTTCAAGGATAAGTTCTAAAATGTTAAGGATAGTGCTTGAATTTCAAGGATAAGTGCTTGAATTTCAAGATAGGTGCTTGAATTTCAAGGATAGTTCTTGAATTTTAAGGATAGTGCTTGAATTTCAAGGGTAGTGCTTGAATTTCAAGGAGTGCGTGAATTTCAATGATAGTGCTTGAATGTCAAGGTAAGTGCTTGACTTTCAAGGATAAGTGCTTGAATTTCAAGGATAGTGCTTGAATTTCGAGGATAGTGCTTGATTTTCGAGAATAGCACTAGAATTCCAAAGAGTGCTTGAATTTCAAGGAGTGTGCTTGAATTTCAAGGATAGTGCTTGAATATCATGGATAGTGCTCAAATTTCAAGGTTAGTGCTTGAATTTCAAGGATAGTGCTTGAATTTCAAAGGTTAGTGTTTGAATTTCAAGGATAGTGCTTGAATTTCGGAGATAGTGCTTGCATTTCGAGGATAGTGCTTGAATTGTGAGAAAAGCGCTCGAATTTGAGGAAAAGTGCTTGAATTTCAAGGATAAGTGCTGAATTTTAGGGATAGTGCTTGAATTTCAAGGACAGTGATTGACTTTTAAGGATAGTGATAGAATTTCAAGGAGTGCTCGAATTTCAAGAAGTGTGCTCGAATTCCAAGAAGTGTGCTTGGATTTCAAGGTTAAGTGTGCTTGAATTTCAAGGATAAGTGCTTGAATTTCAAGGATAGTGCTTGCATTTCAAGGATAGCGCTTGCATTTCGGGGATAGCGCTTGAAATTCGTGGATAGTGGTTAAATTTCAAGGAGTGCTTGAATTTCAAGAAGTGTCTAAATTTCAAGGATAGTGCTTGCATTTCGAGGATAATGCTTGCATGTCGAGCATAGCGCTTGAATTTTGAGGATAGTCCTTGAATTTCATGGTTAGTGCTTGAATTTCAAGGATAGTGCTTGAATTTCAAGGATGTGCTTGAATTTCAAGAAGTGTTTGAATTTCATTGATAGTGCTTGAATTTCATGGATAGTGCTTGAATTTAAAGGTTAGTGTGCTTGAATTTCATGGATAGTGATTGAATTTAAAGGTTAGTGCTTGAATTTCGAGGATAGTGCTTGATTTTCGAGAATAGCACTAGAATTCCGAGGAGAGTGCTTGAATTTCAAGGAGTGTGCTTGAATTTCAAGAAGTGTTTGAATTTCAAGGATAGTGCTTGAATATTAGATTTGAACACACAATTACAATGGTTAGTGCTCGGTTATGATAGTACAAATGCTATCACGAAGCTTGAGTTTATTGATAGTGCGGACAGACATAACATCGACAACCAAGTCAATGTCCACGGCCTTTGATAACCAGTTGTGGTGCACTTGGCGTGTCTACCCACCCCAGGATTGAACCGGGGCCTCGTGGTCTGTAAAGGTTAATAACCGCTTGAACCACAGTAGGTAGATCTTGAACATTATGGATAGTGCTCGAATTTAAAGGTTAGTGCTTGAATTTAAAGGTTAGTGCTTGAGTTTATTGATAGTGCTCGAATTTAAAGGTTAGTGCTTGAATTTCAAGGATAGTGCTTGAATTTTGAGAAAAGCGCTTGAATTTTGAGGAATAGTGCTTAAATTTCAAGGATAAGTGCTGAATTTCAAGGATAGTGCTTGAATCTCAAGGACAGTGATTGAATTTCAAGGATAGTGATAGAATTTTCAGAATTTTCAGGAGTGCTTGAATTTCAAGGATAGTGCTTGAATTTTAAGGATTATGCTGCAATATCAAGGAAGACTGTTTGAATGTTTGGGAAGTTTGAAATGTTATAGTACTGGAATTTGAAACCTTCAAATTATAGAATGATGGCTCACATTATTTGAAAGTACTTTTACCCAAATTAAAACTACATGTATCATAGTATGATGAACAGTTTCCTCACATAACGCATTTTTGCTGTCAGTCATTCCCTATGATTGATTCAAAATGGAAACTTTATAAGCATGTTCTTGAAAGTATCAAGTGACCCTAGAAGTCTACATTGAATATTCTACGTTGTACATAGCACCATATATCTATGTAGTTTATTATTAGACTTTTTAATTGTTACTTCCTCATTTTATTCCAACTTTTTGTACATTGCTGAATAAAAGATAGAGACTTAATATATTAGAGGATTACCTTTCTGTTAATATTATTTATTGATAAAGTATGAAATAATATTTGAAATGTCTCATTAAATATTGTAGTCCTGAATTTGCTTTTAAAATTTATGAACATTCATTCTATTGATGTTTGAAATTTGAATAAAGATTGTTTAATCCATTGAAATTGGGTGGCGACAAATTGAAATAAATTGTAAGTGATATCCAGCCTTGATTATGTGAAGGACATCTGAGGTTGAAGACAACCCCCTAGGTTGGGTTTTAGGATGCATTAGAACACATTTTTTTTTATTTTCAGTATTCATTATACACATCTTCCATGGCATAGGTAGCACCAAGCAGTATTGAGTGTTAAAATGGTAAGATGCCCTTCTCATGCATTTTTGTTTTAATATTTGGGGGTGGGGAGTAGGATAGGGAAGGTAGAGATTGCAGGTTATTTTGTACAGAAAGCCCCTGTGAGATGATTCACTTGTTTTTCGTGGTTGACTCTGATATTATAGAACTATGCAGGAGTATTGACAAATCACTGATAAAAATAAAATTAGCAATAATCATCATTTGCTGTAATCTTGAGTAAGGGATACTTTTAGAAGTGTTTTATCAGCTTTGCCCACCTATTGCAACAATTTTTCACTGTTCCAGGCAGTAAGACTGGGTATTTCTTAAACCTAACTAATGGTCACTGAACAAGTGACATATGCCCAATTACCTTTAAATAAGCAAAAATCAAGTATGGCAATAACTAATAAACAAATTCATGTCCACTTTCAGTATCTCATGTATCTGTATAAACTGTTTTTTTTTTAACTTTTCCTACTCATAATGTATTTTATAATGAGAAAAATTGAGTAGCATATTTCATCATTGCAGTTAATTGATACATTTAATTATTGTAGAAGGCATTATTTTTAATGGCTCTTTTCCACAATTTTAGGGTGTAATGGACAATTTACGGTGTAATAGTAATTTTAGGGTGTAATGGACAATTTTAGGGTGTAATGGAAAATTTTAGGGTGTAATGGACAATTTTAGGGTGTAATGGACAATTTTATTTTGGATATTTATTGTAACATGGAGACTTGATGCTATTGAAGAGATTCTGTATGCAACATATGATCAAGCAATGCAAGCAGAGTTAGCTTTAAGTGTTGACGGAGAGAGGTTGATTATGACGGTGTTTTGTTTTTCTTCATCTGTTACTCCACCATGTTCCACGACAGAAATGATAACCTGCAAAGCCATGGCAAGAAAGAAGAAAATTACATCTTTGTAACTTTTTACGGTATACATTCATGGCATTGTAGCAAAATTTCGTTTTCCAGTTTTATTTTACTCCTGTATCTATCCTGAAGTCAGCAATTTGAACTAAGTTTGATGGAATTTTAGCTTTGTCATGGTTTCCAATAGATTCAAAGATAATATTGCCTCCATTCATGTCTATAGACATTTATTGAACACATCTGGAATCCTATGTTATGAATAATATCTATACTTAAGTGAGGAATTTCACCCCATGAGATTAGAAATGACATTAGAAGCAAGTAACTGCAATCTGGTAAAGAACACAATTCAATTGATATATCTCCCAGGGTAAAATTTCTAGTAAAAGAAAATTTCTATTGCATTTGATAATTTCTTGGTATACCTTCCCAGGGTAAAATTTCTAGTAAAAGAGCATTTAGTAATTTCTTACTTGAACAAATTAATAACAATTTTCAGTTTGTCACATAGATGATTTATTGGTATTTGTGTTGAAAATGCTTTTATCATTAATTATATGATAAGAAGATTCAAAGGTGTTTCAGAATCACCTAAAAAATATATTTGTCCATTTTCTGCAACGCTACTCATACCCCTTTCAGTTTTACACTATACCTCTTGCTCTTAGTACAGCAACAAATTGTGTGATTAATTAACAAATGTTTGTGATGAAACAAAATTTATTTGTGAAATATTTCACATGAAATATTTTCATGATGGGGTACCTGGGGTCACAATTGGGAGCATGTACCTGCTTGTTAAACCACACCATTGCTGTCCATTGGAGCACCACACAAATATTCATCACTGTTGGAGACACCTGAATGTATTTGTTTATGATTTGACAAGCATTCAGTTTTCTTGTGAATATCGTCTTGTCCGTTTTGGTTTTTCTTTGGAATATTAAACTTAGATACCATTAAGCTCAAAGAAATTAATGTACCAAGTAGTGTGAAAATACTTAAACCAAAGGGTTTCCTTCCCCTTACTGTGGCTAAACATAACATTATTTCTAGCTTTTATCAAAAATGAAAATTTCATTTAAAATACAAAAGGGTTTCCTTGATATGGAGACAAATACACATTTTATATAGACTATGAATATAGTTTTTTTAGTATTTTTTCTCTTGAGTGAAGTTAGCAAAGTTGGCAGGATGGCATGAGGGAAGTCTGAAAGCATAATGTCAATAAACCTTTGGACCAATTAAATTTAAATTAGTCACTAGCGTTCAAAATTATGTGTGCTCTATTGATTGCAGCTGAGGGCGACTCCTTTTATCTTACAATTTGTGGAATTGTTATGAGGATTTTGGAATATTTTTAGTGGAATTGGGTTTTTTGCTTCATCTTCAATCAAACATCTCTAGGGCAAGGTTGTTGGAAGAAACCTCCAACTCGTTCCCCCTTGCACATGCAACTAAAGAACCCTTTTGCAGAGCAGAGTCCACAATGTTTTTAAGGTAGCAATTGTGAATCAGGAGTGATTGAAAATGCTTCTTTGACATAGAATATGGATTAAAACAATCTTTAGTGGCTAAATACATCTCTAATATTTTCATCTCATTTGAGATCAATTTCGTTTGTTGTTTTCCTACCAGACAAACTATATGTTAGTGAAAAGTGAATAAAATATGTAAGTGACAACTCCTATTTCTTGACACCAGTTTCTTGCAGTTTAAGGCACTTCAGAGCTGAAACGCCCTGGAAAGGAAGATACTTAAATGAACATATTGAAAATAGCTAAGTTACTTTTGGGCAAGTTTGTGTTATTCGGATTGGCATGGGTAGTTTGTGATGTATTAGTAACTTGGTAGGGAACAATTTCAACATAACATTACCCACAAGTTGTGGATTTTATTGAGCAAATATGGAATGCAAATCTCTCATTTTTGTTACCTTGAATGTCAAGTCATTTGTAAATGTTTTGTTGGTAAGATGGGCATCACTTCTGCGATATGTTTTTTTATTTAATGATTTTTTATAATATGGTTGATGGTATGCGTGAGATGTTTTATAGGCTTTACATGAAGTTTTAATATTTAGAATCACAAAAACCAAAATCAGTGTCTGATATTTCAGGGTTTCTTTTTTACTTGAATATGTTTGGTTAAAGTGCATAATCTGTTTAAGTTCCTGCCTTTTCCTGCACGAAGAAAGAAAACATGATGGGTGAATACAGTGGGGTTATATGTTCAGGCTTGTGTACTAAGTATTTCATTTCAGAGTGGCTTCAGCAAGGCAATAGATAACCAAGTATCTTGTGATTATTTGCATTTTGTAATATTTATGTAATTGTTCCTTTTTTGGCCCAAGCAGAAATGAGAATGAATTGTTGAAAATGGGAAGTGCTTTTGCAATATTGCAAAAAAAATGTCAAACCAAAAAAACATGTTGAATGTTTTTTTCTTTTCATTTCTTTATCTTGTATTCTTTATAAATGATATACCTCTTCATGATGTACAGAAATGTTAAGCAGAGTAAGAATGAAAATGTTTTAATGAGGTATTTTTGAAATACAAGCTATTTATCTTTTTATCGAGATAATATAAATGGTCTTTAAATGGACATATCTTTCGAGGATTAGTATACAGAAAATTGTTTTTTCTCTTTATTTTGTATATAGAAATATAATTAAGAAACAAACTTGATAAGAAATGTCTACAGTGAAATAATTTTACCCAGTGGGATTAATGTTATGTTGATAGAATAAACACTGGATCTAATTTTGTGCATCTTTGAGATTAGAGAGATGATCTGTTTTGTTTCATATTCTGTAGCTTACCATTCTGTTTCCAACCCAAGTGTGGTTCCTCCACATGTCTGTGAAATTTGTGTCTAAAAAATTTGTAAAAATATTCATTTTGATGGAGATGATTTATACATATTATACACATTTGCATTATGAATTGTAGAGTAATGTTCAGATTAATAAGAGTAAGTTATTATAAGATACATTCGTTTCTGTGAGTTTTCTTTCCTTGATTTCCTGAGATACTTGTGATCATGTTTGCTTCATGCGAAGCAGTGCTGGTGTATCCTAAACCAAATTGTTCAGGGGGCTGTGAAATACCATTCAACCAACCAAAAATCACCCTGCAATACAGTTTTGGGCAAGACGAACTTATCATTTGTAAAATGTTTTGCCAAACACCTATTCACAGTTCTGCCCCGTCTCCCTTCCCACTCTTTTTCTCTACCAAATCTCTAGTTTGAAAATTATGTTATCTTTTTACAGGCCATGGGACTCATAGAATACTTTTCCTGTTGGGTTAATGTGGTGTATGTTAATGCCAGAGCAGGGCATTATACCAAGTATACAAAATCATGCCATTTTTACCTCTCTGTACTACCACAAGATTAATACATCTCTTTCCGCTCAGACCAGCCATCAAACAACTACCACAAGATTAATACATTTCTTGCTGCTCAGACCAGCCATCAAACAATTCCCACAAGATTAATACATCTCTTTCCGCTCACACCAGCCATCAAACAACTACCACAAGATTAGTACATCTCTTTCGCTCAGACCAGCCATCAAACAACTACCACAAGATTAATACATCTCTTGCTGCTCAGACCAGCCATCAAACAACTACCACAAGATTAATACATCTCTTTCCGCTCAGACCAGCCATCAAACAACTACCACAAGATTAGTACATCTCTTTCCGCTCAGACCAGCCATCAAACAACTACCACAAGATTAATACATCTCTTTCCGCTCAGACCAGCCATCAAACAACTACCACAAGATTAATACATCTCTTTCCGCTCAGACCAGCCATCAAACAACTACCACAAGATTAATACATCTCTTGCTGCTCAGACCAGACATCAAACAACTACCACAAGATTAACATATCTCTTTCCGCTCAGACCAGCCATCAAACAACTACCACAAGATTAATACATCTCTTGCTGCTCAGACCAACCATCAAACAACTCCCACAAGATTAATACATCTCTTTCCGCTCAGACCAGCCATCAAACAACTCCCACAAGATTAATACATCTCTTTCCGCTCAGACCAGCCATCAAACAACTACCACAAGATGGATACATCTCTTGCTGCTCAGACCAGCCATCAAACAACTACCACAAGATTAATACATCTCTTGCTGCTCAGACCAGCCATCAAACAACTCCCACAAGATTAATACATCTCTTTCCGCTCAGACCAGCCAAAACAACTCCCACAAGATTAATACATCTCTTTCGCTCAGACCAGCCATCAAACAACTACCACAAGATGGATACATCTCTTGCTGCTCAGACCAGCCATCAAACAACTACCACAAGATTAATACATCTCTTGCTGCTCAGACCAGCCATCAAACAACTACCACAAGATTAATACATCTCTTGCTGCTCAGACCAGCCATCAAACAACTACCACAAGATTAATACATCTCTTGCTGCTCAGACCAGACATCAAACAACTACCACAAGATTAACATATCTCTTTCCGCTCAGACCAGCCATCAAACAACTACCACAAGATTAATACATCTCTTGCTGCTCAGACCAACCATCAAACAACTCCCACAAGATTAATACATCTCTTTCCGCTCAGACCAGCCATCAAACAACTCCCACAAGATTAATACATCTCTTTCCGCTCAGACCAGCCATCAAACAACTACCACAAGATGGATACATCTCTTGCTGCTCAGACCAGCCATCAAACAACTACCACAAGATTAATACATCTCTTGCTGCTCAGACCAGCCATCAAACAACTCCCACAAGATTAATACATCTCTTTCCGCTCAGACCAGCCGTCAAACAACTCCCACAAGATTAATACATCTCTTTCGCTCAGACCAGCCATCAAACAACTACCACAAGATGGATACATCTCTTGCTGCTCAGACCAGCCATCAAACAACTACCACAAGATTAATACATCTCTTGCTGCTCAGACCAGCCATCAAACAACTACCACAAGATTAATACATCTCTTGCTGCTCAGACCAGCCATCAAACAACTACCACAAGATTAATACATCTCTTGCTGCTCAGACCAGCCATCAAACAACTACCACAAGATTAATACATCTCTTGCTGCTCAGACCAGCTATCAAACAACTCCCACGAGATTAATACATCTCTTGCTGCTCAGACCAGCCATCAAACAACTCCCACAAGATTAATACATCTCTTTCCGCTCAGACCAGCCATCAAACAACTCCCACAAGATTAATACATCTCTTTCCGCTCAGACCAGCCATCAAACAACTACCACAAGATGGATACATCTCTTGCTGCTCAGACCAGCCATCAAACAACTACCACAAGAATAATACATCTCTTGCTGCTCAGACCAGCCATCAAACAACTACCACAAGATTAATACATCTCTTGCTGCTCAGACCAGCCATCAAACAACTACCACAAGATTATTACATCTCTTGCTGCTCAGACCAGCCATCAAACAACTACCACAAGATTAATACATCTCTTGCTGCTCAGAACAACCATCAAACAACTACCACAAGATTAATACATCTCTTGCTGCTCAGACCAGCCATCAAACAACTACCACAAGATTAATACATCTCTTTCCGCTCAGACCAGCCATCAAACAACTACTACAAGATTAATACATCTCTTTCCGCTCAGACCAGCCATCAAACAACTACCACAAGATTAATACATCTCTTGCTGCCATCAAACAACTACCACAAGATTAATACATCTCTTGCTGCTCAGACCAGCTATCAAACAACTACCACAAGATTAATACATCTCTTTCCGCTCAGACCAGCCATCAAACAACTCCCACAAGATTAATACATCTCTTGCTGCTCAGACCAGCCATCAAACAACTACCACAAGATTAATACATCTCTTGCTGCTCAGACCAACCATCAAACAATTCCCACAAGATTAACACATCTCTTGCTGCTCAGACCAGCCATCAAACTAACTCCCACAAGATTAATACATCTCTTTCGCTCAGACCAGCCATCAAACAACTACCACAAAATTAATACATCTCTTGCTGCTCAGACCAACCATCAAACAACTACCACAAGATTAATACATCTCTTTCCACTCAGACCAACCATCAAACAACTACCACAAGATTAACACATCTCTTGCTGCTCAGACCAGCCATCAAACAACTCCCACAAGATTAATACATCTCTTGCTGCTCAGACCAGCCATCAAACAACTACCACAAGATTAATACATCTCTTGCTGCTCAGACCAACCATCAAACAACTCCCACAAGATTAATACATCTCTTGCTGCTCAGACCAGCCATCAAACTAACTCCCACAAGATTAATACATCTCTTTCCACTCAGACCAGCCATCAAACAACTACCACAAGATTAATACATCTCTTGCTGCTCAGACCAGCCATCAAACAACTACCACAAGATTAATACATCTCTTGCTGCTCAGACCAGCCATCAAACAACTACCACAAGATTAATACATCTCTTTCCTCAGACCAGCCATCAAACAACTACCACAAGATTAATACATCTCTTTCCGCTCAGACCAGCCATCAAACAACTACCACAAGATTAATACATCTCTTGCTGCTCAGACCAGCCATCAAACAACTACCACAAGATTAATACATCTCTTGCTGCTCAGACCAACCATCAAACAACTACCACAAGATTAATACATCTCTTGCTGCTCAGACCAGCTATCAAACAACTACCACAAGATTAATACATCTCTTTCCGCTCAGACCAGCCATCAAACAACTCCCACAAAATTAACACATCTCTTTCCGCTCAGACCAGCCATCAAACAACTACCACAAGATTAATACATCTCTTGCTGCTCAGACCAACCATCAAACAACTACCACACGATTAATACATCTCTTTCCACTCAGACCAACCATCAAACAACTACCACAAGATTAATACATCTCTTGCTGCTCAGACCAGCCATCAAACAACTACCACAAGATTAACACATCTCTTTCCGCTCAGACCAGCCATCAAACAACTACCACAAGATTAATACATCTCTTGCTGCTCAGACCAGCCATCAAACAACTACCACAAGATTAATACATCTCTTTCCACTCAGACCAGCCATCAAACAACTCCCACAAGATTAATACATCTCTTTCCGCTCAGACCAGCCATCAAACAACTACCACAAGATTAATACATCTCTTTCCGCTCAGACCAGCCATCAAACAACTACCACAAGATTAATACATCTCTTGCTGCTCAGACCAGCCATCAAACAACTACCACAAGATTAATACATCTCTTTCCGCTCAGACCAGCCATCAAACAACTACCACAAGATTAATACATCTCTTGCTGCTCAGACCAGCCATCAAACAACTACCACAAGATTAATACATCTCTTTCCGCATCAGACCAGCCATCAAACAACTACCACAAGATTAATACATCTCTTTCCCTCAGACCAGCCATCAAACAACTACCACAAGATTAACACATCTCTTTCCTCTTTCCGCTCAGACCAGCCATCAAACAACTACCACAAGATTAATACATCTCTTGCTGCTCAGACCAACCACCAAACAACTCCCACAAGATTAATACATCTCTTTAATACATCTCTTTCGCTCAGACCAGCCATCAAACAACTACCACAAGATTAATACATCTCTTTCCGCTCAGACCAGCCATCAAACAACTACCACAAGATTAATACATCTCTTGCTGCTCAGACCAGCCATCAAACAACTACCACAAGATTAATACATCTCTTGCTGCTCAGACCAGCCATCAAACAACTCCCACAAGATTAATACATCTCTTTCCGCTCAGACCAGCCATCAAACAACTCCCACAAGATTAATACATCTCTTTCCGCCATCAAACAACTACCAGACCAGCCATCAAACAACTACCACAAGATTAATACATCTCTTGCTGCTGACTCAGACCAGCCATCAAACAACTAACACAAGATTAATACATCTCTTGCTGCTCAGACCAGCCATCAAACAACTACCACAAGATTAATACATCTCTTGCTGCTCAGACCAGCCATCAAACAACTACCACAAGATTAATACATCTCTTGCTGCTCAGACCAGCCATCAAACAACTACCACAAGATTAATACATATCTTGCTGCTCAGACCAGCTATCAAACAACTCCCACGAGATTAATACATCTCTTGCTGCTCAGACCAACCATCAAACAACTCCCACAAGATTAATACATCTCTTTCCGCTCAGACCAGCCATCAAACAACTCCCACAAGATTAATACATCTCTTTCCGCTCAGACCAGCCATCAAACAACTACCACAAGATTAATACATCTCTTGCTGCTCAGACCAGCTATCAAACAACTACCACAAGATTAATACATCTCTTTCCGCTGACCAGCCATCAGACCAGCCATCAAACAACTACCACAAGATTAATACATCTCTTGCTGCTCAGACCAGCCTCTTTTCCTGCTCAGACCAGCCATCAAACAACCATCAAACAACTACAAAGATTAATACATCTCTTGCTGCTCAGACCAGCCATCAAACAACTACCACAAGATTAATACATCTCTTTCTCAGACTCAAACAGACCAGCCATCAAACAACTACCACAAGATTAATACATCTCTTTCCGCTCAGACCAGCCATCAAACAACTACCACAAGATTAATACATCTCTTTCTGCTCAGACCAGCCATCAAACAACTACCACAAGATTAATACATCTCTTGCTCCCAGCTCAACCAGCCATCAAACAACTACCACAAGATTAATACATCTCTTGCTGCTCAGACCAGCCATCAAACAACTACCACAAGATTAATACATCTCTTTCCTGCTCAGACCAGCCATCAAACAACTACCACAAGATTAATACATCTCTTGCTGCTCAGACCAGCCATCAAACAACTACCACAAGATTAATACATCTCTTGCTGCTGATTAATACATCTCTTGCTGCTCCAGACCAGCCATCAAACAACTACCACAAGATTAATACAAGACCAGCCATCAAACAACTACCACAAGATTAATACATCTCTTGCTGCTCAGACCAGCCATCAAACAACTACCACAAGATTAATACATCTCTTTCCGCTCAGACCAGCCATCAAACAACTACCACAAGATTAATACATCTCTTTCCGCTCAGACCAGCCATCAAACAACTACCACAAGATTAATACATCTCTTGCTGCTCAAACAACTACCACAAGATTAATACATCTCTTTTCTGCTCAGACCAGCCATCAAACAACTACCACAAGATTAATACATCTCTTGCTGCTCAGACCAGCCATCAAACAAGTACCACAAGATTAACACATCACTTGCTGCTCAGACCAGCCATCAAACAACTACCACAAGATTAATACATCTCTTTCCGCTCAGACCAGCCATCAAACAACTACTACAAGATTAATACATCTCTTTCCGCTCAGACCAGCCATCAAACAAGTACCACAAGATTAATACATCTCTTGCTGCTCAGACCAGCCATCAAACAACTACCACAAGATTAATACATCTCTTTCCGCTCAGACCAGCCATCAAACAAGTACCACAAGATTAACACATCTCTTTCCACTCAGACCAGCCATCAAACAACTACCACAAGATTAATACATCTCTTGCTGCTCAGACCAGCCATCAAACAACTCCCACAAGATTAATACATCTCTTGCTGCTCAGACCAGCCATCAAACAACTACCACAAGATTAATACATATCTTGCTGCTCAGACCAGCCATCAAACAACTACCACAAGATTAATACATCTCTTTCCACTCAGACCAGACATCAAACAACTACCACAAGATTAATACATCTCTTTCCGCTCAGACCAGCCATCAAACAACTACCACAAGATTAATACATCTCTTTCCGCTCAGACCAGCCATCAAACAACTACCACAAGATTAATACATCTCTTGCTGCTCAGACCAGCCATCAAACAACTACCACAAGATTAATACATCTCTTTCCGCTCAGACCAGCCATCAAACAACTACCACAAGATTAACACATCTCTTTCCACTCAGACCAGCCATCAAACAACTACCACAAGATTAATACATCTCTTGCTGCTCAGACCAGCCATCAAACAACTACCACAAGATTAATACATCTCTTGCTGCTCAGACCAGCCATCAAACAACTACCACAAGATTAATACATCTCTTGCTGCTCAGAACAACCATCAAACAACTACCACAAGATTAATACATCTCTTGCTGCTCAGACCAGCCATCAAACAACTACCACAAGATTAATACATCTCTTTCCGCTCAGACCAGCCATCAAACAACTACCACAAGATTAATACATCTCTTTCCCAGCCATCAAACAACTCAGACCAGCCATCAAACAACTACCACAAGATTAATACATCTCTTGCTGCTCAGACCAGCTATCAAACAACTACCACAAGATTAATACATCTCTTGCTGCTCAGACCAGCCATCAAACAAGTACCACAAGATTAACACATCACTTGCTGCTCAGACCAGCCATCAAACAACTACCACAAGATTAATACATCTCTTTCCACTCAGACTCAGACCAGCCATCAAACAACTACTACAAGATTAATACATCTCTTTCCGCTCAGACCAGCCATCAAACAAGTACCACAAGATTAATACATCTCTTGCTGCTCAGACCAGCTATCAAACAACTACCACAAGATTAATACATCTCTTTCCTTTCCGCTCAGACCAGCCATCAAACAAGTACCACAAGATTAATACACATCTCTTTCCACTCAGACCAGCCATCAAACAACTACCACAAGATTAATACATCTCTTGCTGCTCAGACCAGCCATCAAACAACTACCACAAGATTAATACATCTCTTTGCTGCTCAGACCAGCCATCAAACAACTACCACAAGATTAATACATCTCTTGCTGCTCAGACCAGCCATCAAACAACTACCACAAGATTAATACATCTCTTTCTGCTCAGACCAGCCATCAAACAACTCTTTCTTTCCACTCAGACCAGCCATCAAACAACTACCACAAGATTAATACATCTCTTTCCGCTCAGACCAGCCATCAAACAACTACCACAAGATTAATACATCTCTTTCCACATCATCAAACAACTACCACAAGACCAGCCATCAAACAACTACCACAAGATTAATACATCTCTTAATACATCTCTTTCCACTCAGACCAGCCATCAAACAACTACCACAAGATTAATACATCTCTTTCTGCTCAGACCAGCCATCAAACAACTACCACAAGATTAATACATCTCTTTCCGCTCAGACCAGCCATCAAACAACTACCACAAGATTAACCAGCCATCAAACAACTACTTTAATACATCTCTTTCTGCTCAGACCATCAAACAACTACCACAAGATTAATACATCTCTTGCTGCTCCCACAGACCAGCCATCAAACAACTACCACAAGATTAACACATCTCTTGCTGCTCAGACCAGCCATCAAACAACAACAAGATTAATACATCTCTCTTTTCCACAGACCAGCCATCAAACAACTACCACAAGATTAATACATCTCTTGCTGCTCAGACCAGCCATCAAACAAGTACCACAAGATTAATACATCTCTTGCTGCCTCAGACCAGCCATCAAACAACTACCACAAGATTAACACATCTCTTTCCACTCAGACCAGCCATCAAACAACTACCACAAGATTAATACATCTCTTTCCGCTCAGACCAGCCATCAAACAACTACCACAAGATTAATACATCTCTTTCCAGCCATCAAACAACTACCACAAGATTAATACATCAGACCAGCCATCAAACAACTACCACAAGATTAATACATCTCTTTCCTCAGACCAGCCATCAAACCAGCAAGATTATCAAACAACTACCACAAGATTAATACATCTCTTTCTGCTCAGACCAGCCATCAAACAAGTACCACAAGATTAACACATCACTTGCTGCTCAGACCAGCCATCAAACAACTACCACAAGATTAATACATCTCTTTCCGCTCAGACCAGCCATCAAACAACTACTACAAGATTAATACATCTCTTTCCGCTCAGACCAGCCATCAAACAAGTACCACAAGATTAATACATCTCTTGCTGCTCAGACCAACCATCAAACAACTACCACAAGATTAATACATCTCTTTCCGACCAGCCATCAGACCACAAGATTAATACATCCCAGCCATCAAACAACTACCACAAGATTAATACATCTCTTTCCACCAGCCATCAGACCAGCCATCAAACAACTACCACAAGATTAATACATCTCTTGCTGCTCAGACCAGCCATCAAACAACTCCCACAAGATTAATACATCTCTTGCTGCTCAGACCAGCCATCAAACAACTACCACAAGATTAATACATCTCTTTCTGCTCAGACCAGCCATCAAACAACTACCACAAGATTAATACATCTCTTTCCACTCAGACCAGCCATCAAACAACTACCACAAGATTAATACATCTCTTTCCGCTCAGACCAGCCATCAAACAACTACCACAAGATTAATACATCTCTTTCCGCTCAGACCAGCCATCAAACAACTACCACAAGATTGATACATCTCTTTAATACATCTCTTGCTGCTCAGACCAGCCATCAAACAACTACCACAAGATTAATACATCTCTTTCCGCTCAGACCAGCCATCAAACAAGTACCACAAGATTAACACATCTCTTTCCACTCAGACCAGCCATCAAACAACTACCACAAGATTAACACATCTCTTGCTGCTCAGACCAGCCATCAAACAACTCCCACAAGATTAATACATCTCTTGCTGCTCAGACCAGCCATCAAACAAGTACCACAAGATTAATACATCTCTTGCTGCTCAGACCAGCCATCAAACAACTACCACAAGATTAACACATCTCTTTCCACTCAGACCAGCCATCAAACAACTACCACAAGATTATTACATCTCTTTCCGCTCAGACCAGCCATCAAACAACTCCCACAAGATTAATACATCTCTTTCCGCTCAGACCAGCCATCAAACAACTACCACAAGATGGATACATCTCTTGCCGCTCAGACCTGCCATCAAACAACTACCACAAGATTAATACATCTCTTGCTGCTCAGACCAGCCATCAAACAACTACCACAAGATTAATACATCTCTTGCTGCTCAGACCAACCATCAAACAACTACCACAAGATTAATACATCTCTTTCCACTCAGACCAACCATCAAACAACTACCACAAGATTAACACATCTCTTTCCACTCAGACCAGCCATCAAACAACTACCACAAGATTAATACATCTCTTGCTGCTCAGACCAGCCATCAAACAACTACCACAAGATTAATACAACTCTTGCTGCTCAGACCAGCCATCAAACAACTACCACAAGATTAACACATCTCTTTCCGCTCAGACCAGCCATCAAACAACTCCCACAAGATTAATACATCTCTTGCTGCTCAGACCAGCCATCAAACAAGTACCACAAGATTAATACATCTCTTTCCGCTCAGACCAGCCATCAACGACTACCACAAGATTAATACATCACTTGCTGCTCAGACCAGCCATCAAACAACTACCACAAGATTAATACATCTCTTTCCGCTCAGACCAGCCATCAAACAAGTACCACAAGATTAACACATCTTTTCCACTCAGACCAGCCATCAAACAACTACCACAAGATTAATACATCTCTTGCTGCTCAGACTAGCCATCAAACAACTACCACAAGATTAATACATCTCTTTCTGCTCAGACCAACCATCAAACAATTAACCGTTTGTAAATAACCTCTTTTGGCATATATAATGACTGTAACTGCACTTGAATCCAACGAAACAATTCAGTAAGTTCTTGACACGTTCTTGACACTGGAAGGGAAATGAATTGTGGGGCTACTGGTGCCCTCCTAAATTCTACCTCTGAGTGCCACATTTAAATTCATGCTCAAGAGATCACTTTAATTCTTTGTTAATAGTGCTAGCAGTGGAAAGGCATTCATCCCTCCATTCCTCTCCATTAAAAAACAAATATTGTTTTAAATTTTGGTGGGCGTGTCCGTCAATGTTCATCCTGTCAATTTTAAGAATTCAATACCCCTTAAAGGGACAAGAGTTTGCAAATACTTTCCTCGTCATTAAAATATATTGTTTCTTTCATATAAATGGTTGCACTTGACCACAATCTAAAATTCACTTCAAGTGAGTCTCGGCCTTTACTGTAGTGTTAAATCTTGAACTTGAACTCTAATCCTAAACGGTGCTTATATCTTGAACTTTCTCGAAATATTCAATTTTCATTGAGTGTTTTTAGTTTTCCATCAAACTTTAACTTGAAATTGGAATTAACAGCTTGAACTCTCCCAAACTTGTCCTTATTTATACAAGGGATATTATCTTGATACGCTTCACATAAAATGTGTTTTTAGCATCTTTAACTTTTCCCCCAACTTTGTGAACTTAATAAGAATGGAAATAAGAAAGGGGTTGGGGGGAGTCGGAGGTCTTTATCCTCACCACTTTTTTCCTGAAGTGCAAAAAATATATAAAAAATAAAAGTGACCTAAAAGGATATCACCTTCCTGCTTTTGCCAGTTGGGAAATTATTAACATAAACTTTACGGAAACTCGAAAAATTATGTCAAATTTTGTCAACAAATTTTCCGAAAATTTACAAAACTTTCCTCAAAATCAAAAAGAAATTTGCCTAAAAATGATCTAAATTTCTAGAAAATTGTGAAAGATGAACAAAATTTCTCTAAAATTGACAAACTGTTCACCAAAATTTTAAGAAAAATCAACAATATTTCCCAGAAATCTAATATTTTGCAAAAATGAAGGTAAAATTGAAGAAAATTTATCAACAAATTTTATGACATTTGGCTTTTTGAAAATCTACGAAAATTGCCTGAAATTTCCCCAAATTGTCAAACAATTTAATAAAATTTTAAGAAATGTGCCCAAAAATGAACACAATTTTCTTGAGCCCCCCACAAAAGTAGAAGTGACCTAAAAAGATGTCACCTACCTGCTTTTGCAGGTTGGGAATTATTAACATAAACTTTAACACAAACATAACATTTAACAAAAATTGAAGATAATTGTTTAAAAATGATGGAAATTGTGAAAGATGAACAAAATTTCCATAAAATTCACAAACGGTTCACCGAAATTTTAAGGAATTTAAACAAAATTTCCCAGAAATCAAATATTTTACAAAAATGAAACTAAAAAAAAGAAAACTTTACTCAACCTTACTGGAGAAGTTACCCCCTGCCTAACACTATATATGTACCCCACCTTTCTGAGAGGTGACCCCCCTGCCTAACACTCTATATGTACTCAACCTTACTGACAGGTGACTCCCCCACCTGACACTATATGTACCCCACTTTACTGAGGGGTGACCCCCTGCCTAACACAATATATACCCCACCTTACTGAGAGGTGACCCCTGCCTAACACTCTATATGTACCCCACCTTACTGACAGGTGACTCCCCCACCTAACACTATATATACCCCACCTTTCTGAGAGGTGATTCCTGCCTTACACTCTATATGTATCCCACCTTACCGACAGGTGACTCCCCCACCTAACACTATATGTACCCCACCTTGCTGAGAGGTGACCCCCCTGCCTAACACCTTATATGTACTCAACCTTACTGAGAAGTTACCCCCTGCCTAACACTATATATGTACCCCACCTTTCTGAGAGGTGACCCCTGCCTGACACTATATGTACCCCACCTTACTGAGAGGTGACTCCCCCACCTAACAGTATATGTACTCCACCTTACTGAGAGGTGACCCTCTGCCTAACACTGTATGTACCCCACATTACTGAGAGGTGACCCCCTGTCTAACACATTATATGTACCCCACCTTCCTGAGAGGTTGTCCAACTTCCTAACACTATGTACCCCCACCTTACTGAGATGTGACCTCATGCCTCACACTCTATATGTAAACCACCTTACCGAGAGGTTGTCCCCCTGCCTAACACTCTATATGTACCCCACCTTACTGAGAAGTTGCCCCCTGCCTAACACTATATATGTACACCACCTTTCTGAGAGGTGACCCCCTGCCTAGCAATCTATATGTACCCCATCTTCCTGAGGTGACCCCAGTGCCTAACACTATATGTACCCCAAGTTACTCAGAGGTGACCCCGCTGCCTAACACTCTATGTACTCCACCTTACTAAAAGGTTTTCCCCCTGCCTAACACTATATGTACCCCACCTTACTGAGAGGTAGTCCCCCTGCCTAATACTGTATGTACCCCACCTAACTCAAGAGGTTACCACCCTGCCTAACACTTTATATGTACCCGACCTTACTGAAAGGCTGTCCCCCTGCCTAACACTGTATGTACCTGATTTTACTGAGAGGTTACCTCCTGCCCAACTCTATATGTACCCCACCTTACTGAGAGATGACCCCCTGCCTAACACTATATGTACCCCACCTTACTGAAAGGTGACCCCTGCCTAACACTCTATATGTACCCAAACTTACTGAGAGGTAACCCCCCTGCCTAACACTCTATTATACCCAACCTTACTGAGAAGTTATTCCTGCCTAACACTATTTATGTACCCCACCGTTTTGAGAGGTGACCCCTTGCATAGCACTCTATATGTACCCAACCTTACTGAAAGGTCACTCCCTGCCTAACACTATATGTACACCACATTACTGAGAGGTGACCCGCTGCCTAACACTTTATATGTACCCCACCTTACTGAGAGGTGACGCCCTGCCTAACACGCTTTATGTACCCAACCTTACTGAAAGGTGACCCCCCTGCCTAACACTGTATGTACCCCACCTTACTGAGAGTTTACCCCCCTGCCTAACACTCTATATGTACCCCACCTTACTGAGAGGTGACCCCCCTGCCTAACGCTATATGTACTACGTCTTACTGAGGTGACCACCCTGCCTAACACTCTATATGTACCCCACCTAAATGAAGTGACCCCTGCTTAACACTTTATATGTACCCCACCTTACTGATAGCTTACCCCTACCTTACTCTATATGTACCCCTACCTTACTGAGAGGTGACCCCACTGGCTAACGCTATATGTACCCCACCTTACAAAGAGGTTACCCCCCTGCCTAACACTTTATATGTACCCCACCTTACTGAGAGGTGACCCACTGGCTAACGCTATATGTACCCCACCTTACTGAGAGGTGACCCCCTTGCCTAACACTTTATATGTACCCCACCTTACTGAGAGGTGACCCACTGGCTAACGCTATATGTACCCCACCTTACTGAGAGGTGACCCCCTTGCCTAACACTCTGTGTGTACCCAACCTTACTGAGAAGTTACTTTTATTTGCTTTGAACTTTATTCATGGCAAGACAAACATTTTGATTCCTATTCATGTCAAGAATGTCAATGTCATAACAAAACTAGAAATGTGAGTCTCGCCTGCCATTTTGCAGCAGTCTATTTTTATGCAAATAACCTAATTAATATGCACACTATACCTCACAATTAATAACCTAATTAATATGCACACTATATCTCACCATTACATGTAAACAATGCTCTTCACATGTACTGTATGATCATTTGTTTAAGTAAAATCCCCACATCCACTTTAATTTAAGAGATATCATAGATACAAATATTTTCATTGCAATGCAAATAAGCTAATTAGTATGCACACACAACAATCATGCTCACTTGAACAGTACCCATGTCCTCTACCCCTATGCCAAGTCACATGAATGTACACCATTTACAAGTTATGAAAACTTTAAGCAAAACTTTAACCTGACAAATATTTTAATTGTTATGCAAATAAGCTAATAAGTATGCACACACAACCCTTCAATCATGCTCATTTGATCAGTACCCATGTCCTCTACCCCTGTGCTAAGTCACATGAATGTGCCCCATTCATAACTTAAAAGTTATGAAAATTTTAACCAAAACTTTAACCAGACGCCGATGCCGACGCCTGGGGTAGTAGAATAGCTCTACTATTCTTCAAATAGTCCACTTATAAATGTAACTTTTTGTGGGGGGAGGGGTTCTAATGCTCAGAACACCTTTAGATCCACTGTGGGGGTTGTGGGGGTACTCGCAATGAATGGGCAGGACTTGATCCACAATGAGTGTGTTAAAAAGACCGATAATGCCACATTGTAACAAATGTGACAGGTTAAAGGGGGAAGTTTAGAGGGAAAAATTATTTTTCTAAAAGACACATTCTTTAACAAAATACATTCCTTGTTTACAGACGCTGACATTTTTGAAGTTGGTGGCTTCCTGGTTAATGAAATGGGAGTGCTGAGTCTCTGAAGAGAATGTCAACCAAGAAATGTATTGTCAAACTAACAATATGGAATATTGAGTGGGATGAAAGGATCACCTTTCTTCATCAGAAATTGCAGACATATTCTGTCAGGAGCTACACTCATTGGTGGGATTTGGGGGCACAAGGAGGGGATAAAACAAAATGAAAAACAAACACAGTCTGGGATATCATGAAGTTTAGCAATATTATTATTTCAACAATGCAAATACTCGTGCCTTTCTAAAAGTAATATGAACCAGTTATTATCCTACAAAATAGCAACTTAATAATCTTCATATACACAATTGCTTGAAAATTCAAATATTTACCTTTGAAATTTATTAACTGCAAACTTACTGTAAATATCTTCAACTGTCTCAAATTAACAGAAGAATAATGGAGAAGGTAATTTAACATTGCACCAGAACAAAATTCCTTATAATGAATAACATATACTTTGGAAATACGTTTTACAGCCCTGTAAAATCCTAAAGAACTACTTTCATAACTATTCTCAACACAGAATATACAGCATAGCAGAAAAACATTTACGTAGTAACATTAAACTCTATATTATAATGCATCTAAATTAAGGATACATCTTTAAGCTTAAAAATCATAAGATGTAAATGAGTGAATGCAATCTCTCAAAAGAATAATATACCTTCAGAACATATAACGGCACAATAATATGAGTCTCACAGTTACACATTCAAATCAATGTTCCAAAAACGGGTCTGCAAAAGATATTGCCAACCTCTTATTCAGCCTCGCAAAAGCACCCAAAACAGCAATTTGACGTCTTTTTTATCTTAAAATATTGTGAATTAGTTAAGCATGCATCTGCACACATGTTGTACATCTTCTTTATTCCCCAATCGCCGTTTTTGGCTATTTTCGGCGGTCCAGTAAAAACATGCTTGACCATTGACATTTAATGTCACTCATGCATGGTAAATATAAATAAATATCGAGTAGATAAATTGTGTACGGAACCAATTAATCTATGAACAATAAGTGTAGCTGGTTAATAAAATGTGTACTTATAGCAAGGAGAGTGGGGATAGCTGCATGATTTTAAGCATATGTACATGATATGACATTTTGCTTTTACCATTTTTGCTTGCTTTCCTTTTTTTAAATTTAAATAAATACCAAATTTTGAAAGTGATTCAAGCAATTTTTGATGAGTGAATTTTTTTTTTCAAAAGACATTTAGAAAATAACAAGAATCATCTATTTTTGAATTAATAAGAATCATAACCTTCTCTTAGAACTTATAAAATTTAGGTCAGATAGCATAAAATATGCTCGTGAATAGGCTCATGTTAACAGGGTGTATTAAAAGAATGTAATGTTAGAAATTAGTAATCTGGAGCGTATTTTTATTTCTATGCCCATGCTAGCACGTCTTGATTCAGCTAAAGGTAAGCTTCAGGCTATTTATGATAGAAGGGTGAAAGGGATTATGGTTCGTTTGCGGGCCAGGTGATTAGAGTACTAGCTACTTCCTAAATCTCGAGAAACGTAGTTATAATAGTATTACTTCTTTAAGGCAATAGTATTACTTCTTTAAGGCTCGATGAAATGTCATCTCTAGTTCCAGTGATATTCTGAGCGCAGAGATTAATTTTTACAGTGCCCTTTATTGTTCAAACTCCCCTGACCCCAGTGATATTAATGATTATTTTACCAGTCTTCCTTACTTTGATAAGCTCAGTGACGAGGAGCACGGTGGCTGTGAGAGCATGCTGGGGGACGTCTTAGTCGGGTCTTTGAATTTTGCTTTCTTTTGTGGTCACGTCTCACAGGAGAAGGGTAGGGGTTTATTTTCTTTGTTGCCCAAACCTGATAAGGATTTAGCCAAGATTGAAAATTGGAGACCTATCTCTTTACTTAATACCGACTATAAAGAAGGGGCTAATGTATTACCTAAACATAAAAAGGGGTCTTAAATCATATAATCATTCCAGACCAAACAGGTTTTATTAAGGGGCAATTCATAGGGGAAAGTATTCGCACAATTTTAAATTTTATTGAATTCACTGACAAGCATGCCATCCCTGATTTGTATTGTTTCTTGATTTTCGTAAAGCATTTGATATGCTCAAATGGTCCTTCATTGACTATACTCCTCAAGCTTTTCATTTTGGTAATGACGTTAGGCGCTGGTTTCTGCCTTGTATTTCAATGCTTCAGCATGTTTTAAACAATGGGTACGCCTCTGGGTTTTTTGGTATCAATCGAGGTGTAATACAGGGCTGTCCTTTGAGTTCATATCTCTTTACTATGTGTGCTGAGGTTCTATCTATAAGGTTAAGAAATGATATAAGTTTCCACGGCCTTGTTCTTTGTAATCATGAATTTAAAGTAGCACAGTACACTGAAGACTATTGAGAATAGTATTACCTCTGTTAATGCTGTTATTGATATTCTAAATGAGTTTGGCACTGTACCTGGTTTAACTATTAATGTTGGTAAGTCGAACCCGTTTCCTCTTTGTCCCCTTGTGAACGATGTTCCTTCTTGTTTCTGGGTTTTAAAATTTGTCTTGGTCCAATTAAATGCTTGCGGGTGTTTATTTCTCACCATGGTTCCGATTTCTTGAGCCTTAGCTATCTACCAAAGCTTTATTGCTGAAATCCCAGTTAAATTTATGGTCCAAGCGGGATTTAACACCCATTGGTAAGATTACTATAGTAAAGACGTTTGGTCTGTCCCAGTTAGTATTTTTACTCTCGGTCCTTCCTACCCTTTTCCCGACCTTTATTAAGGAAATTCAGAACCGCCTTTAACTTTATTTGGTCAGGTAAACCTGACAAAGTAAGAAGGACCACTGATATGGTGCTTCCTTGTAAGCTTGGCAATCTAAACATGGTCAATATTTCTTATTTCTTTGATGCGTTAAAAGTGGCATGGGTTAAGCTGTACCTTGGAGTGGGTTAAACGATACCTTAATTCCTTTTTTAGACCTTGGAAAGTGTTTTTTTACTTCCACTTTAAATCCTTTAATTCCGCTGTAATTTTCTTAAATCTGACATTCAAGTTATTCATAATCATTTTATATGTCAGGTGGTTGTTGCCTGGAGAAATTTCTCTTACTTTAGCCCGGAGAATAATTTTAGTTCCCAGATAATCTGGAATAATTACCCTATCCGTATTGACACTCATATAATTTTTGATAATAAGCTATATAGCAGAGTTAAACATATCGCCAAACTTATTTCTAGCAATGGTAATTTTTTTACATATGAAGAATTTAAGAAGTATAACAATATCTATGCATTACAATTTACTAATTATTTTGGTTTAATTTCCGCTATTCCAAATCATTGAAAAAGCAACTTTATCTGCTATGGTAACCCCTTCTGACAATGAGGTTTTGCTTGCTAAGCTTATTAGTATCACCAAAGTCCCTCGTTGGGCTTACCCTAAGCTTCATCCGGAGTCCATCTCTCAACCTCATGCTAAAACTTACTAGGAACATTTCAATCATATTGACAAGGATGAACGGAAAATTATTTTTTCAAATTGCCTATCTTTTGTTCGTGAAACTCCTATTATTTTCAATTTCGCTTTTTAAATCTTTATCTTTCCACCAACTCCTATCTTGATCAAATAAATCTGCATGATAATGGCCTTTGTACCTTTTGTGATAACTATGTCAAGACTTTAGAGCATCCTCTTTGATCTTGCGACTGTCAATAACTTCTGGAATGCTGTTGCCCAAAAGTTTCTCCTTTCTGCATTGTTAATCACTTTTCTTAACGCAGGAAAAGACATTTTCGAACTGTTACTTAAACAAATGCATTGATTTGACTCTACAACAAAATCAAACACAAAAGAAAAATTCCAAGCTAAAATAATTTTAGTTTACTCCCCTCCCCTCCCTCCCATCATTCACATTCATTTCATGCTAACTCAGCATTAAATAAGAATTCTGCTTAAAGAAATCTCAGTTCTTCCTTCCATATACACACTTCTAGTATTTGCATATTTTTTAAACATTTGCAAAAACTGAAAACATGGATAGCTGATGCAATTTAATTATAATATATAAACAAAAACCTACGGTATTAAATGTAACATACTGTGCTCTAATACATTTCAAGATGGTACTTCATTGAATGACATGAGCTTAACTGAAGTCAACTTTGGGGTACTTCGTACATAATCACGACCAAAAGGCTTACATTTTGATCAAGCGGAGTAAAAACACAGTCGGATTGTAATGATGTTTCTCTTATTCTACAAAAACAAAAGAGTGAATACTAAGGTTGCCTAAGTAATTAATTGAGTGGTGCTATGTAGCAAGTAAAAATTATATACCTACAATCAGAAACAAAAGTCTTGGCACTTCTCCCCCTTCCACCCCTATTCAATGTTGGTTACGCGCTTTGCAAGAAAAGGTTTTTGTAACATATCTGCAACACTGAAAAGGGGAATAAGGGGAAGAAACAAAGTGCCAAGTACTTTTGTAGATGGTTGTAGATGGGTGGTGTTTGCTGTTTATTTACTGAGAGAAACATATTTTAAAAAATATCAAGATATTTGGATAGGTAGAGATTTTTGAATGAAAAACAGTAAGTTATCTATAAGTTTATTCATAGGTTTTCTCTGGTGATGTCCCAAGTTAACATGTGCATAATCTATTATAATAATGATATTAAAATAGTCCATTTTTAACCAATTCTGATGAAACATTTTGCTATTTCCATGGTTCATAGCATATTTCCATGGTTCATGGCATATGTCCATAGCATATTTCCATGGTTTATAGCATATGTCCATGGTTCATAGCATATGTTCATGGTTTATAGCATATGTCCATGGTTCATAGCATATTTCCATGGTTCATAGCATATGTCCATACCATATTTCCATGGTTTATAGCATATGTTCATGGTTCATAGCATATTTTCCTACAGTGAAGTTCAAGTTGTTGCTACCTGTCCATATTAGGAAATCAATAAATACAAGCCCCTTGGTCTCACCTGCTCCTGCTAACATTAAAGTTGAAATCCTTCGCTTGGCAAAGGATTCAGTTTCATAAATGCATAATTTCTGACATTAACCAAGGCAATCAGACATCCCACATATGTTACAAACTTATGTACAGGAAGCAACAACTTCATTTTATTTGGAAGAATTCAAGCTAGAACCCACAAAAATATTCAAAGCAATCATCAAAATCGGTAAAAAATTGACCATTTCACAGCATTTTAAATTGTAAGGCCTTATTATAATTAATCTTGCAAATTTTATTGAAATTTTGTGACATCGAAATGGAAAAACCAATAAATTTCCTTTATGTTAACTTATTGTTTTTTCAATTCTTCACCACCGACATTATTTGAATGAGAGAGGTTGAATATGATGAAAAGGTTTTGAATCCCAATCATATTAGTAGGAGAATACAGTCTGGTGATTTCAGGGACTGAAATTTAAGACAAAGGGTAAGAAGAATTACATTAAAGATTTTGACCTTATATACATCACAACTTTAAAATACATTACAAATTCTTCAAACTTTGATTAGCCATAACCCAGAAACTGCAGCATGGCTTTTGGCGTAAGTTACAGATTATTCTGCTCAGAATCTCAAGCTCATTCTGCTAAGCCCCACCTGTCCATAGTACCAAATGGGGCACAACCAGCAATTGTTTAGTTTATCCTTCAGGCTTTTAAATGATAATGGAAAAGTTGCCAGAAATGAAGTTTTGTCCAAGCTTAAGAGAAACTCCCTATAGTGGGTTACAATGACTATCTGTCATAGTGCAAATATCGTCTTTCAACCACATTTCAGTTGAAAAGCAATGCAGTATGTCATCTCCGGAAACAAGGGTCAAAATAATTCTTCTCTTTGATTCATTCAATTTTGTTTAAAAAACTGTTTGGCATACCACACCTGGTGCATAACAGCCTTCAAGCATAAAACAAAACACCCCTGAAACGTTTCAAGGTTTAAATTGCCAATTCAATATCAAACCAATATATTAACAAAACAGAAAAATAATTACCTTTAGTACTCTTTTCTAAACAAACATTTTCTGCATAAACTATTTTCTGAGAACATTTAATGTAAATAATACATAAAGCATAAATTCCAAATGAAATCACTGAATACACACACATGAAAGGGGTACACACCAATTTTTGAATGACATGCAACTTTTAAAACATAGGATGTAAACATAAATCATTATATTATAGCTAATTAATGAAAACAATGGCACCAAAACAATTGCAAGATGTTAATTTTATTATTAACTAATTCTTCATATATATTTTTTTTTTGCTATTAGCTGGTGGAGAAAAATAGTTACCTTCTGGTATAATTTTTTGTCATATTTCACAGAACGTATGTACAATAATATATTACAGCTTTTCTACAATATTTCTTCTTCAATAAATTTCCCTGACTTATATTCGATGCAAATGCTTCATTGTCATACATCAAACAAGGATTGCTTTTTCAAAAGGTATCTAATATTGAACTTTTACCACTCTCTGGGACAACAATCTGCAGTACCCAGGAAATTTATGAACACTGAAACTCTTCTCACCACAAATATATTTAAAAAAATCTTCATTAAATCATGAGCTAATGAAACACTATTTATCTATAACAGAGGTGAGTGTACTGTGATAATGCAGCATGATAAAAATACCATTGTTGAAAACACAATGCAAAAGTTTGTGGTGGTAAAATTCAAGTACACTGATATGTATATTTTATCACATACAATGGAGGCCAATTGTGCATATTAAACACTGCAGTCTTGCTTTTCCATTTGCAGTAACTTTTAAAGGGAACAGATATTTCTACTAATTCAATCATTTTCATAACATGTCAAAGGCACTTTTAAATGCTAGCCAAAAAACACATCTTTGTGACTTGATGAATTCTGTACATTATTCATATTTGTCCTGTTTTGACCATTTTTGTCTATAAGTCTCGAGATCTGTTCTCTAAAAGCACATTTTGAAGTGTGAAATTGCTGATAATCATCAGCATTCTGAATATGACACATTTTACAAAATGTTTGAATTCTGCAAAATCCTTCTCTTTATTATCATACTTATTGTTAACTTTTACAATAAGCAATATTCTAGAGATGTTACACCATTAATATTTAGCTTAGATTCTTACACACCTTTTATTTTGTACATAAACAACTTTGAACTTTTAAGCAATGCAGAGTCTTTACAATTCAAAAATGGTGGAACTTCATTTTTCAAATGTCAAGGGAAACTTGATTGGCTGACTGGTGTTTCAATCCGTACATCACAACAGACTTGATTATGGTTAGGTATGCACTGGTGGTGTTGGTGCATATCGTCCCAGGAAAGTTAAGTTGTCCTAAGTCCAATTTTGATCAATTTGAGTTGTTTTTTGGAAAAGGTTTTGAAACTAAATAAGGTTCTTTCTAGATAATTGCCTTATGAATATATCACATACAAAATAAAATATTGCAACAATGTGTTATAATATTTCAAAGAAATACATTAAAAATCAAATAACTTAAAATGTGATTATCTCAATATGGCATTTTTGGACATAGAACAATGTTACTTTCCTTTATAGATTACAGACATGTCATAATGGAGCAGTTTGCTTCATCATGCTCGACATCAACATCATGGCAATACATTTAAGAAGATTGTTAAGATATTTCTTTTCCAGAAAGCTTATGTTACTTGACTGTTTTATTCTTTGTAAAGCAATAGTTGTTTGTTTTTTTGTGATGTGCAGGATTTGGCGCTATAGAAGAATATTGTAATTGTATTCATTATTATCACTAATCTTATCTAAAGAAGAAATTGGTATAAGCACAGATACCAAACATTTATTGATAGATAATATTTACCAATACTTATCCCTTTCATCACCAAAATTATCTAAAATCTCTACACAATGCCTATCAAACATGTAGCTTACAGCTTGTTTACTGGCAAGTAGGCTATGGGCGCCATGTTGTGTATACCTCACAGCAACACACTAAACAGCCGGAAAACAAGCTTGATTCAGATACTTCAGTTTATTTTGATGTTCACAAGTAATCTCTAGTGGTAATCTAAATAGTTTCAAGTCCGACACCCGTCTGCTCTGTAGTCAATTTCTTCATCCCCAATCTCGTGCGACCCAAGGGTGACACGACCAATCATAGTTCAGCATTTGATTAACATGTGCTGACCATGCATGGGTGAAACTTGAATACATATTTAAGGTGTGGTACTTCCTGAGACCAGACAAGAGGAATAATAATAATAATAGAGTAATAAAATCTACTGGGACGGAACATACTCAGGAAGTGATTAAATGAGCAGGATGTATGAAGGCCAGACTATGTTATGTTAAACAAAAGGACAAGAGGAATATTACACAACAATATGGTGGGCTCATCAACACCTTAATGATCAAACCACTGCCACACAAGGTAACGGTCAATGCCCTTCCAGTGGCAGTACACTACCATTTAAGCAATATCATTATCAATATAATGCTAAACACTTTCATAACATATGCCGAAATACCTCCCACTTTCCATAATGAATTTAATAGGTAGTTATGGAAACCAAACCGCTGATTTATATATCTGTATGAGATCAGTTGTTTCATATGTCCGTTGGGGTTGATCTTGTTTTAGAGTATCTGTAGATGGGTGACGGTCCTGACACATTTCTGAAAGGTCGATACCTTGTGACCTGCAAAAACAAAAACCAGAAGCAAAAGGTTTCGTTTTGTAGTTCCAAGGCTTTTTTTTTTCCATCAGCTGATTGATTTGCAACATTTGTATTAACTGTCATATCATTGCATATCATGAAATATTTGTTCCAGGATATTTATTTATAAGCCACACCAACCATGTAGATCAATACAAATGTTAACAACATTAGCATTTGCACAATAATTAACAACATTATCATAGCTAGTATGATGCAAAAATGGTTGCTCATTTATCCTATGTCAAGAATTTCTCAGTAAGCTCCTCCTACTCATTAATATTAATGACATCACTCCCACAACATAAGAACATATGTACAGACCATGATCCACCATTCATGAGATACAGTATGGTGTATACATCCTTTAGCACCTTCACAATAAGCCACACCTACCATACATATTAATATATTATATATTATATCATGTTGATAATATAATCATGTACACAATAACCAACATTATCATGCCCAATATGACACAAAACGGACATACACTTGCTCACTTATTACTTTTTCACTTAAGCTCCGCCCACTTATTAATATTCATGAAATCACCACCAAAAGCATTAGGGCACATATGCAGACCATAAGCTGTATACCATGTATGACGTGAATCCAGTTCATAGTTTTAGGATATTGTGTTTACAAACTTCTTGTTTACAAAATCTTATTGTCTACTGTGCATATCAATGAAGGTCAATGTTTTTATACAATAAACATGTCATACACACTGGCTAAAATCATTATCATAACAAACAGGAAACAAAACAGACATGTGACTGTCAAAATAAGAACATTTCAAGATTTTTACATTAAGCCCCGCCTACTCATTAATATACACAACATCATCAACAAAAACAATAGGGCATATTTATACCCCATTAAGGCTATCTGAGTGCCAAATATGACATAAATCCAGCTTACCATTCTTGAGATACCATGTTTACAAGCTTTTCAGCAAAATCATGTTAAGCCCCGCCCACTATGCATATTAATGAAATTCAACGTTTTTGCATCGTGAACATGTACACACCAGTTAACATCATAATTATACCAAATATGAAACAAAACAGAAAAGCGGTTGTTAAAATATGAACATTTAAAGATTTTTATATTAAGACCCGCCTACTGATTAATATGCATATCACCACCAAAAACAACAGGTCACATCTACAGACCATGGGCTATCTGTGTATCAAACATAACATGAAACCAAATTAACATTCTTGAGATACCTTGTTTACAACCTCTCTCCAGCAAAATCATATTAAGCCCGCCCACTATGCATATTAATAAAATTCAACGTTTTTTACATCATGAACATTTACACACTAGCTAACATCATAATTATACCAAATATGAAACAAAACAGACATGCGGTTGTTAAAATATGAATATTTCAAGATTTTACAATTGTTTACAAAATCATATTGCCTACTGTGCATGTTAATGAGTCAAAGTTTTTATACAATGAACATGTCATACACACTAGCTAAAATCATTTTTATAACAAATTGGAAACAAAACAGACATGCGATTGTCAAAATAAGAGCATTTCAAGATATTTACATTAAACCCCACCTACTCATTAACATGCATGACGTCACCATTAAAAACAATGAGGCACATCTATGGATCATGGGTTATCTGTGTACCATATACGACATGAATCCAGTGTATTATTCTTGAACTTCACATTTATGAGCTGGCGGTCACATACATAAACACACACATACACACATACACACATATGACTGCATAGGTTCCTGATGCTATCACATCAGAACCAAAAATTACAAAAGAAGGAACTGAGGCAAACAATTTTTTATGAAGATTACAATAAATTTTGACTTCTGTGAAAATAGAAATTGCCTGAAAATCATTGCATTATAACAAGAAACATTTTGATTAGCATCTTTTCTGGTCTAAGATTTTCAGACGAATTTGATAAGAGACTGCAAATATGTGAGTGAAACCATATCAATACCACTTTCTCTGTTCACCAGTTTATCAATTGCTTTTTCCTCCACCAAACTGCAATAAAACAACACCAGCTGTCTTATTATTGCAGGAGGTTTATCATACGAATATTTCAGATCTGTCATTTCTGCTTGAAAGGATTAGTTCAGTAGTCACGCATGTTTACCTTATATAAAAAAGGATTTTAAAAGAAAACAAAATGGGGCAGAAAACATTTAAAAATCTTATTCTATTAAGGATATATTCAAGTTTAATGTTCTTTTTAAAAAAGAATTATGTAGTAAGTCTACTGTGGACAGTTGGCACCCTCATTCTCATATTCTTAACAATTGTTCATGTATTTTAAAGACTAGAACAGAAAATACCGTCATGGTTCGCAAATTGACACCCATATCATATGACTTGCCCAATTATAAAAATGTCCCACATTATATCCAACAATATATTCCACATGGCATCCCTCCCTATGTCCCACATGTAATCGCTCTCTGTCCCACATGGCATACCACCCTATCTCCAATGGCATCCCACCTTATGTCATGCATCAGTGGCTTCCAAGCTGATGTACCACATGGCATCCCACCTCATGTCCCACATTGGATCCCACCATGTTGCACATGGTATCCCTCCCCATGTCCAAATGAAATCACATCCCATGTCCCCATGACCTCCTACCCTATGTCCCACATGGCCTCCAACCCTATGTCACACATGGCATCCCAGTCTATATCACAATCTGTATTACCTGTGGCATCTTATCTCATGTCCCACATGGCATCCCAAGTCCCACATGGCATCCCAAGTCCCACATGGCATCCCAAGTCCCACATGGCATCCCATGTCCCACATAACATCCCATGTCCCACATGGCATCCCATGTCCCACATGGCATCCCATGTCCCACATGGCATCCCATGTCCCACATGGCATCCCATGTCTAACATGGCATCCCATGTCCCACATGGCATCCCATGTCCAACATGGCATCCCATGTCCCACATGGCATCCCATGTCCCACATGGCATTCACCCTATGTCCACAGGTCATTCCACCTAATATCCCACCTGTCATTCCACCATACATCCCACAAGGCATCCCACCCTGTCCCACGTGGTATCCCACCCTATGTCCAACATAGAATCCCATCCTCTGTCCAACATGACCATAGGCTCCATAAGCAGTCTCGTCCTAGCTATCACAGTCCCTGATTGAGCATACTAAGTATGAAAGTCTGTCAGTTCATATAATGATATATGAAAAATTACCGGTTGAAGAAGAAAATAAAGGCGGAGTTGAATAATCATGCCTAACATAGCCCTGGTACATACTACATGGTATATATTCTATCATATGTCCTGCATGGCCCCAATCCATGTCCCACATGGCATCACCTCCTATGTCCATATGCAGTCACACCCTGTCACACTCCCTGACTTCGCATACGAAGTATAAAAGTCTGGTCACTTCATATACTGTAGCAACTTTATGCAAATGAACACAATAATAGGCAGAGTTTAATAATCATGCCTGATACAGCCATTGGTGCACAAATATTTTGAAGAATTTTAAGGACTTTAAACTTCCAGTGTTATGAGAGACACTTGAGGATCTCTAAAAAAATGAAAAATTATATTATCTTACAGTTTTTTTTTTTTAAGGAAATATGAAACATTTTGTAGACTTTTTAAGAAAACTAGTCTTAAGTGTCTCTGAAACACTTTAATATTTTATCATATTTTCGCAATATATTTCGCATTGTGCTTAGCCAAGCGTTGTGTAGCCCGTTTTGCTTCGCATTGTGCTTCAATTGTGTTGCATTGTGCTTGTGCTTCGTGATTGTACTTCGCATAATGCTTCACATACTCGACAAAAAAAATGTCTCACTTTTCCACTATTTAAATTTTTTTTCCTAGAACCTTCTTCAGGTAGAAAATTATAATTCTCCTTACTAGATTCTGTTTAACTACTTTCCTGACATACGTTATCTACCTACTGTGGTGTAGCGGTTATAATACCTGTCTACAGACCACGAGGCCCCGGGTTCAATCCTGTGGTGGGTAGACACGCCAGTGCACCACAACTGGTTATCAAAGGCCGTGGACATTGACTTGGTTGTCGATGTTATGTCTGTCCGCACGTCGACCTGTGTTCGTCTGGTCGATACGCTTCGTGATAGCATTTGTACTATCATGTTTAATACGCAGGCGACGAACCTCCATTGTAATTGTGTGTTCAACTCTCTCTCTCTCTCGCAACAGTCTTTTAAGCCACAAAATCACAAGAAAAAATATGATAGAATACATTAAGACTTTGAGAAATCTGAGGCTGTAACATCACAACTAGTCTGACTTCAGACGTTTCTACACAAAAGATACCAAACTTTAAACTTGAATATCTCCTTCAAATAATAAGACTTTGGTTGGTATGCTTGCTTTACTATTAAAGTCTTCTTGATCCCTGAATTCATCCTTTAAAAAGTACACTTTGGATGACAATATTGTGTGAAAATTTTGAGAGAAAAAAAACACATTTGTGGTTGTGTTTTAAAGATTTTAAATGGTTTTGCACCTGCATGCAGCTGAACCATCAGTAGGTTTAAGCTTCAGATGAAAAAGTAGAATTTCTCCTCTTTAGAGGGCAGTCAGTTATGAAAGGTACAATGTGACCATGTGGACAGTGCAGGTATGGATCATATATGGGCAGAGGTAACATAAGAGGGATTGCGAATAGCAATCAATTTCATCACAATTGGTTATCGCGTTAATAATTATGATAACTTCATAATTGTGATAACAATGCGTGTTCAACAATATGGAAATACTTGAATCTATAATATTTATATCTTTATAGTTTGTTGATGTTTAACGGCACCGCGACAGTCGTAAGTCAAATGTGCAAGAGGGTCTTAAAAATTCAAAGTGCAAGAATTAGGACAGAGAGGAATGGGAGAGGAAAGGAAGGAGAGAAGAAAATAGAATTATGAATAAAGGAGCAAATAAAGCTAATAAAAAGGAAGGAAGGATAGGATAGTAGGAGAGAAAGGGGGTAGTGTGGGTAAGGATTAGATTAGGTGGAATAAATTGCTATTGCGGAGGAAGGTGATGATGTTGGAGGAGGAATTGTTTTTGAAAAGATCAGAAATGGAGGTGGAGGAGGAGAGGAGTGATCTAGAGTTCTGGTATACGGGACAGGTTAAGAGAATATGCTCGATTGAGAGATTAGTGTTGCAAGTGGGGCAGAGAGGTGTAGGAGAGCCTTCAAGGAGATAGGAGTGGGTGAGAAAGGAGTGACTGAGGCGAATATGGGTGACAACAACGTCCTCTCTACCATTGCAACTGTGCAGAGGAGGGTTGGTCCTGACTTTAGGATTGATAATGTGAAGTTTGTTACTTGGTCTCAAGATTCCAGGAGCCTTGCCAGGTCTTCCTGAGGTAGCTGGAAATGGTGAAACGGAAGTCAGAGTGCGGATTAAGGATAGGTGAAATGGGTTTGACAGAGTGTTTTTGGCGTTGTTGTAAATCTTGAGTTAGACGTCGAGAGAAGTCCTGGGAAGGTTTTTGAGGAAATTATAGCGGATGCCGTCGGGGCCTTGGAAAGAGGACCCGGATTTATTTAGGGTGGAGGAGAGCTCTGAGTGAGTGAAGAGAAAGTTGTAGTTTTCCTGATTATTAGACTGGAAGTTAAGAAAGTTTTTCTCAGCCTCAATTTTCAGGTTGCAAAAGGGTAAAGACTCTCATTGGAAGAGGTTTTAGCAAAAGTAGAGGCTAAGCAGTCAGAGATGTCGTTGAGGTCGGTGACTTTAATGTTATTATGGTTGAGGTGAGAGATATAGTTGGAGGTGCTTTTCCCTTTGAGGTTTTGGATCATTTTCCAGACTTTGGAGGGGGCGGTCTAGATAATCAAGGAGGAGCTGTAGGTATCCCCAGAAGATATTTTTGCTGAGTTTGATGGTCTTCCTGGCTTTGGCTCTGAGAATGCAGAAGTTATCCAGGTTATGGGATGATGAGTGGGTTTTTAAGAGACGGAGGAATTTGTTCTTAAGAGAGATTGCTTTTTCGCAATTAGTGGTGAACCAAGACTTTGAAGTTCTTCGGGGTAAAGGAAGAAGAGGGGATAGAGAAATTGGCAATTTTCAAAGCCTTGTAAGTAAAGAGAGAGATGGGGTTGTCGGAGAGACGGATGTCATTGGTGATGGAGATGTTGCATAAACTGGAGTAAAGATTCCAGTCTGCATGCTGTAGTTTGTCTGGAAAGTATGTGTTGAGGAAGGGAGGGTGGAGATCAGGATGGGAAAATGGTCACTTACCCACAGAGTAAACTCTCTTTAGTTCAAGAATTCTGCAAAGAGGAAGAGGTCGCAAATGAAGAGATCAATGCTGGTGAAAGTGCCTGCTCTTGGGTGTAAGTAAGTGGGAGAGCCATCGCTGAGGATACAGACGTTGTGATGGTTCAGAAAGTTTTCAATGTGTTTACCATTGACAGTCGAGGAGAAAGAGCCCCAAAGGGGATTATGAGCATTGAAGTCACCCATTAGGATGAAGGGTTTGGGGAGTTGGGAGATGAGGTTGACGAGGTCAGTGAGGGGAGAGGGGGTTATAGGAGGGATGTAAAGGTTACAGAACGTGATGGTTTTGTGTAAGGTCATGAGACAGCAGGAGGTTGGAGTGAATAGGAATGAGGCTCACACGGATATCATTTCTGACATAGATAGAAGAGCCGCCAGAAGCTTTTCTTCTAGAATGGGGAGGGAGTTAGTGCAAGATAAAAAGGTTTCCTGAAGGCAGATGATACCAAGGTTGAAGATGGATATCAGAAGTTCTCATTCTTCAAAGTTGGCAGAGAGTCCAGGACAGTACCATTGTGTAATACCAGCTATTTAAAAAGAGTTAGGAGGAAAAGGCTCCCAGGGAGATCCGGTCCGAGGAGGCTGGCTGACATCCATGTCTTGGAAACGGTTGTGGTCTATGAAGGAGAGGGTTAAAGAAAGTTGGACTGGGGTGTTCCAGTCATTGTTGTGAGGTGACTCGAGTTGGTGTTGGGTGGTTGGTGTCCTGAGTTGGGAAGATTTAGTTTCTGTTGGTATTTAGAGGGGTTTCTGTTGGTATTGGTCTGGATTTGTTTGCCTGAGAGGTGAGGGGTAGGTGAAGGGGTAGGTAAGATTGGGGAAGGTTTGTGTCAGTTGACGGAGATCTTACAGTGTTCTGAAGGTTGCCTTTGATTATTTGTTCAGTTGAGGTGTTCTGTTGGAGTTTATGATCCTTAGGAGGTGGCTTGTTCTTGAAATGGTTTTCTTCAGAATTGGAGAGAGTAGCGGCATACTGATGTGAGGGGCCTGAAGTGTTGGTGGATGAGGAAGTGGTAAAGGGGGAGGCAGAAATAAATAAGGGAGGGATAAGAGTGGCTTTGTCACAGTGGGAAAGCTGGTCGATCCAGATTATGTCTGTCTGGACACCCTTGGAAACCGTGTGGGTGCAGGTGAAGATGAGGTTGTTGTTGTTGGTGGTGGTAGGGTTGGTGTGGGTGAGAGCTCGGGAAAAGGTGCGGGTGTTGGCGTTAAGCTGGTTTGGGTTTTTAGAATCTAGGATCTTTCTGGCTTCGGGGTAGGAAATGTTTTGGACAGTTGTTATTTTGGAGACCACCTTTTCCCTGAGCCACTTGGGGCAGGAGTTGTAGAATGCAGAGTGGTTTCCGGAACAGTTAATGCAATTGGGTTCATTCTAACCGTTTGTAAGATCATGGGAGGGGAAGCCACAAGCAGCGGGAGCCATAAGCAACCCAGCGGGCTTGGGAGCAGCAATTATTTTTCCCATGGCTAAATTTTTGGTTAGGTATGTAAGGGAGACAGGGACGTTGAGGTAACCGATGTGGATGGAGGTGGGAAGGGGAAAGGTAGGGGTGGGGGTGGAACGTGAGGAAGTAGGTGCTGGTTTGGATGGTGGTATTGCTGCAGGAGAGGGGAAGTTGGCGGACATCAGTGACGCCTTGTGACTCCAGTTCAGTTTTTATTTCCTCGAGGGGGGTTCCCTGAAGATCATGGATCATCTGATTACTCCCCTGGAGGAACTGAGGTAGCGGAGGGGGGAGGGAATGATTTTGACACCAGTCTTGTAGAGGCTAGGAGGAGTTTGGATTGGGTAGAGGTGAAACATTTGACCAGGTCTCCAGACTTTACGCAATATACATGGTCGGGGGTACAAATGATACCTGCAGGGCTTTGGTGAGGGCAAATGGGGAAAGTTTTTTTTAGGCCTGGATTACTAGGAGGGGGGGTGGGGGGAGACAATGATAAATTTTGGCCATGGTGGGGAGGAGGGGGGTGGTGAAAATTGTAAGGAGAGGAGAGGGGGAATTGGGAGGAGAAATGAGGCTGAGAGGATGGTCTTTTGAGGCTTTTCTGGGCAGTTTGGAGGGTTGAGGTTAAGTCCCAAGGTCTGACATCTCCATGATGAGGAAACAAAAAAAATTTTAAAAAATAGATAAAAAGATGAAGGAAGGGGGTGAAAAGAGGCAGTAAGTGCCCAATAGCAGAGGGATGGCAGGAGGAAGAATGGGATGAGGTTCAATAAAGGAAAAAAAAATGGGTAGTGGAGAGAGGTAGGGAAAAGCCCGGGAGTTTCCCGCACTAGGCGACAGGCCCCAGCGCGCTGTGTGAGTTAGGTTAAGTGAAAGTTGTGTGTAGGCATGAAAACAAAAATATTAGAAAAATCTAACCAAAAAATAAATAAACAGGAAAAGTCCTCAGATACACAGATAAGAATGAGAAAGTATGAAATTTAAGTGCTAAAAGTGGTTTGAAATTGAGAAAATAAATTAAAAATTGTGCTTCGTAATGAGTCACTTCTTGTCTCGTTGAGGTACAATGTGGGCACAGCAACTTTATCAGCATGCTATTTAAAATAACTATTTTTAAGTTACTTCATAATTATGATATCGTTCTTCTTACCTGTATGAGAAAGAGTCCGGAATTTGTGGTCGGATGTCGGTATGCAAATACCACCCATCCAATCATCATACTGATGATGGCGATGATCAACAACACAGTGAAGGCCATGCCGATTTGTGAACCTACATTGGAGTGATGACTGTTCACAGCATCACGATGGGAAACTTCTGGCTTAGTTTTGCTGTCTGAAGACAGAAATTAAAGAAACAAATTACTCAATGATATAATGTTTTAATTATTTTTTCCTGACATTACACAAAAATGGGAGTAAGATACCCAAAACGGGTCTGTGATAAACACCTCATAAAAAGCAATGTAGAAAAATGATGATAATTTTTGATGGGAGCTCAGAAAAATGAAAAACAATTGTAAAAAGACTTGAAATATAATGCAGGTGTACTACCCATCACATCCTGTCTGCCTCAACTTACTGCCAACCCCACACTGAAGGAATGAAAAAGTAGCTTTCTCATTCCTTTTAAAGTATAACTTATAATCAACTCTTGCATCCTCATTCCTCCTGCCCCTTTCCCTAAACATCTTCCTAGTTTTTTGATTTTTGTTCATTTGGAAGGATTTGAAGCAATTTTTATACAAATTATAAAATATACACTAAGGCACCAAGAAGGAAGGGTTATTCTTTATATGCTATGCTGACAGATCAATACCAGCATCACAACATAACATACAAAACATGGGCTGGACGGTGACCTAATAAACGTCAGCTGTTATCAATGTGTCAAAAGGTTTTTGTTTTTTTCCAATGAAACTTTGAAGAATGCTGCATATGACAATATGATATGAAGTATCAGCTATGCATGTATACACTGCTGGAGAGTCTGGATTCTGCTACTTAACCTTTAAGCTTTCAGCATAACTTTAGAATGGCAGAATGACCAGATTGCATAATTATAGCATGGAAGGTAAGGTATAACTTGAAGTAAAAATATCTATCTTCCTTTCCATAAAAAAGGCACTGACGCTGGATTATCTGGAAATCATAACATGTAACTTCTAGTGGTTTACAAGCACACTGAAAGATATAAAAGCAATATAAGTAAGTTATCCACACTAAGTACTCACAACGTTGACAAAGATAACCAGAGTACCATGCCGGGCAGATGCATTTGTCCAGCAAACATGTGCCTCCATTGTGACATTGTAAATTGCACTTTTCTTCTACTGGGATTACGGATGGAGCTAAGGTCATCGCAAAGCAAATAAACATTAAAGGCCATTAAAGGAAGCAAATAAAGAAAGAACTGATAACAAAGGATAAGTTCAGAGGTCAAACATGTTCATTTTATAAGAAAGAGGATAATAAAAAAAAAAATGGTGCCAGAATGTTTTCAAAAAGCTTTTGTTCAGGAGATATCAAATTTGTAAGAATTTGTGACTTACAATCATTGGATATATCAATGTAATACTAACAGTCTTGTAAGTAACTGTGATCTACCGCCTGAAGAAATTTGAACCCATTTAATGATTCATAAGCAAGGAATGATGCAACATCATTCTTCTATGGTAGATTCTCTACTTCAGTTGTTTTATACAAATGTCTCCTGATTAACAAATGCAATTTCTCTGAATGAAACAAGATATCTGAGCAGTTCTGCTTCTTATTTTCTTCTCTACTGCACAAGCATGGCATGTTTAACCACTGAACTTATCATCAGGAGAGTGCAGTTGATAAATAATGGATAAGATTCACAAGATGCAAGCAATTTATATTATATAACCATTCAATATGTGTTCATATATATGTTAGTGCCAAATTTAATTGAAGAGATGAAGAATTATGCGAAGAGAGTTACTAGTAACCCTTGTTGGGCATGGAGCAGATAGAGGAGCGATCAGTCTGAAAGGGTCTTTCTCGGACCAATATCAAAAAGAGGACCTATGCTCATCTTCCTTTCAATCAAACAAGGGTTAATCCTTGTCAGATTGACCGAGAGCAGAATAGGGGATGTGTGCTTCACTTAATTTCACGTTTAAAAAAACGTTACCCGCCCTGCATGTAAAAAAGAAATGCATCCCATAGATTTAAAGTGAATAATAATTCCAGCAATGGTTTGACTGATCAACGAGCGAGCAGATTTGGATAAATCAAAAATAAGTAATCAGGATCCTATGGAGGATTTACTATGCTTTTGACATAACAGATTGAGGGTATCCAAAATAAACAGTAATAATATCTTGCCTTAATCCAAGACTGACATTTTGAGGTAACAAATCAATGAATACGACACCACTTGTCATAGTCATTACCAGGCTACAAATGGTAAATTAACCTTAGATCAGCTTGAAGACATGGTTTTATACTCAATATTTTCCAATGCATTGAACAAATTGTTTCTTTCAACTTCCAGTCTTTAAACGATGACACTACAAACATGACCTTTAAACTCTTTTTTAAACCTCAAGTCTGCAACATCATGTGCAAGTTACCATTAAGTCACTCAGGATATACCATAACATAAAGAAAGATTGGGGAGAAGGTGGGCATGGTTCCGTGGCTTCAGTATTCTAGCTTTGCAGTTTCTCATCTAACTTAGGCAACCATTAAGGTATGGGTATATTCTTAATGTACCCACAGAAAGCACTGTTCACACTAGGAACTGAAATTTTGAGGGAGAATTATTGGTTTGATCAACTAATCTGTGCTAAGATTTACATAATTTACACGCGCTAAAGCAATAGGAAATTTCCCCTTCGTAATATTTTGAAGGGAGAATTTTGATAAAAGAGGGGGAGATCCTCTAATGTGAAGACTGGCACAAAGTAAATTTTCTGTTTGTTCCCCTTGATCAAAAAGCTATTAAGTCCTATGTGGTATCCCTAAAATAAAACCTTTTAATTCTTTGAGGTTACTGAATCAGATCTTGTACTGATGAAATAGTAGGGGAAGAAGCAGTACGTATCAACAAAACAATATCTTCTGATCTAATTTCCAAGCATGTTTGAACATGCTGCAACAAAGGTTTCTCCATGTTGCTCAATAAGAGTTAAGACAGACTGCCTATTTAGTTTTACCACTGTTTTTGAAATGATATTGAGGTCGATTCTCTAAATTGTGCTTATGCAAACTCACTCCTTTCTGATGAACAAGGGCAATCTCCATAATTCTTAAATCAGGTAAAATCTCAAGCAGGTAAAAAATTGGCGTTTAAATATTCTCTTGAATTCAGATTATAAAAATAGGTACTAAAGGTATTGCGAATCGTTTAAAAGGTGTGCTAAATGACATCATCAGCTCGGAACAAACCGGTTTTTGAAAGACTGATATATCAGTGAAAATATAAAACTAGTTCTGAACAGTATTCATTATTGTAAAATTAACACTAACTCCTGATTCTCTTCTGTTCTTAGATTATGAGAAAGCATTTGATTATTTGGATAGAAACTTCATTAGTCAGTCGCTCAAGCATTTTAATTTTGGTGTTTCTTTTCAGAAATGGATTTTACTTTTCAGAGTAATAACACTTCTTGTATTACCAACAATGGGTTTATTTTGAAATATTTTGATGTATTAAAGTGCAGCAGGTTTGCCCATTGAGCCAATATCTTTTTTTTGTGTGTTCTGAGATCTTTGCTGTTATAAAAAGACAAACCTGTTAAAGGTAATACTGTCGGTAATATGGAGCTGAAGATAAATCTCTATGCAGATGATACCGTTTTATATATGGATGTTTCTGATAATTCACTAAATGCAATTCGAAATCACTATTGATAATTTTATAACGCCTTTGATCTTAAAGCAAACATTGACAAGTCTTCTATTTTTTAAATAGGTCCTTACATTTCTAAAACACTGATCTTAAAGCAAACATTGACAAGTCTTCTATTTTTCAAATAGGTCCTTACATTTCTAAAACACTGATCTTAAAGCAAACATTGAAAGTCTTCTATTTTTCAAATAGGTCCTTAAATTTCTAAAACACCTCGTAATTTAAACAACAGTAATTTCAGAATCAATCTAATTTAGGGATTTCGTTTTCACATTATAATAATGATTTTTTTTAGCTCAACTTTGTTCCAAATCTTTTCAGGCTTAAAAACCTGCTCCAAATTTGGTCCTCTTGGGACCTTTCACCTTTAGGTAAAATTATTATTTTAAAAAGTTTTGTTATCTCTCAATTTGTATATCTTTTTACCGTTTAACCCTCACCCCAAAAAACTTGTATTAAGAACTTAAATAAAATTATTTTTGAGTTCATTGGAAAAAGCCTGATAAAATTAAAAGCTCTGTACTTATAAACAATAAGAATAAATAAAGGAGGCTCAAAAATGATAGATATTCCTTCTTTCATCAAAGTTTGAAATGTTCCTGGGTAAAGCTTTACATGATGATTATCGATGATACCAACAGACATTAGAAAAAGCTTTTTGTCTTTTTTCTTAAGAATAATGGTGCTTTTTTTAAAATGTAATTTTTCCCCATAGTGATATTTCATGTATCTCACATGCATTTATCAGACATGTCTGTGAAGCATGGGCTGATTTCAACTTCCACCATTCACAAAGTAATTTTTATAATTAGATTAACTAACTTATTCATAAGAATTAGTGGTAGTATTGTATTTCATCAAATTCTCAAAAACAAAAAGGCTTTTCTTGTATCTGATTTTATTAATACTGATGGATTTGTTTACCATTTAATGATTTCATTGACAAGTTCTGGTTTTCCATTCACTCTGTATTTTGGAATTTGTATGCTCTTCCTGTCCATTGGAAAAGAGACATAGGTAGTGTCGGAATTGTAAACCCGAATAATGGCCGCTTTGTACAGTGTATGACAAAGCCCAAAATTAAAAAATTGTGTACAAACGTCCTATTGATAATATTGCCGAGACTCCTTCTGCTATCAAGAAATGGACAGATAATAATTGCAGCTTCAATTTAATTGGTTGGGATCTTGTTTTTCTTCATGATAGTACAATTTTTGTGAAATACACTAAGAAATTTCTAATTGTAGTACTAATAAAAATGTACAATTAGGAATTCCAGGATACAATACCTTCAGTTCCATTTCCTCCATAAAATTTTGGGGACTAACTCTTTTGACAAAAGAAAGTCACTTCTCTGTCCCTTTTGTAATTTGTATGATGAAACGTCAACGCATGTGTTTTGAGAATGCAATCATGTGAAAAATCTGGACCGCGGCAGTGAATCTTATCATCAAGTGTAAATTTGAGCTGTCTTTTCTTGATGTTTATTTTGGTTATCTTATCAATCCAATGCACCCAGTAATTTTTATGATTTTCATTGCTAAGAATTATATATACAGTTGCAAAATGAAAGATATTGTTCAAGTGCGCATATGTTTTATAAGAAGTTCCTTTTGATGTTCAGATAGAATTCTATATTTAGATAAAAAACAACAAGAGCAAGAGTCACTCTCAGAATTTTATTAATCTGTAATCAACTTAATCATTTATTTAGTGTATTTCACAAAAATGTACTATCATATTGTCACATTTTATATTAGTCATATAGAAGTACTTAAAATCCAGAATAATGGCGATCATCAGTAATATTACCTGATCATAGGTAATATCACCTTATCATCTGTAATATCACCTTATCATCGGTGATATCACCTAATAAGACAAATTATATAGCTTTTTTTTTTTTTTTTTTTGTATATTGGAATTGTACCTGGTGAATTATGCTCTTTGCTGTCCATTACATAGCTTATGTAAAATAAATATCTTTGGTAGCTCAATATGTGAACCGTATTAGCTTCTCTTATTAGATGTATTGATTGTTTTATATTATATTGTCTCTGTAAAAGCTTGAAAGATTTTGAAATATAATTAGAGGAAAAACAAACAAACAAAAGTTCTAGAAACACTTCCAACCCACACTTTAAGAATTCGTTCATAAACCCTCATCAATTGGATTAACCAAGATACCAATTTGACCATTCATTTACACAAAACACAATAAAAATAGCCCATTTTTCTGTTGAATGTTTTAAAGCAATATATTTAAATTTAGTCACAAAAGTGAATATGATGAAGAGTAATCATTCAGAAATCTAACGGGTAGTGAACATGATAAATTTTTTGTCACTCCATGCAAATCAAACAAACGGATGCATGTGGTATGTGTTTTATGTTGTACATACACAGAAAGTCTGTAACTTAAAAGAAGTCTTTCTTTGTGAAAAAGAAAATGTAAGTAGCAAAAATAAGCATAAGGTTAGTTTGGGAGCAGATAATGTATGGGGTTAAGTATGAGTGTAGTTACAGGGGTAAAAGTAAGTGTAAGGTTTCTAAAACAGAATGTATTAAATGGCTCCGTGTAAGATGAAATATGGAAGAACAGGCACTGAATGGAAATAAAAGCAGAAGGGTAGAAAGTAATGAGAACTGACAAAACCAGTCTTGACCTGATTGAATACAGGTGGTCTGGCATAGAGGTAAGGTTTGGTCATAGGTAATGTACCTCTGAAGTAGAGGTAAATGTACCAAAAATCTAGGGCAGAAGAGGAAAGAGTGAAAAGAAATGTAGGTAGGAAAAGAATGTAACATTCCAATATGCCTAAGTTCCCATGTATCTAGCTTTCCAACTATGTAACATTCCATCCACTTACTCTTTTACCCCTACCATTCCCTATCCACCTACCCTTCCCAATCTACCCCTATCTATCCACCTACCCTTCCCAATCCATCCCTATCTATCCACCTACCCTTCCCAATCCACCCCTATCTATCCACCTACCCTTCCCAATCCACCCCTATCTATCCACCTACCCTTCCCAATCCACCCTATCTATCCACCTACCCTTCCCAATCCACCCCTATCTATCCACCTACCCTTCCCAATCCATCCCTATCTATCCACCTACCCTTCCCAATCCACCCCTATCTATTCACCTACCCTTCCCAACCCACCACTATCTATCCACCTACCCTTCCCAATCCACCCCTATCTATCCACCTACCCTTCCCAATCCACTCCTATCCACCTACCCTTCCCAATCCACCCCTATCTATCCACCTACCCTTCCCAATCCACTCTTATCTATCCACCTACCCTTCTCAATCCACCCCCTATTTATCCACCTACCCTTCCCAATCTACTCCTATCTATCCACCTACCCTTCCCAATCTACCCCTATCTATCCACCTACCCTTCTCAATCCACCCCCCATATACCCACCTACCCTTCCTAATCTACTCCTATCTATCCACCTACCCTTCCCAATCCACCCCTATCTATCCACCTACCCTTCCCAATCCACCCCTATCTATCCACCTACCCTTCCCAATCCACCCATATCTATCCACCTACCCTTCCCAATCCACTCCTATCTATCCACCTACCCTTCCCAATTCACCCCTATCTATCCACCTACCCTTCCCAATCTACTCCTATCAATCCACCTACCCTTCCCTATCTATCCACCTACCCTTCCCAATCCACCCCTATCTATCCAACTACCCTTCCCAATCCACCCCTATCTATCCACCTACCCTTCCCAATCCACTCCTATCTATCCACCTACCCTTCCCAATCCACCCCTATCTATCCACCTACCCTTCCCAATCCACCCCTATCTATCCACCTACCCTTCCCAATCCACCCCTATTTATCAACCTACCCTTTCCAATCTACTCCTATCTATCCACCTACCCTTCCCAATCCACCCCTATTTATCAACCTACCCTTTCCAATCCACCCCTATCTATCCACCTACCCTTCCCAATCCACTCTTATCTATCCACCTACCCTTCTCAATCCACCCCTATTTATCCACCTACCCTTCCCAATCTACTCCTATCTATCCACCTACCCTTCCCAATCTACCCCTATCTATCCACCTACCCTTCTCAATCCACCCCTATATACCCACCTACCCTTCCTAATCTACTCCTATCTATCCACCTACCCTTCCCAATCCACCCTATCTATCCACCTACCCTTCCCAATCCACCCCTATCTATCCACCTACCCTTCCCAATCCACCCCTATTTATCAACCTACCCTTTCCAATCCACCCCTATCTATCCACCTACCCTTCCCAATCCACTCTTATCTATCCACCTACCCTTCTCAATCCACCCCTATTTATCCACCTACCCTTCCCAATCTACTCCTATCTATCCACCTACCCTTCCCAATCTACCCCTATCTATCCACCTACCCTTCTCAATCCACCCCTATATACCCACCTACCCTTCCTAATCTACTCCTATCTATCCACCTACCCTTCCCAATCCACCCCTATCTATCCACCTACCCTTCCCAATCCACCCCTATCTATCCACCTACCCTTCCCAATCCACCCATATCTATCCACCTATCCTTCCCAATCCACTCCTATCTATCCACCTACCCTTCCCAATTCACCCCTATCCACCTACCCTTCCCCATCCACTCCTATCTATCCACCTACCCTTCCCAATCCACCCCTATCTATCCACCTACCCTTCCCAATCCACCCCTATCTATCCACCTACCCTTCCCAATCCACCCCTATCTATCCACCTACCCTTCCCAATCCACCCCTATCTATCCACCTACCCTTCCCAATCCACCCCAATCTATCCACCTACCCTTCCCAATCCACCCCTATCTATCCACCTACCCTTCCCAATCCACTCCTATCTATCCACCTACCCTTCCCAATCCACCCCTATCTATCCACCTACCCTTCCCAATCCACCCCTATCTATCCACCTACCCGTCCCAATTCACTCCTATCTATCCACCTACCCTTCCCAATCCACCCCAATCTATCCACCTACCCTTCCCAATCCACTCCTATCTATCCACCTACCCTTCCCAATCCACCCCTATCTATCCACCTACCCTTCCCAATCCACCCCTATCTATCCACCTACCCTTCCCAATCCACCCCTATCTATCCACCTACCCTTCCCAATCCACCCCTATCTATCCACCTACCCTTCCCAATCCACTCCTATCTATCCACCTACCCTTTCCAATCCACCCCTATACTCCTCCCAAACCAACAATTCCTTCCCACATATTTACTCTTTTTACGGTCTCTAATCATAACCTACCTACCCCTTCTCATTCACACTCCACTCACCTTAAACTCTACGTAAATCTCCAATGACTTTCAAACCCTTCATCCATCTTCACATCCACCAATCACCCACCATTCCTGTCTCCATCAGGACCCACTTCTCTTTTCCCTACTTTCTAATAACTTAATTCAACCTTCTTATCTTTAATCACTTCTTAATCTAAATGGAGGTTTAAATAGTAAAAATAAAATTACCCAAAATCGAGAACTGAAAAGCTAATTAAGATTCAGTTTATTCCAGAATATTTCTTCAAAATTTATAATAAAAGAATCAGTGTTGCAAGGGTATAAATATCATAGATGTGCTATATCCCCATTCATTGACGAGATGAAAATAAATGAAATTAACACTTCTCAACAGTGTTATTCAATAATAATACGCATATTGTACAATTTTGCAATTTTCCTTAGAAATGTTATTAACTGCTTACTATATATTTGAAACATAAAAGCAAGCCAATAACATCCAATATTAAGGGTTGCAATAACTACAGTTGATTCACACCACAAGATGCTTATGTCATGCAAACAAAAATAGCAGGAGTCAGGAACACAAATGTTGGCTATAAAGTTAACAGCTCTGCTTGCAGGTTTCATATAAAAAATCAAACGCATTACAGCACACGTAAATTTACAACTCACTTGTAGGAGAGTAAACATGGGGTAGTTGCGTTCCTTCATACTCTGGACACTCATAAGGCATTTGTGCACTATTTCCCTGCAAAAACAAAATAAAGGATGTCAATGACTATGTAGCTAAACATAAACTTGCACTTTTCAGGTGCATAACATATTCTGCAGCATCTACAACTGCAAGCATACACACTGAAATATCACTGCTTGAACTTAACTTGGTAATGTGAAAAGGCCAAATACAAGAAACAAAATGGTGTTCCACCATTTAGGCACTAGCCTGTAATTGACAAAATTATACAACATCTGAAAGTTTAATGGTGCAGCTTTCTCCTTAATTTTTATTCCTATAAACAAGCGTTATATGAATTACTGAAATAATATGAAATAAGAGTGGTTATAAAACTTAAGTCTTTAATGCTAAATAAAAAAACTGCAAAAGTATCGGTAAAATTTCAAAATGAATATTTTGACTTGTTGATGGGATTTAAGGACACCTTAACCATGTTGGTCAAATTGTGCTTAAGGTTTCAATAAAATCAACTGTATTTGGAGATGTGCAAGGTTGGTGACTGGTAAGTTTGTTTGTTTGATGAGGGCTTAACGGCACCACGACAACGAAGGTCAAATTGTGCCTGAGAGGTCAGATCATTCTAGAGGTAGGAAGGAAAGGAAACAGGGGGAGAATGAGAGAAATTCAAGAACAAAAGGTCAGAAAGCTGTGATTGAGAGGGGAGGTGCATGGTTGAAACAAAAACAAAGTAGAGAGGGGGTGGAAGAGGAGAATTAAATATGGTTGTAGAGGGAGGAATGATAAAGGAAGGAGATAATTTTAAGGTCAATGCAGGTGTGGGTCTTAAGTTGCAGGGCGTAGATAGGCTGGGGGTTATTGAAGAGGGAGAGGCTGTGGTTGTGAAGGGTACTTCCTATAAACTCACAGCTGGGGTGGTTTTCATTTAACCCCATAATGGCTTGTGAGTGTATAAGTCGCCAAGAAGGACAGCGTGTGGAAGTTAGAAGATCAGCCAGTTTAGGTGAGTGGAGGATTTATAAAGCTTGAAAGAATTTGAAGTCACAGAGAGATCGTTTGAGAAGAATATGGACAAAAACAGTTTGAAGACTGGTATGTATGGAAATGTTGCTGTGTATGACATCATATCTGATGAATAAAGAGACACCACAGGCTTTGTTAGTATCGGGATGACACTCGTGGCATCTGTTGCGATAAGCTTTTATAAGGTTTTAAGCAGATTTTATGGAGGCATAACGTGACAGGATTGGTCAAGAAGAGTTGGCTTTTTAATTGCTACAGTTCTATTATTGGATGATGTACTCAGCCAATGGCAGGTGTGGTTTTTTTCCACTGGTGTTTTGATCTTAAAAAAAGAGAAAATTGCACATGGTGGAACTTCATTACATTCTCAAATTGAAAAGAAAATCTTACATACATTTGAAAGGGGGAAGAAAATTAGGCTCACCACTTTGTCACACTGGCTACTGAGCCAACTTTGGCGGTGCCTGTCAAAACCGTCAGAGCATCGCTTGGTGGATGAACACCATGTGCAGTTGAATGCACTTGTGTGTGATAAACAGTCCAGGCATGATTTACGAAGATTACATGCTGCAACATAAGCAAAATAATACCTTTAAAATAACTTTGATAAAGGACTTTGAACATCTACAATAAGTCCAGTGGGGTTCAGGACCCCCAACCCCAATAATTTTAGGTGAACAAGTGTTATCATGTTACCCAACCTAATTAGCCCCTCAAATATTGTTATCACATGTCACCTGACCTCATTACCCCCTTCCCGCCTCTAATATTTTGAACGCTCCGCCACCATTGAAGTCAATTGCCTGATATCAAGTAAAACAATTTTTGACAGTCTGCATTAAACTGTTAAGATTTACATATTTACATTTTGTTGGACCTATTTTAATATAAAGTTTTGCCACTAATTACTAGTATGGCTTATGTTATCTCCACTTGTCTTTACTGAAGCTACTTATTATACTGCTACAACATGAACAGCCCCTCACAACCATTTTGCTTATAGAAAGCAAAGAAAGTTCTTTCTTAATATTTTGATTACATTTTTACACTATTTCTTCTTTCATATTTCCTCCAGGCTGATTTCACTTTCTTTTATAGTCTTTACATATTCATTGCAATTTCCTCATAATTCTTTAATTTACCTGAACTGAATATAGCAACACATAATATCAGACAGAATCCAGCAGAAATACTTTTGAGAACTTTGAACCTTGTTTGTATCATTCAACTTGAATGATATCAATATCAATCATTTTGATTTTTTAATAAATGATACAAGCATTTTACAAAGAGATTCTGTCACGTCACTTCTGCTTACCATTTCATACAAACTTGAAAAAGCTGCAATAACTAACCAGAAAACGAAAATGTTTAGTGGTTCCGATGCATCCTTTCGTTGTTGCTTAATTTTCAAGTTTTACATTAAGCCCCCACCTACTCATTAATATACATGACATCACCACCAAAAACAATAGGGCACATCTACAGATCATGGGTTATCTGTGTACCACATATGACATTAATGCAACTTATCATTCTTGAGATACCATGTTTATAAGCTCTTTTCAGCAAAATCATATTAAGCCCCGCCCACTCACATATTGATAAATTTCAACATTTTAAAACCATGAACACATACACACTAGCCAACATCATAATTATACCAAATATGAAACAAAATGGACAAGTGGTTGTTAAAAAAACCAGCATTTCAAGATTTTACATTAAGCCCCACTCACTCATTTAATATGCATGACATCATAACCAAAAAACAATAGGGCACATCTACAGACTATGGCCTACCAATATAACACATATATGACATAAACACAATGTGTCGTTCCGGAGACTTTTGTGTTTACGAGCTATATACGAGCAAAATCACATTCAGCCCCGCCCACTACGCATATTAATGAGATTAAGATGAACATTTTTTACACCATGAGCATGTGTACACTACTTACAACATTACTATACCAAATAAGAAACAAAATGGACAAGCGGTTGTTAAAATATAAACATTACTAAATGTTTATATTAATCCCCCTCCGCCCTCCCCCCCCTCCCCACTCATTATATGCATGCCATCACCACCAAAATTAATAGGGCACATCTACGAACTATGGGCTATCTGTGTACCACATATGACATAAATCCAATGTGTTGTTCTGGGTATTTTGTGTTTACAAGCTCTATTTGGCAAAATCACATTAAGCCCCCGCCCACTACACATATTAATGAGATTCAATGTTTTATACCATGAGCACGTGGACACTAGCTAACAACAGTATTATACCAAATATGCGCGTTCCAAAAAAATTATATTAAGCCCTGCCCAGACATTAATTTATGCATGACATGAACACCAAAAACAATAGGGCACATCTTCAAAGGGCTATCTGTTTATTACGTATGACATAAATCTAATGTACCATTCTTGAGATATAATGTTTACAAGCTAGGCAACACACACACACACATACATACGTATACAACAAGCGGACCGGATAGGTTCCTGATGCTGATCACATTGGAACCAAAACTCATTATTTTTACACAGTGGAATTTCTCTGTACAATTAAAATCTTCAGACATTGATAAGAATTTGCCTTCCAAGATGCAGGCACAAACCTAAGGTACTGACCTCCATAGACAGGTCACACTCAATGGCAGCACTACAAAATATCTTTGCCGCCAACATACCACACCCCCCCCCCCCTCCTCCTTTCCTCAGAGAAAATTCAACTTTGTATAGTCACATATTTTGTCTGATCTAATATGTCATTACACCCCTATGAGATTGCACCCCTATGAGACAAAGCTACCTCTCTCTTGCCCGCAGCATCAAAATCCTGGCGCCGTCACTTGTCACACTACTAATACTCACTTGGAAGAGGGTATATAACAATGGCTGCATCGGTATGAACTCTGCTCTTATCTACCAAAACTGCGTGATATTCATAAATTGTGCGTCTTCTTAAAACTATCAGGAAAGAGAGGGAAACAACAATTATAAAAATATATTAACAGTTCTTTATTTCTTGATTTAAAAGATTTAGATGCATATGTATTAGTAGATCAATTATTCTATATAACAACCGAGGTAGCACCATAGAACTAATTATACAGAGAATGCTGAGCTCCCTTGACCACTGTGTTAGCAATTGAAACCAACATTGATGAAAGTCACCAATACTGCAGTTTTCCTCATTGACTCCAATGATAACAAATTACAAAAGTCACTTTATTTAAAAACCTGTCGCTTTAATTTATTTTTGTTTCAAATATGTTACATAACTTTTTGTATTCTAGATTATATCTAGTAAATAGAAAAAATTGAAGAAAAAAAAAAGAAGAAAAAAACCTGTCGTCCTAACCCAAAGAGTGGTATTTTGTTACTTTTCAAGCCATGCAACTCTGCAAAATTAGGCCAGCCTACAGTTGATACAGCCTACCATTGCTCTGTGTGGTAGAGGAAATTCAAAATTTGGATTTTATATTTGTTTTGAGTCCAAATCGCATAGCGTTTAAAACTTACAAATTCAAAAATCATTCTGCCTTGCGGATGATATAATTTGTAGCACGATGAGGTTGTTTCAAATGCTTACATTGCCATAACTTAACACTAAGCCAGGCTAAGTTGCCTATCTAGTTGCATGGCCCAAGATTTGACTTAATATAATGTAATAAGTACCCAAGCTCTTATAAGGGCCCACCCAGCATTTTGTGACTGATAACATATCTGAACATCAATAAATAATGAATGCTGTTTATATGTATTTATGTTCTATACCTTTTTTCATATGCTTTCCCAAATCCGGAAAAGAAATTCAGGTAATTACTTGAATGAATATTGATTAGGGATAACTTTCCTCCCGAGCATGAGCACTTATTAGGAAGAAACTTTGGGTCTAAAAAGTGGTGCATTTTATTTTCATAAGCACCCTGGGCATTTGGAACAGAAAAAGTCAAAAGCGACAGGTTTTTAAATATTGAACATTTGTAATTTGTTATCATTGGAATAAATAGAGAAAACCACAATTTTGGTAACATTCAGAAACACATGTTGGCTTCACCGGTTGACCAGGCTCAATATTCACTGTTTGTTTGATGAGAGCTTAATGGCACCACAACAACGATGGTCAAATTGTGCCTGAGAGATTAGAACATTCTAGAGGCAGAAAGGAAAGAAAACGGGGAGATACGAGAGCTAAAAGTCAGAAAGCTGGGATCAAGAGAGGATGTGCATGGGTGAAAAAAACAAAGCAGAGAGAGGGGTGGGAGAGGAGGACTAAATAGGGTTGTAGAGGGAAGCATGGTGAAGAAAGGAGATAATTTTATCCGAAGGGTTTTTCTGGAAGAAGTCAGCAATTGAGTTGTGGGGAGCGAGGGAAGCTCTGAGAAGGTTGTACAGGGGGCAAGCAAGGAGAACGTGATGGACTGTATGGGTGCAATGGCAACTGTTGCAGAGGGGTTGGGGGGAGCCAATAAGGTGGTGGGAGTGACTGAGGTGGGTGTGACCTATTCTTAGACGGGTAATATGAACGTTGTCGACACGAGAGAGGTTGTTGATTGTGGGTTTGATTGGAATGGTGGGCTGGATGCTGTGGAGTTTGTTAACAATCTATGAGTCACATGAGGGTTACCAACAGTCACGAACAAGGGAAGCGATAAGCGTTTTGATGTCAGAAAGGGTTTTGGGAAATGGGGTAGGGAGAGGTTGAGAGCAACCTTAGCGGCTGCATCAGCCCTGTGGGTGTTGTAGCTCTCAGTGTTGTCGGAGGGAAAGGTGATACTCCGGGCTTCATTGCAAGCTTTTTTGGTTTGAAAGCATTGGGGTACTTGGCCGATGTTGCTGAAAGAGTCGGCGAGGTGGTTAACGATGTCGTTTTTTGCGGTTTGGGGGTGGTTAGCGGGTTTGGAGGTTTTGGGAATAGAGCAGGTGGCGATGTTGATAAGGATGTTACTGAAGTTTGACATGGGATCCTCACCCTGAAGGAGATGGGGGGGAGGGGGGAAGGTATGAGACTCAAGGGTTTCGGAAAAGGTGCCAGTCGGCCTTCTTGAGGTTCTAATTGGGGGTGTGATCAGTGGGGGTTTGTAGGTTGGAGTGTATAAGAAGAGGGTAATGGTTACTACCACAGATATCAACAGTGACCTTTCAGCTAAAATCAAGGAGGAGGTTGGGGGAACAGATAGACAGGTCAATACAAGTGAGGGAGCCTGTGGCAGGGTGAAGGTAGGTCGGGGAGTTAGTGTTGAGCAAGGAAAAGCTGTGCTGTCAAAGAGTATTTTCAACGAGCTTGCTTCTGGGGGTGGTGGTATTGGATCCCCACAGGAAGTTGTGGGCATTGAAGTCACCTAGAAAGATAAAGGGGGAGGGGAGCTGAGAGATGAGGTTGTTAAGGCTGGTTGGCGGAACATTGGCATTGGGGGAGATAGATATTGCAAAGAATGAAGGTTTTGTGAAGGGAGATAGACATACAGATGGCCTGAAGGTCGGTGTTCCCATGAACAGGGCTGTGTGGTTATCGTGTCTAATGAGAATGGAGACGCCCCCACAGGCCTTGTCGGCGTCCACTTGATGTTTGTGATAGCAAGCGAAGTTGTTGAGGGAATAATGGTCAATGGTTTTCAAAAAGGTTTCTTGTAGGCAGATGACGACCGGGTTGAAGGTGGTGGCCAGTAGGTCAATTTCTTCAACATTGGCCTTAAGGCTCCTGATGTTCCATTGTATAATGTTGTGAGTGTTTTTGTAATTGTTTTTGTTGCACGCCATAAGGAGCCAGGGGGTTATCTTGAGGAAGATCTGTTGAGTCTGAGTTGGCTTGTATTTTCTTTAGATCTGTCCGTTTCTTTGGGAGCTGTTGTTTTTGAAAGATGGACGAGAAGTATGTTCGGTAATCGACCAATCCATGTTCTCTTCAGTGTCATGTGTGGGTTTGGATGGTGGGCTGTTTGTTGATTGGTTGTTTGTTGGTTTGATGTTTGTTAGCCAGGTTGGCTTGAGTTTGATGGCATTAGAGGTGTTGGGATAGGGGACGGTAGGAGTCTTTGAGGAGGAAGGAAGGTTGGGGAGAGAAGGAGTGATGGTTGGCTGGGTGAGTATCGTCGCAATTGGTGCAGAGTGGGGTGCTGGTGCAGGAGGTGCTGTGATGGTCCAGGGCTCCACAGTTGCCACAGCACGCTTGGCTGCGACAGGAGTTTTTACCATGGCCATACCTCTGGCACTTAAGACAACGGAGGGGGTTAGGAATGTAAGAGGTGACTGGGATTCTCAGGTAGCCAGAAATGATGGGGAGGGGAGAGTTGGTCTGGAAAAAGTCAGAAAGATGGTATTGGTGGATGTTTCAGAACCATCTCTTGAGGACGAGCAGCGGGCTTCAGTAACGTGTTGATTGGCAAGTTCCTCTACGAGGTCTTCATTGGTCAGGTAGGTAAGGTCTCTAATTCTGATCACACCTTTGCCGGAGTTCAAGGAAAGGTGGGGGTGACTGTAACGTCAATACCGGTATTGGCTAGGGTTTTATTGGTGAGAAGGGTGGTGGCTGGAGTGTCCCTGGTGCAGTGCACCAGGAGATCGCCGGATCTAAAGGTAGAGACCTTGGGGAGGGTACTGACAAGGCCTTGGATTGCCTTGTGTATGAGAAAAGGGGAAACTCTTTTAAAACTTTCTGGTTTATTGGTGGCCTGTATGATTAGAGATTTTGGGGACTGGGGCTGAAGAATGGTCAATGGAGGTAGCAGATGGGTCACGGGGAAGGGAGGAAAGGTCAAGGCAGAAGTGTTTCGTCATGATGCAAAAAAAACCAAGGGCCAAGAGACCCAAGGCAACTAGAAAGGGAAAAAAGCAGAACTACTATAAGAGAACCGCTGTACAGGTAACGATAAGGCACGAAAGTCTGGTCAGAACGGGAGGGAAGAAAAACAAAAGAACGTTCTCACCTAAAGCAGATACCCATCCACAGAGAGAAAATCCCGGAAAATGAAGATACAAAACAAAATTTAGCTGGTAAAATGCAAGGTAAAGTGAATCGGAATGAAAAGTTGGAGAGAATAGAATAGAAGTCACGTTGCTCTCAATATGTAGCGTCATTCTCTGTATATTAAGTTCTATGAGTAACAAATAACTACTTAAGTATTAATTGGCTGGAAAATCAAGAGTTATTCAACTAATGACACTACAAATTAGCATGTTTTCTGCATTAAGTAAAAGGAAGTAAAATGATGCGAATGGGACTTACTGCTATATTCATGATTTTTAATGGAATTTAATCTGACCTATGCTGCCTGGAGGTAAGCAGTCCATTAAAAAATACTATGAATATGAAGCCAATGGCTGATGTGCATACAACACAAATGACCCACAAATGATTTATTCCAAAGATCATTAATGTGAAGCATGGTAGCTCCGCAGTAGAGCTGTTTACTAATACTCCTAAAGGTACAGGGTCTGATTTCCACTCGGTACCATGTTGTGTTCTTGAGCAAGACATTTCCGATTGCTCCAATCCACTCAGCTGTGAAATGAGTACCAGCTTGTTGGAGAGCCTCTGATGGACTGGTATCCCCTGAAGTGGCAGTCAAATACTATCATCTCATTAAGGAAAACCCGAGGATAAGCAACAGTTTATATGAGCCCTCATTGGTTGGGAAGATTGAACTAACTCAACATTTACAAATTTGGTTTAGCAGTCAGACGTCTTGTATGCCAGAGGATACAAAAGACTGGGGGAAGCCACTACAATATCTTTGTACATAATATGGGCAGCACTTTAATGATGTCACAAGTTTTTTTTCAAAATGGTGAGACATCACACACTTAATAATACCTTTACAATGATTAACTGTATCTTACTGAAAAGTGTGTTTACACCTACAATGCATTGGATAGTGCAATGACTGCTACTTTACTTGATGCTGTTATTAAATCTGCTTGCACATCCAGCAATTTAAAACCACAGAAAAAATTATGTGATAAATTGTGCAACGACTTTCAAAGAAATTGAGTCACTGCTACTCTGATACTACTCATTACTGCACAATATTTCCTTGACAAATTTATTCCAACTTACTTGAATATCTTTGTAATTATTTTTGAATATTCTTCTTCAACATTTTTTTTTTTTTTGTCCTCTACCCCATGTCCAATCATTAATACTTGTCCTTTGGAGCTAATCAATTCATCAAATAGCAAATGAAGGTACTTACATGGAGCCAGGTAGGTGTCATAGTAATATGCATCAGCCAGGCCCACTTTAACAGGGTGATGCTCTTGAGATATAGAAGTTACATTTTTCGGAACCTGCAGAACAAACAAGAATTGTTTTAAGATATTGATACAGTATATAACTTGGAACAACACAAATAATATCATAAAGAATAAGCATCTATGGTGTAGTTCAAGGAGTCAGGGGGTAGCACAACCCTCCACCCTCATCCACTAGAAAAAAGGTTTATAATGGATGCCTCACCCTCACAACCCCTAACATTTCCCTGCAATGTGAGTGGAAGTCTCTGATACCATACTACTTTCAGATTTGATTCCTGTTTTACAACATATAGGGAAGTAACTTCCTTACTAATTATAATATCCAGAGGCTGTTTTTCATTTTGTCCCACCTGACCTTAGTCATTATAATTTGAAACTACATGATTTAGTACAACATTAATCCCTTTTGTCCAATTTCTAATTTCCTGTACACTAGTTTTCAATTTTCATAATTATTTATTTCATTCATTGTGAAACAATGTTCTCATCTCCACCATGGCATGTAAGCTGCAAGTGTTATATACTGAATATACTGTTCAGAATTTTGAATTAGCAAATAAGGCATCTCTAACCCACTAATGTAAGATACTACATCTTGCAATATATATCAAATATTACATCCCAATTCAAAAAGTTATCTATACACAACAATCTTCATCTTACATTCTTGTACGCCATTACAGGTATCTATACACAACAATATTCATCTTACATTCTTGTACGCCATTACAGGTATCTATACACAACAATATTCATCTTACATTCTTGTACGCCATTACAGGTATCTATACACAACAATGTTCATCTTACATTCTTGTACGCCCTTACAGGCATCTATACACAACAATGTTCATCTTACATTCTTGTACGCCATTACTGGTATCTATACACAACAATGCTCATCTTACATTCTTGTATGCCATTACAGGTATCTATACACAACAATGTTCATCTTACATTCTTGTACGCCATTACAGGTATCTATACACAACAATATTCATCTTACATTCTTGTACGCTATTACAGGTATCTATACACAACAATGTTCATCTTACATTCTTGTATGCCATTACAGGTATCTATACACAACAATGCTCATCTTACATTCTTGTACGCCATTACAGGTATCTATACACAACAATATTCATCTTACATTCTTGTACGCCATTACAGGTATCTATACACAACAATGTTCATCTTACATTCTGTACGCCATTACAGGTATCTATACACAACAATGTTCATCTTACATTCTTGTACGCCATTACAGGTATCTATACACAACAATATTCATCTTACATTCTTGTACGCCATTACAGGTATCTATACACAACAATGTTCATCTCACATTCTTGTACGCCATTACAGGTATCTATACACAACAATATTCATCTTACATTCTTGTATGCCATTACAGGTATCTATACACAACAATGTTCATCTTACATTCTTGTACGCCATTACAGGTGTCTATACACAACAATGCTAATCTTACATTCTTGTACGCCATTACAGGTATCTATACACAACAATGCTCATCTTACATTCTTGTATGCCATTACAGGTGTCTATACACAACAATGTTAATTTTACATTCTTGTACGCCATTACAGGTATCTATACACAACAATATTCATTTAACGTTCTTGTACGCCATTACAGGTAGCTATACACAACAATGTTCATCTTACATTCTTGTACGCCATGACAGGTATCTATACACAACAATGTTCATCTTACATTCTTGTACGCCATTACAGGTATCTATACACAACAATGTTAATCTTACTTCTTGTACGCCATTACAGGTATCTATACACAACAATGTTCATCTTACACAACAATATTCATCTTACATTCTTGTACGCCATTACAGGTATCTATACACAACAATGTTCGTCTTACATTCTTGTACGCCATTACAGGTATCTATACACAACAATGTTCATCTTACATTCTTGTACGCCATTACAGGTATCTATACACAACAATGTTCGTCTTACATTCTTGTACGCCATTACAGGTATCTATACACAACAATATTCATCTTACATTCTTGTACGCCATTACAGGTATCTATACACAACAATGTTAAGCCTTACATTCTTGTACGCCATTACAGGTATCTATACACAACAATATTCATCTTACATTCTTGTACGCCATTACAGGTATCTATACACAACAATGTTCATCTTACATTCTTGTATGCCATTACAGATATCTATACACAACAATATTCATCTTACATTCTTGTACGCCATTACAGGTATCTATACACAACAATATTTATCTTACATTCTTGTACGCCATTACAGGTATCTATACACAACAATATTCATCTTACATTCTTGTACGCCATTACAGGTATCTATACACAACAATGTTCGTCTTACATTCTTGTACGCCATTACAGGTATCTATACACAACAATGTTAATCTTACATTCTTGTACGCCATTACAGGTATCTATACACAACAATATTCATCTTACATTCTTGTACGCCATTACAGGTATCTATACACAACAATGCTCATCTTACATTCTTGTACACCGTTACAGGTATCTATACACAACAATGTTTATCTTACATTCTTGTACACCATTACAGGTATCTATACACAACAATGTTAATCTTACATTCTTGTACGCCATTACAGGTATCTATACACGACAATATTCATCTTACATTCTTGTACGCCATTACAGGTATCTATACACAACAATCTTCATCTTACATTCTTGTATGCCATTACAGGTATCTATACACAACAATGTTTATCTAACATTCTTGTACGCCATTACAGGTATCTATACACAACAATGCTCATCTTACATTCTTGTATGCCATTACAGGTGTCTATACACAACAATGTTAATCTTACATTCTTGTACGCCATTACAGGTATCTATACACAACAATGTTCATCTTACATTCTTGTACGCCATTACAGGTATCTATACACAACAATGTTCATCTTACATTCTTGTACGCCATTACAGGTATCTATACACAACAATGTTCATCTTACATTCTTGTATGCCATTACAGGTATCTATACACAACAATATTTATCTTACATTCTTGTATGCCATTACAGGTATCTATACACAACAATATTCATCTTACATTCTTGTACGCCATTACACGTATCTATACACAACAATGTTCATCTTACATTCTTGTACGCCATTACAGGTATCTATACACAACAATGTTCATCTTACATTCTTGTATGCCATTACAGGTATCTATACACAACAACATTCATCTTACATTCTTGTACGCCATTACAGGTATCTATACACAACAATATTCATCTTACATTCTTGTACGCCATTACAGGTATCTATACACAACAATGTTCATCTTACATTCTTGTACGCCATTACAGGTATCTATACACAACAATGTTCATCTTACATTCTTGTACGCCATTACAGGTATCTATACACAACAATGTTCATCTTACATTCTTGTATGCCATTACAGGTATCTATACACAACAATGTTCATCTTACATTCTTGTACGCCATTACAGGTGTCTATACACAACAATGTTAATCTTACATTCTTGTATGCCATTACAGGTATCTATACACAACAATGTTCATCTTTCATTCTTGTACACCATTACAGATATCTATACACAACAATGTTCATCTTACATTCTTGTATGCCATTACAGGTATATATACACAACAATGTTCATCTTACATTCTTGTACGCCATTACAGGTATCTATACACAACAATGTTCATCTTACATTCTTGTACGCCATTACAGATATCTATACACAACAATATTCATCTTTCATTCTTGTACACCATTACAGATATCTATACACAACAATGTTCATCTTACATTCTTGTACGCCATTACAGGTATCTATACACAACAATGTTCATCTTACATTCTTGTACGCCATTACAAAAGTCCCATTTTTGTGCACAGCAACTTGGAATGTAAAGGATCCAGCTGGGAAAAGAGAAAATAAAACTTGTAAATTTCAAGAAAAAAAGAAAGTAATAATTTGATGCAACCTGAAACCTGACAAACAGCAATAAACATTGAACTTTCATATCCTGAGTGAAATAAACTTCCTTGTGTTTGATTCAGAATGACAAAAAGCTACACTACAACTTTTTTGTATTTATGTATTTATCACTCCATTGAGTTACATACAAAGGAAAATTGGTAATTACAAAATAGCATTAGAAACAAAAACAATAAACATATAATGCAATATACAGATTAGTATGGAGTGAATGGTGAACTGGAGGAAGTGTAAAACTTTTGCTAGCCAGCTCGCCATCAACAAAGGAGAATACAATACAGAAAATATTTAGTATTAGATAGGCTTGCCCCTAACCCATTCACCTACCTAACCAGCGACCTGTTATAACTGAGACCCTGTCGCCTGTACTCACCCAAACTACACACCCACTCCACCCCTTCCCTCCCACCCTGCTCTTCTACTCCCATCCCACCTATCCCCATCCCTCTAGTCCCCTTCCCTCACACCCACCCCCTCTCACCGACATACACAGAAAACAAAGACAGAGAGAAAGAAAAGTTGGAATAATGATGGTTAGTTATACGGGGCCAATAGATAATTCTTGAGCTTAGACTTAAAGTTATTTAGGGATTTCGATGATTTTAAATCATTACTGAGGGAATTCCAGAGGGTCACACCAGCACAACGTACTTGAGACTTAGCTTTATGTGTACGAACAAAGGGTTGCATTAAGTGATGAGAATTACGAGTATTGTAAGAATGAAAGCAGTTGTTATTGTTGAAGATTGATAGAAAGGACTCGGGCATCAATTTGTTTGTGACTCTGTACATGAAAATGCATAGATTGTAATTGTAAAAATCGTAAACAATTAACAGCTTAAGGTGTCTGAACAAAGGCATGGATGGGGATCTAGGTAAGGCATTACCGATAGTCCTAACAGCTCGTTTTTGGAGGATGTATAAGCATTGCAAAATGGAATTATGCGTATTTCCCCATAGAAGAATACCATAAGAAAGGTGGGGGAGAATAAGTGAATTGTAAAGCAAAAGAAGTATGTGAGATGGAATGAAATGCCTTAGTCTATTCAAAATACCCGTGTTACGGGCTACTATTTTACAAATCGATGAAACGTGTTCTTTCCCATTCAACTAACTATCAATTAAGAGACCTAGAAATTTAGTATACTTTCTACAAGATATTTCAACTGACAAGTACAGGCAAGTATAGGTGAAATGACCTAAATTGCTTTAAAATTGACCCTTTTACAGCTGTTATAATGCTTAGGTGTTAATGTGTAAACTATGAGACTTATAGTGTATGAATGGTCAGACCTGTATTTATGTTGACCTACTGTTTTTCGTTTAACTAGAGTAACTAAGGACAACATGCTCCAATCAACAACCAACTGTAAGTCATCTTTATCGTTCACAATAACATCAATTAACATCAAAACAGATACACAGATTGTGAGCTGTCTTTCTATTCCTACATCAAACATTTTCCACGACTTAAAACCATCAAACGTTGGTCTAAAATTTGTAGACAGCATTTCCTATCGATATTCACCAGTTTTTCATTGAACAAACAAATAAGAAGTGTCAAATGTGTGTGTTGTGTGACCACACACCTTTGAATATCTAATTTCTCTTTATAATATCTTTTTACTGTTCCAACAATGGGATTGAATCTAACTTGTTTGTGTTTACACCACATTATGCTTATTGTACAGCACACACAAGAGCTAGAGTGAACCACAAAGATACTAAAGACAATTTCAAATTGATTTTAGCAGAACATGATTACTTCAGGGTACGTTGACCAATCAACTGCTGGGGGAATTTTTCCGTTATTACCCAACCAATCATCTGCAGTTGCTGGCATGTACGATGCACCTTAGATAAGCGTTGAAAGCATTTACACGCTTCACCCCAATACCCTGCTGAATTGTGCAGACGGCCAAGAATTCCCAGTATTTGATTGGTAGATAAGATTAGTCCAGTATACGATTGGTCCATTATGGACACATGACATTGTCGATTGAGATTTAAAATGTATAGGTGGATTGGTACTTACCCTCTGGTTCATCAGCCAATACAGCATGTTTCCATTCTGCTATAAAGACATTATCTACAAAACAAATGATTCTGCATCTTAGTGGAATGCATACACACAAAATTTCTCTTTATGACAATACAAAATGTGCGATAAGAAGAACATTCGCAAAATAAGATCTGTTAAATTCAAAAGGTATCATGAAGTTGTCAGTGGTTAAACATCAAGTGAACCATACCACTTCTTCTCTTTGTAAGAGACCAAATTAATGGCATTTACAAGAACTGTCATTCAATATGAAAATCATCAGAAATTTGGCATAAATGAAAAAATCTTGGGACTTCGATCAATTATGACTAAGAAGCTACAAATTTTTTTTTTCTAAATTCAAGACTACTCTTTTTAAATATCTTGGACAAAAAATATAAGACTGGTATTATGAAATATGTTTACAAAATTTAGAGATATTTTTTGCAGAATTGTTACTGCTCTTTCTTGTATCGAATCAAAACAAATGAAAATTCTATGTGTCATGTTTTTATCATCTTCTGAATACAAATCTGATAAAACATGTTGGGTTACAAGAGTTGATTGGTTGGGTTACAAGAGTTGATTGGTTGGGTTACAAGAGTTGATTGGTTGGGTTACAAGAGTTGATTGGTTGGGTTACAAGAGTTGATTGGTTGGGTTACAAGAGTTGATTGGTTGGGTTACAAGAGTTGATTGGTTGGGTTACAAGAGTTGATTGGTTGGGTTACAAGAGTTGATTGGTTGGGTTACAAGAGTTGATTGGTTGGGTTACAAGAGTTGATTGGTTGGGTTACAAGAGTTGATTGGTTGGGTTACAAGAGTTGATTGGTTGGGTTACAAGAGTTGATTGGTTGGGTTACAAGAGTTGATTGGTTGGGTTACAAGAGTTGATTGGTTGGGTTACAAGAGTTGATTGGTTGGGTTACAAGAGTTGATTGGTTACAAGAGTTGATTACAAGAGTTGATTGGTTGGGTTACAAGAGTTGATTGGTTGGGTTACAAGAGTTGATTGGTTGGGTTACAAGAGTTGATTGGTTGGGTTACAAGAGTTGATTGGTTGGGTTACAAAGAGTTGATTGGTTGGGTTACAAGAGTTGATTGGTTGACAAGAGTTGATTGGTTGGGTTACAAGAGTTGATTGGTTGGGTTACAAGAGTTGATTGGTTGGGTTACAAGAGTTGATTGGTTGGGTTACAAGAGTTGATTGGTTGGGTTACAAGAGTTGATTGGTTGGGTTACAAGAGTTGATTGGTTGGGTTACAAGAGTTGATTGGTTGGGTTACAAGAGTTGATTGGTTGGGTTACAAGAGTTGATTGGTTGGGTTACAAGAGTTGATTGGTTGGGTTACAAGAGTTGATTGGTTGGGTTACAAGAGTTGATTGGTTGGGTTACAAGAGTTGATTGGTTGGGTTACAAGAGTTGATTGGTTGGGTTACAAGAGTTGATTGGTTGGGTTACAAGAGTTGATTGGTTGGGTTACAAGAGTTGATTGGTTGGGTTACAAGAGTTGATTGGTTGGGTTACAAGAGTTGATTGGTTGGGTTACAAGAGTTGATTGGTTGGGTTACAAGAGTTGATTGGTTGGGTTACAAGAGTTGATTGGTTGGGTTACAAGAGTTGATTGGTTGGCTTACAAGAGTTGATTGGTTGGGTTACAAGAGTTGATTGGTTGGGTTACAAGAGTTGATTGGTTGGGTTACAAGAGTTGATTGGTTGGGTTACAAGAGTTGATTGGTTGGGTTACAAGAGTTGATTGGTTGGGTTACAAGAGTTGATTGGTTGGCTTACAAGAGTTGATTGGTTGGCTTACAAGAGTTGATTGGTTGGGTTACAAGAGTTGATTGGTTGGGTTACAAGAGTCGATTGGTTGGGTTACAAGAGTTGATTGGTTGGGTTACAAGAGTTGATTGGTTGGGTTACAAGAGTTGATTGGTTGGGTTACAAGAGTTGATTGGTTGGGTTACAAGAGTTGATTGGTTGGGTTACAAGAGTTGATTGGTTGGGTTACAAGACTTGATTGGTTGGGTTACAAGAGTTGATTGGTTGGGTTACAAGAGTTAATTGGTTGGGTTACAAGAGTTGATTGGTTGGGTTACAAGACTTGATTGGTTGGGTTACAAGATTTGATTGGTTGGTGAGGTTCAGCAGTACCACAGCAGCGATGGGCAAATTGTGCCAGAGAGATTAGACAATGTCAGAGGTGAGAAACGGTTGAGAGGAGAAAGTGAGGTGAGCAGAGAGTAGGTAGGGATAGGAGAGGTGTAGATCTTGTTGTAGTAAGTTGATGTGATGCACGGAAGAGAGGATGTTTTGGGGCTGAGTTATTGCGGAAGTGCTCTGCAATGGGACTAAAGAGAATGGAGATTGAGATATTTCAAACTTACTTCTTTTGAAGTATCTGATGGAGGTATGGACAGATTTAGACGGATCAAAGTTGGCCATCAGCGGAGCCAAATACTGTGTTGTAGCTAAAAACCGATGAATGTAGTCACCTATATACAAGAAACCTATGGAGAACAAAATAACAGGTAAACACAAACATACACTTTTCTTGAATATTTAAATTTATATTCTATTGTCAAAATGAACCAATCCATACCTACCATGGACACAGAAAAATTATAAACTTATTAGTAAATTTAAAGGGAAAAGTTTTGTATCAAAAGTTAATTTTGAATGATTAAGGAACATTCCCAGGAATTATCATTTTCATATATATGACAAAAGACTATGAAATAATCATTTTAATGTACAAATCTCATCATTAAGTGATTTTTTTTCCAGTGCAGGAGTTATTGCATTTTAAAGATTGTGTGAGTGTGTTGAAAAGTGACCTCACAGTGTACAGTGTGATGTCATAAAAAGCAAACGCAAGACAATTTTTGAGTATTTCTTTGAAGATTAATTGCTGCTTCCAAAATTACTGGAAGCACTTTTTGTTTATTTACTGAGATAGGGTATAACATACACTTAATAAGAATGTGCTTTGTCCATCTGTTCATAAACCTTACACATAGTCAAAGAAAAACATTATCTTGTTTGATAAAAATACATAAGAATTGTCTTAGATCTGCCTTTGTGACATCACATTTTACACTGTGAGGTCACTTTTCAACACACTTATCTTTGAAATGAAATAACTCCTTAACGGAGAAAGATATCCACAGGTTTTTTTACATAAAATTGTTCTTTTTAATAGTCCTCTACCATATATATGAAAATGAATTCACAGGTATATTCCTTTAAGGGCCAAATAATATCTTATTTCATTTCTCATAAAGCCAATATCAAACATCAAAAATTACCTAAGAAACTTTGCAATGCTTATCTTGTATTTGTTTATTACCATTTTTAAAACTGGAAGTATTTTCTTCCTCAAAAATGTTCACTTTTTGCATAATCCTATCAGTAAGCTTTCTTTCATGTCATGAAGAAACAATCCTGATGAATGTTTTCTTAGGTTAACATCTCTAGTTTGTGTGCAGTAATTGGTACCTGGCCAGAATTATCTTGTACTTTTCCTTCCCTTTTCATAAAATACTGCCATGAAAATATTATTATTCCAACATCACATGTATCATAATGATCATGATAATGATCAAATAAACATTCCGCAAAAAAAAAACAGAATTACGCTAAAATGGACCACTCTCACAAGTGTCAACATCCTTCCTCAGAATTTCTAAAGCCATGAAGCACTTACCACCTGATGTTATCAACAGAGTCTTTGTTTCGTGACCGTAAAACGGAAAGGTGAAGTTCAGTGTTACTGGCTAAAACCAAAAGACAAATAGACATGGTTAAGATGATATATTGACATAAATCTTAACCCCATGACTAATGGCACCATACATACCACGTGCATACTCTGGGTTTTAATTTGTACACCCCCCTCTTCCCCCACCACACACACCTGCACTGGCCTGCCACAGTCAAAGAGATTGATAATATGCTTCCACACTTACCATCACACAATTTCTGCAAGTTAGCTTTGAAGAAGAACCTTTTAAATGTTCTTGATAAGAAGCCAAGGATGGAATTCTTCACACTTTACAAGAAAGGTGCCACACAATACAGGCCATATATCACCACATTTTCTGTATAAACCCTTCAGATTAACAAATTGCTTCTTATATTTCACAAAACATTTCTCAAACTAAGCTCTTTACAATCATCACTATTACCTTTTCTCAGTTTTCAACCATTACAAATCCTTATTATACTTTTCAACAATAGTAAGGAGGTTATATATAATCTGGTAAAACTCAGTCAGTAGTTTCTGATATATTTGGCTACATGTTACCCAAACTTGTTTTGAAGCAAAATTTAATATCCTACTTACCACAGCATGTCTACTGGCATTAGACAGCAGAGGGTGTTCCACCACACCCTCCGGCTCATCATTTAAGTTGAACCAATACTGTCCCCCACCTTCTTCTTGTGATACATAACGTAGTTGGTAATATTGTACATCTTCCTACAAGAATAAAGAGAGATATTGTAAAAACCTGATAATTACATAATAATGCGAGGGCCAACACATGATTTATTTCTTAAAAGGAATATTTATATACATTTTCATTTTCATATATAATAATAGCGGACTATTAATGTGAGATACATTTTATTCTAAAAATCATGTTGATATCTTTCTCCATTTAGGAGTTATTGCATTTTAAAGATTGTGTGAGTGTGTTGAAAAGTGACTTTAGTGTAAAATGTGATGTCATGAAGGCAGATCCAACACAATTCTTATGTATTTCTATCAAACAAAACAAATGTTTTTTGAAACAAAGAAATACACAAAAAGTGACTTGGATTTGCCTTCATGACATCACACTGAACACTGTGAGGTCACTTTTCACACTTGATGTAAGTCTCTTTGAGTCCAGAAAATTGATTGTTTGGATCTTCATTCAGAGAGCGCAAAGTCATTGTTCAGCACATTCCATTGGAAATTTTCAACTTAGTCTTGACAGATCTCATCCTAAAACATCACCACCCCTCAATTTCTGCCCTTCCCCTGTTCCAATTAGTCCCAAATTTTAATCACTTCTTCCTGAAACAGTAAAAAAATCACACACCAAATTAAATCAAAATACAGTAATCAGTTCTTGATATTTCTTGATGACAGACAAACTCACTTTAAAATGTCCCCACCCCTCAATTTGCACCCTTCCCATGATCCCATGTCTCAAATTTTAATCACTTCTTCCGTAAGCAGTAACAAAACCAAACATCAATTTTAATCCAAATCTAATAATCAGTTCTTGAGATATGACAGACAAACAGGGTAAAAACATGTCCCCACTTCTATTTGCACCCTTCCTTTGTTCCAATGTCTCAAATTGTTACCACTTCTTCCTTAAGCAGTAACAAAATCACACACCAAATTTAATCCAATTCCAATTATCAGTTCTTGAGATATATTGATGACAGACAAGCAGAGGCAAAAACATGTTGCCACCCCCATTTTCACCCTTCCCCTTTTCCAATGTCTCAAATTTTGATCACTTCTTCCTCAAGCAGTAACAAAACCACACACCAAATTCAATCCAAATCCAGTCATGACGTTTAAAATATCTTGATGACAGACAAACAGGGTGAAAACATGTCCCCACCACCCATTTGCACCCTTCCTCCTGTTCCAATGTCTCAAATTTCAATCACTTCTGCCTTAAGCAGTAGCAAAACCACACACCACATTGAATCCAAATCCAATCATCAGTTCTTGAGATATCTTGATGACAGACAAACAAACAAACAAACAGACAAACAAGAGGTATAAACATAACCTCCGTTCAACTTCATTGGCAGAGGTCATTACATGAGGATTGACTTTAGAATTGAAACTATGTCATTAAATTTGCATAAATTAAGAATTTTTACAATTTTGATATAAAGGGAAAAAAAAAAGCCTGTTCTGCTTGGAATTTCATGGGGTTTTTTTTTCACATCTGTTATTTTCTTGGTGTCGCTTGCTCTTCAAATTTTAGAGAAACAAAAAAAGCATTCTTAGTTTCCAAGTAATGGTTGGCCAAAATGTAGATATGCAAAAAGATCCAACACAATTCTTATGTATTTCTATAAAAGAAAACAAATGTTTTTCTTTAACTTAGAAGGTGAGGATCATGGGCAGATGGGCAAAGTACATACTTTAAAGTGTATGTTATACCCCATCTCAATAAGTAAACAAAATATGATTCCAGTAATTTAGGAAGAAGCAATTAATTTTCAAAGAAATACACACACAAAAAGTGACTTGGATTTGCCTTCATGACATCACACTGAACACTGTCAGGTCACTTTTCAACACATTCGTGCAATCTTTGAAATGCAATAACTCCCAAAAGCAAAAAGATATCAACATGATTTTTACATCAAATTGTTAATTTCGTATTCCTCTATCGTATGTATGAAAACGAAAATTCACAGGAATATTCCTCAAGGTGCATCAATACCCGTAAAGTATCTTTGTCTAATCAGAGATTTCCCTACCCTATTGAGGTGGTCAGTTCAACGTAATCGTGTACGGGCTCAGTTGGTTTTGCCAAGTTGAAGGGGAAACTTTATCATTACAGTCAATGGGATATTTTTTAGGCACACTTGTGTCGCCTCAGCTAGCCAGGGAAAAGTAATGGTACTCATGTATATTGGAAACTACTGTCTAATACACAACATTTGTTAAGAAAAATAAATTCTGTCAAGTATTTTTTAGCATAATGACAAAAAATAGGTTTTTCTCCCATTGACTGCAATGATAACTGACCGTTTGTTTTCCTCTTTGACTAAAGTTTGAGATCGTCAAAAGAGCATTTTAACGTTGCCGTGCACCACAACATTCCTGGATGTCCGACCTACAGAATAGCATAAAGCTTTGACCTCTGTACAAAACAGTCTTTACAGAACTAGAAATTATCAAGAATGCCAAATTTTGGATTGAAATTATTTTAAAATAACACCGAAGCCCATCAAAATCTGTTAAAAATCATCCATTTTACAGCTTTTTCAACTTCGGATGTCATAGTTGAGCTCTACATTTCGTTATATAAATCCATTATTTGAAAATATCTCCCCAGAACAGTATGAACTAGAATTTTACTACAATGTATTATGCAGAGTGCATACAGTACCTCCACTCCTGCTCATTCCCCACCAGAATACAATCTACGTCAGAAACTCTCGACCCACCAACTAACCTCAAACTATAACCCCAAAACAATCTTTTTGTCACTGATGATCTGTATTCCATTAACATTCTAAACACTTGAGGATCATTACTTGTGATCATTGTCTTTAGTTTAATTCAGGCTAAGCATTCATTGTTTGAGCTCTATTTAGGGTAGATTCACTCATTCATGGCAGAAACCAATTGTTTTGATTTCTTTGATACCAGAGACTGCAGAGAAAATTGATTGTATTGCTGTTCTTTCATGGCATAAGCTTATTGTTCAGCACATTCCATCGAAAAGTTTTAACTAAGTATTGATAAATCTTGCCCTCAAAATATCCCCACCCCTCCATTTCTACTATCCCCTTGTTGCAATAAGTTCCAAATTTTAATCACTTCTTCCGTAAGCAGTAACAAAACAACATCAAAATCAAAATCCAAGCATCAGTTGAGATAGCTTGATGACAGACAAACAAACAGAGGCCATTAGATGTCTCCACCCCCACCCCTATTTTCACCCTTCCCCTGTTCCCCAAATGTCTAAAATTGTAACCACCTCTTCCTTAAGCAGCAACAAAAGCACACACCAAATTTAATCCAAATCCAATTATCAGTTCTTGAGATATCTTGATAAGAGACAAAAGAGAAACTCACCCTAAAAATGTCCCCACCCCTCCATTTTCACCCTTCCCCTATTCCAGTATGTCCCAAATTGTTCACACTTCGTCCTTAGGCAGTAACAAAAACACACAAAGTTTGATCAGAACCCAATCATCAGTTCTTGGGATATCTTGATGACAAACAAACAAACAAACATACAAACAAATTTACGGAGGCGAAAACATAAGCTCCGTCCAACTTTGTTGGCAGGGGTAAAATGTGCAGCTTTATCTGCTTAGGAATTTTTAAACATGATCATACATGTACTCCCTATCAACCTTCAATTGGTAACATTATCATCCTCATCAACAGTTCAATTTGAAACACAAAATACATATAAGTAAAACTAAAATATTAGCACTCTCTAGAGTGCATACCTCCGCCCCGTTGCAATTCCAATATGCCTAGAATAATTTTAGAGTTCATTTCATCTCCATACCTAATATAATCTACCTCAGAAATCCTAGTCCCACCATGATTAATCCCCTAGTTTTGATCTGCAATGATCATTTGCAATCTGAACACTTGAAGATTATCTTCTGACTGGATTTATTTCAAGGGATTATCTTTTGACTAGATTTATTTCAAGGCCATACACCATTTTTTTTCCCCTTCAATTTGATTCCAAGTGAAGCATCATTGTTTGAGCTCTATTCAGCCAGGATTCACATTCCATCATCTTCTATTCATAGCAGAAACCGATTGTTTCATTTTCTTTGATTTCAGAGAACACTTGATGTAAGTCTCTTTGAGTCCAGAAAATTGATTGTTTTAATCTTCATTCAGAGTGCAACGTCATTGTTCAGCACATTCCATTGGAAATTTTCAACTTAGTCTTGACAGATCTCATCCTAAAACATCACCACCCCTCAATTTCTGCCCTTCCCCTGTTCCAATTAGTCCCAAATTTTAATCACTTCTTCCTGAAACAGTAAAAAAATCACACACCAAATTAAATCAAAATACAGTCATCAGTTCTTGAGATTTCTTGATGACAGACACTCACCTTAAAATGTCCCCACCCCTCAATTTGCACCCTTCCCATGATCCGATGTCTCAAACTTTAATCACTTCTTCCGTAAGCAGTAACAAAACCAAACATCAATTTTAATCCAAATCTAATAATCAGTTCTTGAGATATGACAGACAAACAGGGTGAAAACATGTCCCCACTTCCATTTGCACCCTCTCCCTGTTCCAATGTCTCAAATTGTTACCACTTCTTCCTTAAGAAGATCACAAAATCACACTCCAAATTTAATCCAATTCCAATTATCGGTTTTTGAGATGTATTGAAGACAGACAAACAGAGGCAAAATTATGTCGCCACCCCCATTTTTACCCTTCCCCTTTTCCAATGTCTCAAATTTTAATCATTTCATCCTTAAGCAGTAACAAAACCACACACCAAATTCAATCCAAATCCAATCATCAGTTCTTGAAATATCTTGATGACAGACAAACAAACAAACAAACAAACAGACAAACAAGAGGTGAAAACATAAGCTCCGTCCAGCTTCATTGGCAGGAGTCATTACATGAAGATTGTATTTAGAATTGAAACTATGTCATTAAATTTGCAAAAATTAAGAATGCTTACAATTTTGATATAAAGGGGAAAAAAAAACTGTTCTGCTTAGAATTTGATGCTCTTTTCCACATCTGTTATTTTCTTGGTGTCACTTGTTCTTCAAATTTTGAAGAAACAAAAAAAGGCATTCTTAGTTTCCAAGTAATGGTTGGCCAAAATGTAGATATGCAAATTTGTGATGATCACTTCATTACTTGCTCCCTACCTGTTTCATTACTTGCTTCCTACCTGTTTCATTACTTGCTTCCTACCTATTTCATTACTTGCTTCCTACCTATTTCATGACTTGCTTCCTACCTTTCACCTCATTTCCATTCCTACTAACCCTCACTCCTAAAATCATTTTCATTTTATCTACCTCCTTTCCAAGTCCCATCACTGTCAAAATCTTTTGATCTGTACTTCCAACCATTCTCTAATAAATCCACCAATGCCTTGCATCCCAACCTCCTCTGAAATCTAAGCTCTCATGCACATCCTACCACCAGTTGCATTATATATCAATTTCAATAAACAAAGAGAAAAATTCTCCATGCCCCACCCCTCATCAGAAAAATTTCGAAATTACATTAATTTTTAACATACATGTGTTTTAGAGGTCAATTTCTTTAAACACTTAATAATCTTAACCTCATAACTGAAATATCTTACATGGAAACAGAACCCAAAATGATAGCAAAGTAAAAAATTGTCCTGTTTAGTTCATGAATAATCCTTCGCGTGCATTAATGTGCCCCTAAACAAATCTTAGCACCCAGCCCCCTTTCAAATGAAACTAAGGGACTAGACAAATTTTTACAGATTTTTTTTCTTTCTTCATACCTTGGTTATTGTCTTTTTCCCAACTTAACCTATTCAGATTAAGAATTCTCAGAACCTATAGCTGCAGAATTTAGGATTAAATGTGTACTTCTTTTATGCATCCAGACAGTCCCCTTCTTGGGGCTGGCTCACTGTATACTCCTTTCATGCATCCAGACAGTCCCCTTCTTGGGGCTCACTGTACACTCCTTTTATGCATCCAGACAGTCCCCTTCTTGGGGCTCGCTGTATACTCCTTTTATGCATCCAGACAGTCCCCTTCTCAGGGCTAACTGTACACTCCTTTTATGCATCCAGATAGTTCCCTTCTTGGGGCTCGCTGTATACTCCTTTTATGCATCCAGATGATTCCCTTCTTGGGGATAACTGTACACTCCTTTTATGCATCCAGATAGTTCCCTTCTTGGGGCTCGCTGTATACTCCTTTTATGCATCCAGATAGTTCCCTTCTTAGGGCTAACTGTACATCCCTTTTATGCATCCAGACAGTTCCCTTCTTGGGGCTCGCTGTATACTCCTTTTATGCATCCAGACAGTCCCCTTCTTGGGGCTCGCTGTATACTCCTTTTATGCATCCAGATAGTCCCCTTCTTGGGGCTCGCTGTATACTCCTTTTATGCATTCAGACAGTCCCCTTCTTGGGGCTCGCTGTATACTCCTTTTATGCATCCAGACAGTCCCCTTCTTGGGGCTAACTGTACACTCCTTTTATGCATCCAGATAGTTCCCTTCTTGGGGCTCGCTGTATACTCCTTTTATGCATCCAGATAGTTCCCTTCTTGGGGCTAACTGTACACTCCTTTTATGCATCCAGATAGTCCCCTTCTTGGGGCTAACTGTACACTCCTATTATGCATCCAGATAGTCCCCTTCTTAGGGCTAACTGTACACTCCTTTTATGCATCCGGACAGTCCCCTTCTTGGGCCTCGCTGTATACTCATTCTATGCATTCCGGCAGTCCCCTTCTTGGGGGTGACGAGTAAACACACACAATTACAATGACGGGGTCGTCGCCTGCGTACCGGTTATGCTAGTAACAATGCTATCACAAAACAATTGATACGACCCGGACGAGAACACAGGTACGACGTACGGACAGACATATTATTGACAACCAAGTCAATGTCCACGGCCTTTGATAACCAGTTGTGGTGCACTGGCGTGTCTACCTAACCCAGGCTTGAACCCAGGGCCTCGTGGTCTGTAGACATGTATGATAGCCGCTACACCACAGTTGGTAGACATTCTTGGGGCTCACTATATATACTCCTTTTATGCATCCAGACAATCCCCTTATTGGGGCTCACTCCAGGAGCAATTTGTATTGGTTCAATTGAAATAGTAGCTCCACAATGATAAGTTCTGGCAAATCATGGATTACTGACTCCTTTGTGTAGCTACCTTTGTTGTCTTTCATGTTCTATTCATGCTTTCCTCCCAATAACAATCTTGTAAGATTGATTTGAAGTACTGGATCAGGTTTCCCAGAGAGATTGTTCAACAAGTTTCCTTTTATAAATAACTTGGGACAGTATTTTCAAGATAATGACAAGTGAATAATTCCCTTTTTGAGCTTTTAAATTCTGTACCAGATCTGTCTTTTGCAAATGATTTGTAGATGTACTTATACACTTGGAATGTAAATTCCCTTCTTTTTTCTTCTAAAACCAAGGGCACAGTTTTACAATGTTATGTTATGTGGGTTTATGAAACATTTATAGCTGTGTACAAACCTTTATAAAGTAGGGGAACAATCATGCATACTTAATATGACCAGAAACATAGCAGCTCCTGCTTCTACACCAAAATTGCACACTCAAAGCAAGTCTGCAACCTCAATTTTCCTTCTCCCTTCCAATTTTCCACTCTAACAATATATCTGTACATTTCCTTATATGGACCAGAACTGTATCATCTTACTTACCATGCAATGCTTATTTTTCTAAGATTTCCTATAATTAGAAATCTGTATTTCAAGATAACTTTTAATGCTTTCTGATATATTTATTAAAAGGAACAAAAAAATAACATGTGTCATCACTTCCCTTCATCTACAGTATTATACAGTATATTCTACAGTATATTCTACAGTATATTCTACAGTATGGACATATGTAGCTAAAAGCTAAATACATCCAAGCCATTAGGCTCATTGGGTCGGTGCTTATCCCTGTTTTCAATGGCTCAAGTGGATGAGAGTACATGACTCCCCTGACGGGATGGCAGTCCATCGCAGATTAACTCCCCAACAGTGTTGGTTGGTACTCATTTTACAGCTGAGTGGACTGAAGCAAGTAAAGTGTCTTGCTCAAGGACACAATGCAGCGCCCACGACAGGACTAAAACTCGGTACCTCTTGAATATGAGCATGATTCCCTAACCACTGAGCCACAGCACCCCAAACAGATGTAAGAGCATTACATTCTGAGTGGAACAGTCTTCCAATGGTCACGATAGCACTTCCTGTTTTTAGATTATGACAAATCACAGTGTGTAAAAATGACAGCATGTGCAGAAGTGATAATGTATGAACAGGAATACAATCTTTTTTATTGTGATTCTTTAAATTTCTTTTGCAAATTCAAATATCAAAGGTTCTTAAATTGGTTTCTACTTCTAAATCTGGGTCAAGGTTATAATAATATACACTTTCCAGTTCACTATAGCCAACTTCTCCAATTCAAAATATTTGAGGGGGAAAGGATCTGAAAATAATATGTTAGCATGAGCAGTTTGTAGTCATTGTAAGGTCAAAAAATGTTGTGGCATCTAATTTTTAAAAGGCTTGTAAATGTTGCAATTTTTAACCAATTTTGATGGAACTTTTAGCTGTTTCATAGTTTTAGAGTATATTTTAAACCATTATAGCACATGTTGTTGATACTGTCCATACACCTTTAAAAGAATATATCTAAAACAGCTTACCATAACAAATAATGTCTCGTTGTGGTTTGCTGAAGAGGCATTACTTGATCTTCTGTATCTGCCTTCTCCCACATTATGAACAGACTTTAACCAGACAAAATAATCTGCAGAATGAGACAGACAAAACACTTTAATTGACTAGTAGCACATTGAGATCAAATTAATTAGAATGTTTGATATTTATGGGAAATCAGGAATCTCAATCAAATCTATCAGCCAATATACAGTAGGCTACTATAGATATGGACCTTCAGGTTTACATGATTTTGATTGATTTATTTTCCATTTTCATGATTATTTTTGACAATTACTGAAAATTATTCAAATTTCTGCTTACTCTTAGTGTCTTGGCAAAACTAAGATCTACCTGTATTTTTAGCACGGTTTTAACAAATTTCAAGCACATGCTTTAAAATCCAGGAGGGCCATTCTCTGGCTGGTCACACACTTAATGTAACAGAGAATGGCCTATTAGTAACATGTCAATGCATTATTTCTCTATTGTTGATCAAATTAACTAGAAAGAAAATAATCATCAAAGCCTGAGCCTAATTCACTCATGATTTCTACGCTTTTCTCTTTACCTTCATTTGTGTTATCACCATCTACAATGAAAACAATTTTATGCTTCAACTTTTCTTGAACACAATAAAGAGCTAAATCAAGTGTACTTTTCAATAATAACTATCAAAGTATTAATAATTAATGTTGACATGAGTATTGACAGTGTAACAAATTGAATATCTAAAAGCAAAATGTAAGTACTAATCATACAAACATGTTTGTAAAAGTTCACTTGGTGTGGCTAATAATAAAACAATGTGTGATAACTAATACAGACAGAACCCAGCAATGTAAATCTAAACTTCCCCAAACGAACATATTTTATTAAGTTCTCGATATTATTGTCATGTAAAGCGGGGTGCAATTTTTCTTTTAAAATCTCTTTGCAATAAGTAAACCTATAACAATTTTGTGAAAATGTCAAAGTATGGAACTTCCAGCCATTTGGAGCCATTGTGAACCGCGTTTGAAGAATGATCAAAATGCCTTAATAGTATTGGACAATTTGGGATGCTTTCCCCTGCATTGCATGTAGGCTTATATGAGCCTGACATGGAGTATATTACAGGGTAATTTATTAGTAGAGAATTGCATAAATTAGGGAAATGTTTGGAATTGACGATATAAAACAAACACTGAACACATTTCAGCATTAGACACTATGAGTAAATGTCAAAGCACGCTTTTGTAGCATGTGAGTGTTTATGACCAGTAAAACCAATATATTCAAGTAGGGAGTTGATTCAAGGCACTCACTTATGTGCTGAAGAGCTACGAATACTGACAGATTGAGCATTATTACATAATCAAGGTTATGAGCTTCTAATAGATATTATATGCTCCTTACAAAAGAGCGATTTTGAAGAAAGAAATGCTTCAATGGCAAATCAAGTTTTAGAATTAGTTCTGAATATTACCTTAAAATTTATATGTCTTATTATTTCATTTTTTAACTCATCAATATGCTCAATTAAAGAAAGGAATTTTGTATCTTGAAAACAACTAATGAAAGCACAAACAACAATCTATACACAAAAACAATGCTCCGAATGATGGTCTCTATGTAACAAACTACGTCTCTATGTAACAAACTACCAGGTGTGTTAATATAGGATATGTGCAGAATGGGTTATATAAAATTTTGATGTGACAAATTATGAGAGAGAAGTACTGTAGAAGCTTACCAAAACATAATGTGTGCAAAGGCAGTTCCAGCAATAAACCTGCGAGTGTGATGATAAGATACCAGGAACTTGTCATCTTGACCACTGCCTTGACCACTCTTGATAAATCTTAAACACCATACAAGAAAGATAATCTGGTTACTGTACAGCTGTGTACCTTTCTGGTCAAACTCCAAGCAATAGGGATTTAGGTTTCTCTTATACTGCACAGGGAAACAAAACAGAAGATTAAAGTGCTGACTTCCAAGAAAAGAATTATCACCCTTAAAGAAGCATTGGGTTGTGACATCACAAACATGGAAACATCCTATCAATGAATGAATGGCATGATGATACGTTACAAGACTGTCACAAGGGCTAGGTTAATTGCTTTAAATCCTTAGTTGACAGTCTGCAGAGATAAATTTGGATTCTAATAAAGATTTTTGAAACTCAACAATACTCCCAGCCAACAAAGCAATGGATTTTTTTTAGATGAAGTAAAAAAAAAGAGAAATATGTATATCAGAAATTTATTACAATTATCATTATCATTTAAACATTTATAAAGCGCACATATATATGTGAAAACATAAGCTGTACAATAGCCAAATAAGGTATAAAATAAAAAGACAAATCAAGTAGCAAATGAAAAATTGACGTCCAAAAAAAACTGAAATTTTAAATGACTAATACCCACAGAATAACTCCTAAAACAGTCCAGCAAAAATAAGATAGATAAATAAGGTATAAAACAAAAGTAAAAGACAAATATAGTAAAACTAGCAATAACAGACTAACTCCTGAAAAATCTAGAACCGTAAATGACTAAAAACCAACAGAATAAACTATAAAAAGTGAAAATAAAATAGACAGGAAGTAACAATAAATCAATAAACAAGAGCTAAAAAAGAAATACATATAAGATTAAACATAGATAAAAAGGCTGTAATAAAAATAATTAATAGTACAAACATTTCAAAATAAAGGATTTAAGATTTGATTGAAAACTACTAAAAATACTGGAGTTGCGTATTGCTGACAGAAGTGCGTTCGACAGTTTTGGGGCACAGGCACAGAAAGCTCTATCGCCGAAGGATTTAATAATACCTTTCTCTTCTGCAATGCTACAATCTGATACTATCACAAACCATTCAAAATTACTAAGCTTTTTTGCAAAATTTCCAGACTATCAAATTAAAGCAAAGCAGTGAGTGTACAAGCAATTTCTGAATTCACCTTTTCACCAAACAGTGAATCAAATCAAACCTAAAAAGACATTGAAATGTCACTGTAACTACCTTGTAAAACAACCAGTCTGATATACTGGAAATAACATGAACACACAAACATCAACATTTTTTCTTCATCTGTGTTTCACAAAAATAGAATTATAAAATAGTGTTTTGCTCTTTTTACAAAGCACTCGAATATAAAAAATTGAATATATTGATGATTTTCCTACAGATTTCAGTGTAATCACTTTTCAATAAACATTCAAATCTCCACGGGATACTGTTTTCACATAAAGACTTTTTCCCTTTTCATTATTATTAATATTTTTATATTTAAAGGTGGTCTGACCCTGATAAGCTTTGATATTTTCAAACCTCCTTCCTTGAAGGTATCATGAAAGCATGTTTCATTATTTTAATTTTTATTCTATTATTGTAATTCAATCATATATGCCTATGTTACTTATGACAGCACCAAATGTAAATTATTTTAGTTGGTAAAGATGTAGAGGAACGAAATAAATAAATGAAAAATTAAAAAATTAAATCTTAGTATGAATGTACTGGATATTCAAATTTTGAACATTAAAGGAGCACTAGACCGAAAAGTGATGGCATATATTTAGGGGAATGCTTATCTAGCACACAATGGTATAGCAAATTTCTGGTTAATATGAATATTCAAGTAAGCTTTGCCCCATGTCATCTGTGGGCTATGGAGGCATGAAGTTTATCAACCTTTTGTGGATGATATATCTGTGAAATTCGCAAAAACAAGCGCCCTCACTTTTCGGTCTAATGCTCCTTTAAAGCCAGAGAGGTATTTCACAGCAAATTCCACAAAACCATCATTTTTCGACCGAGTTCCCCTTTAAAGATTAAAGGGGAAAAAATTCTAGTTATTCCTAAACAGTTAAATTTCACTGCACAATTGTCTTCAGTATATCTTTTATTACCCCAAATAAATGTTTTGTGGGGGTATGGTATATTAACTGCTGAAATTGCAATTAAGAATCCTGAAAAATTACAGATGCATCTTTCAACACATAGCGAATAATGGATAAACTGTAACACATTTATTTAAGAAAGTGAGACATTACTTGTCACAAAATATGCTGAAATTTCAACACATTTCAAAACCTTTACAATTCAAAATAAAATCACACAATGTATTCCCACACAAGGAACAATATTAAAGGATTAGTTCAAGGGTCAAGCATATCCATCTTATACAAAAGAGTACTTCAAAAGAAACAAAATGGTGAAGAAAGCATTCACAAATCTGATTTCCTTCTGGAGATATTTAAGTGTTAAGCTCTGTTTTATCTGTGTAGAAATGACTGGTGTTTAGTACTGTAAGTCTGCTATGGAAGGTTAGCCTCTTCATCCTCACATTCTTAACAATTGTTAATGTATTTAAAGAAAGTTTAGTTAATTTTTCCACTAATTCTAAATCATTTTTCTGTGAACTTTCTTCAGGTGGTATATTATCAATACCCTCCTTAGATTGTTTCACTACTTTCCTGACCTATCCCATGGTTTATAAGCCAAAACATTGCAGGAAAAATATGATAGAAGACATGAAGACTTTGAGGAATCAGAGGCTATGCCATCACAACTAGTCTGATTTCAGTCATTTCTACACAAATGATACCAAACTTTAAACTTAGATATCTTCTTAACGGAATACAATTTTTGAATGCTTTCTTCACTATTTTGCTAAGTCCTCTTTCATATAAGATGGGCTTCCTTCATACCATAGAACTAATCCTTTAACTCATTTGAATTTTGAACATTTCTAAGATGGAAAAGAAATTATCTTTTTATCTTCTTTTTCCAATTAACAATTCTTCACCTCCTGAATGTCAACAAATAAAATTTCCCAAGTTTTAATATCGACTGAATTGTATTGCACAAAATATACAAAGATCTCCTTCACGGGGGTTACAGCAGCAATACAAACTGTCAACATCTAATTGAACAAAACACCCAAAATCAGTTCACCTCTTCCTAGCAATTTCTCTTCACAAATAATCAATGTCTGTAAATGAAAGCTTCTTAACTTGAAGCAAATATCTGATTCAAGGGCATTTTGAAAGGGTTGGCTAGAGTTTAATCTACAGTTAAATGGTAAAATCATGTTTAGCTACATGACCTTAGGTCAGAATCTATTTTGGTTGCAGGCCAAGAGAGAAAGTGACTTACATTGGTTGTCAATCCAGTGCCAAAATTATTGTATTTTTCAAATTTGTGCTGTTTAAAGGATTCTTTCAGGGGCCAAACAAATCATTCTCGAAGTTTAAAGGTCTGTCTCATTTGTGCAGAAACAGATGAAATCAGGCTAGTCACAGCCGCATATTTCTCAAAGTCTTTATGTATTATATTAAATTATTCCTGATATTTTGTAGTTTAATACAATAACACACTTCAGGAAAAGTAGTATGATATATTAAGGTCATAAGAAAGTTGAAGAATAAAGGGTTAATTCATAGTGCGCTATGTTTTCAACACAGGATAATACATAAAGAAGCTTGGCAGAGATTAAGCGATGCACGAGGGCGTAGCCCAGTGCATCCAGCATCATCTCTGCCCAGCTTCTATGCATTATCCTGTGCTGAAAATGTAGCGCACTATGAATTAACCCTGTTCATATATTATTAACTTCTTCTTTTTTTCAGCAAAAATCACAAAAAATTCATGACATTTGAAAATACAAACTTTCACTTTTGGAATAATTTTTTTTAAATCATGACAATATGAACACGCGGAGTATTATCGCATGTGTAAAAATATGCACATTGTACATTGCACGAAAACAATGGAAAATTTAGACGCACTGCCCAAAAAATATAAACACGCGGAGTATTATCGCATGTGTAAAAATATGCACATTGCACGAGAACAATGGAAAATTTAGACGCACTGCCCAAAAATTAGTGTGCGTGCATGGTTTGATGCGCTCATACATTCAGCACAGGATAACCAATAGGTTCTTGCAATGCATTATATAGAGTATATATGAACAAAATTTAATCAATAAAAAGTTTAGCATGCATTTACCAACTGTAATGAAAGTGAAGATCAGGGTGCCAACCTTCTACAGAAGACTTTACACACCAGTAATTCCTATATAGATAAGGAAGAACTTTATCAACTTGATTATTTCAAAATACAAAAGATGAATTTTTTTTCATATTTTCATCACACCAGGGAGTTGGAATTGACTCCCTGATGATACATCAGTAGCATACTTTTTTGCAGGGAGGGGGAACCAGGGAAAAATAGGTCTAAGTTAAAAATTTGGTTTTTGGAAATTCTGTGATCAATCAATTTTCCCAATATAACGTAACAAGTATACAACTGAACTCTTAAAGACCGATCGCTTTAATCAAGATTACCAAAACTATCCAACATTCTAAATTTTAATTTTTTGGAAATTTGGTGAGAACCTCCCCACCCACCCCCCCCACCCTTACCTCCTCCCAATGTGACACAGGTAAACTTATGAAAACACTCAAAACTTAAAATCCAGAGCTACAGCCTCCATCAACAGCAGCTCAAATATACTCTCTGAATTACAAATGACCTCTTTAAGTACCGGAGGAAATAGGTCACCTCCACCATAGAAGAGAGTAACTAGGTGGGGCAAACAAATCTCAAATCCGCAATCATGCAAGACCAATGCATTGACATTTAGATGTTCATGTGGCCTGCTGCAAGTTTTGATCCATTTATGGCACTTCTGCGGGTCTTGCAAATTTTTAGCAAAAAGAGTAATCAAAATTAATGTTTGCTAACCATTCTTCTGGGTAACAGGAATCAGATTTACAAAGCCGGTAGCATGCCCTTAGACATATTTTTTGTTCACCATCTTGTCATCACTCACTCTATGTGTGCAGAAATTTGTTTTGAGCAATATATTGCATTGACTGCATGAGTGCGCATTGCAAGCTAGCTGTACTGTACCAGTATGGCGTAGGATTTTTGCCTCACTTAGTTACGCAGATTTTGTTGCTAGGCAAATTTGTGGTGATTGGTTGAAAAAGCTGTCAATCAACTAGCTCAGAGAGGAATTACCTTAACTTTTATAAAGTTATCCAGGGAGGGCACTTCATAGTAACAGAAGTAGGGGTGTGGAACCCACCAACTAAAAAACATACCAGCTGTATGACAGATTTTTGGTAACTGCAGCATGAAATTATACAATTTTGATAACCGCAGTAATAAAGAAATCAATTTTTAATACCTGGAGTATAAGTATTCAACAAACTATTGTAAAAATTGTCCAGCAGTATAAAATTAACACAGTAAACCCTCATTTTTTGGGACCTGCACTAAAAAAATACACTTTTGTTTAATACTAAAAATAAATTTAAAAATTTTAATTAAAAAAAGACACTATAAAAATGATGCAAAAAGACACCTGCTCAGGCATATATAATATATATTTTATATCATCATGCAGTCAGTCAATTATCGATGAAGACTGTCCTTCAAGGTCGTTATCATGCTTAGTATTTATAGGAGCATATAACCGTCTCCAGGTTTATCTATCGTTTGAAAAAGATACCCAATCCTTTGGATTAATGTTTCGGTGCTTCAACTTCTGCTTCAAAGTATCCTTAAAATGCAGCCGTGGCCTGCGCCCCCCCCTCAACAGGGACCACGGAGCAATTTTTGAAGTGGGGAGGCTCATGAGGTGTACCTTCGCTTTCCATTTAGTGTGCACTGCAACCGCCGATTTTGGCCAAAATCGAGTTGCACATCACACGCCTCGCCAGAGCAAGGGCAACCTAAAATGATATCATTATTTGCTTGGCCTGGCACAGCTACAATCTAATTACATTGCCAACAGGCATGAGTGTAATATGATGCTTCTATCCGATGCACGTTGGGCATATCATTATTGCCCCTATGATAGCATACTGAAAGGAAAGGGCTTGCACACTTAATGCTGAAGAGGTAAATGATGTCATAAAATTCATGGGTCACCTCTAACTGGTGAGGGGTGGCATAGCACCCAAAAATTTCTCTGGTCATTACTGGAACCATTGCACTGCATATGATCCCTTCAACTGACATTGCTGCTAATCGGAAAATCTTCAATTTTCGGGAAATTTCTTGAATTTTCGGGAAATTTCTTTCATTTGCAGAGAATTTACTTCATTTGCGGGAAATTCACTTAAATTTCTAGTTAAGTATTCCTCAAATTAAGGGAAATTCTGTTCATTTTTATGCAATTTTCTTCAATTTTTGGGAAATTTGTTGAGAGATATTTAACCCTTACTCTACCAGCACTATTTTGAAAATGCGCTCGGGAGGCGGGGCCAAAGACGGGGCACCCAAAACGCGATAATATCGCCGCGTGGTAGAGTAAGGGTTAAGCAAAATTTTAAATTTGATGGTAATTTTACTTTTATTTTTGGGAAGTTTTCTTTGATTTCAGGGCTTCAAATTCGGACAATTCGGCCACTTTTCTCAAAGAAAGTTTGTTCATTTTTGAGCAGTTTTCAAGGAGTTTTGTTCATTTTTGTGAAATTTTTGACAAACTTCCTTCCTTTTTATGTTTTTTTAGGCATTTACTATATTCTGAGGAAATATTGTCAATTTTCAGGAAATCTATTTGGATATTTAAAAAAAAATATTTGTTCATACTTTGATAACATTTTTCCTCAAGTTAACCTTCAATCTCGGGAGGCAATTTCTTGAATTTGAGAGAAATTACTTTTATTTTCGGGCACTTTCCTTCAAATTTTACTGCACTGTTTATCAATTTTAGGGAAATTTCATTCATTTATGGCAATTTTCGGAAATTACCCTTCATTTTCAGATAATTTTCATCAATTTTGAGAAAATTTCACCATTATTTGTTTGATTTTCAGGAAATTTGACCAAAATTTAAAGTAATTTAAACAATTTTCCCTATAATTTAATTACCAATTTGATGTTAATATCAATTTCTCAATAATTATACCTTCCAACCGAAAAAAAAACGGGAAGACAAAATCCTCTCAGGCTATGTATTTTTTTATTTTCTTCAGCCGAGCAAAAAAGTGGGGTCTAAAGCGCGCAACACCCCTCCCCTCTCCAAAAAAAGTAGGGTCTAAAGCCCCTCTTTCTCCCCCCATAGTCCCTGCCCCAGGAAAGAATTTAAGAAATAATACATCCTTTCCAGACACACACAATACAAGAAAGTCAACATGTTAGGTGAACTTAAGCTAGAACATAATTTAAGTCATATAGCCAAAAAATTGCAGATCTGCTGAGTAAATCATGTGACTTTTTAATCCAAATGGTAAATATATAACCTTCAAACAGAGATCTTTGACCCCACATTTCACTCATGAGGAAGTATTACACAAGACTAACGAGACCAATGGCTGGCAAGTGCATGTCACTTAAGATTTGTATTGGATGTAACTCAGTACAGTGTGCTTGTATGCAAATCAATAGTCACTTCACACAGTACAGCTGACATAATCACATGTGTTTGTATGAAAGATATGCAATCAATTGTAGTACACAGTGTTGATGTGTGTACAGCTCGAATAATGGATATACTATACGCTAGGTGAATTTTCAACATTGGAATAGGACAACCTACACTATACAATTCCAAGCAGAGCTGGAATGTTGTGAATTTCAGAGAAAATAGTACCTCCTTGAAAAGACAGTCAGTTTTGATTATCATTTGCACATACAGAGGAAAGCTGTTAAGGACATGACTGAACATGACAATTGGGTTGGAAACATTTGTGAGTAGATTTGTGAGGTAAATGTGTACACACATGATAATGGCTGCAACACTTGTGTGCTATAACTGTTGATTACATCATTTTTGGATTTTTCATGGAGGTGCTTTTACTCATCAAGTATTTCCTTTTACCATAGCTTTATTCCTATAATTATCCTGTTACATGGATCATTCTTCATATTGAGTGGAAGAAAACATTAATGCACTTGTCAATTGTGCGACTCACCCCTACACCCCCAGACAAGGTGAGTCATTGCACCAAAGTGGGTGGACAAAACATGTATGTACATTGACGCACCCAGGTGACTGACATTTTTTTGTGAAATGACTTACCCCAAAATCAATCACCTCTGTATTAAGTCAATGGGTCTGAAGTAAATTGACCCACCCCCAGAGTCACTCTGGTGACTGACAATTTGATACAATGACACACATGTGAGTCACTCTGGTGACTGACAATTTGATACAATGACACACATGTGAGTCACTATTTCATATGTCAATGACTCACCTTTGACTAACATTGCCAAGGGTAGTAGGGGTGAGTCATACAACTGACAAGTGCATAACTGAAGCAACATCATCAGTCAGCAAGATACAAAAGTTCAACCATTTTTAGACTCGTGTTCTATAAGAAATCTCCAGAAAGTGTGGAACGTTTTATTTGTTGTTCTTCCGGCATATTTGGTGTAATTTTGCAGAACTTGTGTGATGGCTTCCAACCTTGATATACCTAGTGTCGACGATAGATCTATTATGATACAACCCAAACAAGAGAGAAATGAAAAGTCCATCTCTAAACAAGCAAACAGGCGTCCAGCAAAGTGTAGAATTAGAATTCCTTTGATTGCAGAAATAATTTCTGAGCCCAAACGCAAGCCTCCAGCAAAGTGGTATAGTAAAATTCCATTAAGTGCAGATACTATCACAGCTGAAACTGAACGTAGACCAAGTCAAAGTACTGTGTGGAGAAAAAAATTAAAGGAAAAGAATCCAACACGTTACAAGGAAGTTTGTCACAATGCATTAGATCGACAGAAGAAAAGGAGAGAAAATTTATCTCCTTATGCCAAGGAACTAGAATTACAGAGATGCAGAATGCGAAGGAAGAGAAACGACGAACCAAGTGTAAAATCAAGCTTACAAGCGTGCTCAGAGGGGTCTGATGATCAGGAGGACACAGGACCTTTAGTTCAACTTACTTTAGTTTCACATGAAGAAAACTACCAAAATGAACAAATACCAAAGAACGTAACAGAAGCTGAGGTACTGTCTCGTCCAGAAAACACAGTAAAATACAGTGAAATCTTAGTTCAAGACAGTGAAATCTTAGTCCAAGACAGTGAAATCACAGTAAAAGACAATGAGGACTCATTAAAAGTCAGTGAAATCACAGTAAAAGACAGTGGAATCTCAGTAAAAGGGAGTAAAATCTCAGTAAAAGACAGTGAAATCTTAGTAATAAACAATGAAAACTCATTACAAGACAGTGAAATCACAGAAAAATTCATTTTGTCAAACAAAGTAAAGATTTCTGAATCAAATGATGAGAAGCCTGTTATCCCCATATCTATTCAATCAGCCAACTCTACCAAATCTTACACTGATTGGTTGAATGTCTTGCCATCCACCATTCCGATCCTCCATAACGTCACAGTAAGAATATCTCCTGCATCTCCTCCTGCAATCGCAACCAATGAAAATGAAAGTGTAGACTTACCAGGAGACAAGTTTTTTCCTGAATTAACTCTTCAAGAACAAATCAAAAAAGGAAAACATTCTGAAAGACCATCTCTCTCAAACTACCAGTCACCTGATGAAGAGCCTGACATTATGGCTTCATCCCTACCATCTAAGAAGAAGAAGAAAGCAAAGATGATGGAAAAGGGAAAGAAGGAAAAGCACAAAGCAACAAGCAAGAAAAACAAAGCAAGGAAGAAAAAAGAAAAGAGAAAAAAGAAAAGCAAGAAGGTAGAGAAAAAAGCTAAGAAACACAAAAACAAACATGGCGAGAAAAAGGACAAAAGTCAAGGTGGAGAAGATATTGTTATCATCGCTGAATTGTAACAATTATTGAACATTCTACAAAAGAAGTGAATTGACTTTTTATTTCACCTTGAAAGAAAAATCCTAAAATATTTTACTATATACTGCTATTACAGAGAGACGAATGAAAGGACTTCTTAAAGGTATACCGTATATTCCCTAATAAACGTCCTGGGCCATTACATTTTCAAAAAAAGGAGGGGCATTTCTTCAAGGTTAAATTTCAAATGTACCAATGCATAGCAAGTTCAACTCTTTTGACTGTATATTTTTTGGGCTGTTTTACAGTTTTTAAACAAGTTTTGGCTGAAGCCTAGTGTTAAATCACACTGTGTATTTAATATTACGATATTACCAATAAATTTATGTGTGACTTTACGATTGTCACCACACAAAAAACATGGGGGGCGTATACGGTATTGACATGTAGCAATTTCTATGGTAAAAAAGTATAAAAATCTGAGCAGATAAGTTTTTGAAATTTCTTAAATAGTACTTTTAGTTTTTTGTTTATACCCTTTTATTTTACATAAGAAATTTGCATATAGATGTACGAGATTTTAAAACATTGTAACATTGTTCAGTTTAAACCAATTTTGATGAATTGTTTTGCTATAGTACTTTCATGGTATTTGAAGCAATTCAGCCCAAGTTGCCTACACAAGTCCATATACAGTACCTTTAACGTCTACACTGACAAAAGTATTTTTTCATCATCAAAAACAGAATCAAATCATGGGTAAAAAGTCTTAGTTTCATTTGAGGAGAAAACATATTTGCCATTTATATGAGTTCATAGCTGGTGATTTTTTTTAATAGTATTTTCAATATTTCTTGGTTGCAGGCAAATATAGTGAATCAAATTGATTTTTTTAAAGGGCCAAGAATTATTTTGCTTGATTTCAAACAGTTTGAAGTATAAAAATGTTTAAAGGCATATGGGCAGCCAGCAACAACATCAGCTTAAGTGGTTTAAAATATACAAAAACCATGAAAACAGCTAGGGCCGAGTTGGGTAGCAAAAAAAAAAAAAACGAACCACGTAACCGTTACTGTTACACGGTTCTGATCTTAACAAAACAAAATACATTTGGATCTCAAAAAATATATCTAGATTTTTCTTTAGATCTAAGATTTCTGACGAACTGGTATATTATTAGGCTGACACTAAAATAACAGAACCTATACTAATACTGTTTGATCCATGTTAGTGAAATTACCATAATTTTAGTGTGAGCCTAATAACATAGCACTTCCACAAAAATTGTAGATCTAAAAAAAAAAAAAAAAACTTTTAGTTTTTCGTGCAGGGTATCCGACCTTTCGGGCGGGTATACCTGGGTACCCAACTCAACCTTAAAACAGCAAAACCATTCCCATTGAAATTGATTTAAAATTGTACATTTTACAGCATGTTCAAACTTTAATACTTTATTAACATAAATTCATTGCACAATATCTTCTGACCTCAGAATAGGACAACTAGAAATTAATCATGATAACTCATTTTTTTTTGTTTTACAAAGTTGAATAGGAGAAGTTGGCTACTGTAAACAGGAAGTTGGATATTATTATGACCTTGACCCAGATTTAACAGTAGAACCCAATTTGAGAACCTTTGATATTTGAAATATGAGAAAGAAAGAAATTTTAAGACTTACATGAATGGTTTTTAGCTGTATTCCTTTTCATACATCATTATTTTGGCACATGCCATGCCAGAAATTTGTACAAACTTTGATTGGTCATAACTTAAAAAACTGTGAGTGCTATTCCGACTATTTACAGACGGTTCTGCTCCAAACATAATACTCTTTCATCTAGGTAAAAAATTCTACCTATCCATTAACCCTTACTCTACCACGCGGCAATATTATCGCCGTTTTGGGTGCCCCGTCTTTGGCCCCGCCTCCCGAGTGCATTTTCAAAACAGGGCTGGTAGAGTAAGGGTTAATCAACCCGCGACATATGCGCCAACCCGAAAATATAGGCAGCATGATCGGTGGGCGCCCAGCGGGTCCCGAGAGCGGAAGGGGCCCGACTTTTCTGCCTGGAAGACGGGGGACCCTCCAATAATCACGCCTTGATTAACCCTTACTCTACCACGCCGGCGATATTATCGCGTTTTGGGTGCCCCGTCTTTGGCCCCGCCTCCCGAGCGCATTTTCAAAACAGGGCTGGTAGAGTAAGGGTTAATCAACCCGCGACATATGCGCCAACCCGAAAATATAGGCAGCATGATCCCGGTGGGCGGCCCAGCAGGTCCCGAGAGCGGAAGGGGCCCGACTTTTCTGCCTGGAAGACAGAGGACCCTCCAATAAGCACGCCTTGATTAACCCTTACTCTACCACGCGGCGATATTATCGCCGTTTTGGGTGCCCCGTCTTTGGCCCCGCCTCCCGAGCGCATTTTCAAAACAAGGCTGGTAGAGTAAGAATTAACTTGTTTTTCGGCCTTTCCCCCAAATATGGAGAAGTTGACAATGATAAATAGCAAAATGGATATTACTATGGCCTTGACCCAGACTTGACACTTGAACCCAATTTTAGAACCTTTGATACTCTAAATTTGGGAAAGATATACAAAGCATTACATTAAAGAATTTTGAGCTGTATTCCTTTTTGTACATCATCACTTTTGCACATGCTTCAAAGTTTTACAAACTTTGAAATAACTTTAAAACAACTACAGTATTAGTGCTATTGTGACCATATGAAGACCATATAATAATTTAATGCTCTTCCATAAAAACAACTTATATGAAAAAGGACTTAAAAGGAAACAAAGTGGTGAAGAAATTATTCAAAGATCTCTTTCCATTAACACTATATATAAAGTTTTAAAGTTCAGTTCTTCTTCATTTGTCCAGAAACACTTGAAATCAGGATAAGGTGATGCCACAGCCTCAATTTGCACTCAAATTTCTCTTCGTAACACATTCTATTATCATGTAGCTTCAAATGACAACATGTCAGGAAAGTAGTACCACACTGTAATTATGTAATTACAATAAAGTTTGAAGTACCAAATTAAATTTTTTTTTTAAAGTAAATACAAATTTCTTTAACAAAAAAAAATGCATAATCTTTATCTTAGTAGGAATTTATATAACGCTGCTAATATCAAAATAATCAGCAGCAGCACTGTACATACTACATATACTGTATACATACAAATTATACACATACATGCACAATTACAATTATATGAACAAAGATAAAATTAAAGAACTATAGCACAAAGTAAATAAATGAGTTTTCAAACCTTTTTTAAATGAACTTATATTGGGTGTGTTTCTGAGATTTAACGGAAGCCAATTCCAAAGAAATGGGGCAGCATGGAAGAATGACCAGACCAGGGTCCTGTTGTTTTTGACTTGGAGCACGGTATTTTGTATTGATTTTGGTGTGAAGATCTCAAGTTTCTAGAGGGGTTGTCTTTAATCAGGCCTCCCAGTGACTCTTTTTTGAAATAAGTTTTTTAAAAGGTTTGAAAAGTTGAAATAAAGGTTTTTAAAGGTTTTGGATTTTAATAAAAAGGTTTATAAAGGTTAAGTCATAGAATAAATTTTCATACAATTAGCATATTCTGGGGCAAAAGGCAGTTGGTGGCGCCAAAAGTCCATTACTTACGTGAAGCTGGAAATTTTATTTTGGTCCTGCTACTTTTTAAATGTGTGTTGAGAACAGATATGCTATTAAATGGATGTGTATACTTACCAATGAAGCTAAAACCTTGGCACTTGAATTATTTACCTTACTTAACTTTGAAAATAAAGGTTTTTAAAGGTCATTTTGAAAGGGATAAAGGTTCAATTTGTCAATAAAGGTTTTTAAAGGTTTGAAAGGTTTTAGAGGTTTACCGGGAGGCCTGCTTTAATAAAAAATAACATTAATACAAGATGGTGCCAAAACATCTCTAGCTTTGAAGGTAAGTAGAATGATTTTAAAGCTAATTCTATGTTCGACCTTGTGCAAGTACAAATCTCTAAGAATGGGTGTTATGTGCGGAGACCTTTTGGTGTTAGTGATTAACCTAGCAGCGGCATTTTGAACACGTTGATGTTTTTGTAGCTGGTATTTTGGGATTCCGAATAGTATACTATTGCAATAGTCTAAATGGGATGTTAAGAATGCGTGAATTAATTTAACAAGAGCCTTTTCATTTACTACATGTTTGATTTTGGTGAGTTTATAGAGCTGTGCAAAAGCTTTTGAACAAACGTTACTAAAATTTTTGTCAAAAATTAACCTAAGGTTTTAAGAACTGGTTTTATCTCAGCTTGACCAACCGTTATAGATTGAATGTTTACTTTGGACAGCATTTGATTTGAACCTAAAACAAGGAATTCCGTTTTTTTGTTATTAATCTTCAACGTATGTGTGAGCATTCACGTTTTATATCAGCAATGCAACGAATTAATAGCTTGAACTGCAACAATTCAATCTCAATTTTACCAGGTTTGAAGGATAAATACAAGTGATACTGATGGTCTTCAGCATAACTACATACAGAGGGTAAATGTCTACTAATACATCGTACAGAGAACTAAGTAACCTTGAACCAGAACCAAAAGGTGTTGTGGTTCGATGCTTTTTTTCATATGCTGATTGATTTGCAAGTTTTGTATTACCCGTCATATCATTGCAAATTAACACACTACATGTAGCTAACATCACAATTATGCCAAATATGAAATTAAACAAACAATGCGGTTCTTAAAATATCAGCATTTTAAGATTTTATCATTAAGCCCCGCCTACTCATTAATATTTATGACATTGCTACCAAAAACAATAGAGCACATCTGCGGACCATGGGCAATCTGTGTACCACATATAACTGAATCCCACGTATTGTTCTTAAAATACCGTGTTTACAAGCACTTTTCAACAAAATCATCTTAAGCTCCACCCACTATGCATATCAATGAAATTTAATATTTTGGTACCATGAACATGTGTATACACACTAGCTAATAACATAATTATACCAAAAATGACATAAAACAAACAATGCAATCGTTAGAATATGAGCTTTTCGAGATTTTTACATTTAGGCCCTGCCTACTCATTAATATGCATGATCTTACCATTAAAAATAATAGGGCATATCAGCAGACCATGGGCTATCTGTGTACTACATATGAACTGAATCCCATGTATCATTCTTGAGATACTGTGTTTACAAACTCTTTTCATCAAAATAATGAAAAGCCCCGCCCACTATACATATTAATGAAAGACAACATTTTGGTACCATGAACATTTACACGCTAGCTCACAACATAATTGTACCAAATTTGAAACAAATCAGTCATGCGGTTGTTAAAATATGAGCATTCTAAGGTTTGATCATTAAGCCCTGCCAATGCAGATCTACGGACCATGGGCTATGTGTGTACCATATATGAACTGAATCCCATGTATCATTTTTGAGATACTGTTTGCAAGCTCTTTTCAACAAAATCATGTCACGCCCACTATGCATTTAATGAAATCTAACATTTTGACATCATAAACATGTACACACTTGCTAACATCATAATTATACCAAACATGAAACAAAACAAAACGGTTGTTAAAATAGGAACACTTACAGATTTTATATTAAGCCCTGCCTACTCATTAATATTCATTACATCACCATCAAACACAATAGGGCACATCTATGGACCATGGGCTATCTGTGTACCCCATGACATAAATCCGGTGTAGCATTCTTGAGATATCGTGTTTAGGATTTTTGTCTTACTATCTCTGAAAATTTGTTATTAACAATATCAATCAATCTGAGTAAAATGGTTCTTTAAATATCTGCTGCACACGTGTATGTGCGGTGTTGCCAAGTAGAGCTGTGACCGTTTAGCGTGTACTCGCTACACGCTCGCAAATCTTGTAAACGTTTACTAAATACTTCATTGCGAGTAATCGTTTTTCATAAATTATAGGCCTAGTGTCTTGCCGTTGAAAATCAATATTCATGATTCAAATCACACACACATTTGGCTGACAAAATTCCAATCAATGATTTTTACAAACTGTAAACCCGATTAGCATAATCTTTTAAAAATGCGCTGAATCACAAATGCGCAGTAATCACCAATGAATGGGGATATTACGACTTTGATTTCACGGCTAAAACTGAGTGAAACTAACAATAGGCCTAACGTTAGGCCATGAGGCTTTAAATGCCACGCAATCAAGGCCCGTTTCATCGACCAAAAACACTTGAATCGTGACAATCAGTACATTTACATGTAAATATTACCAGATGAGTCAAATAAATTTTGCAAGAAAGAAAAAATATTCCATAAAAATAAACAGAAAAAGGTTTTAACAAAGCTGAAATTCTGCATGCTTCGCAAAGAAGGTGGCCATTTTTTCGAGAGGACCAATATTTCAGAACTTCCTGGTGGTGGTGGCGTAGTTTTGAAATGTTTTACGCGAGGTATATCATAGGCCTCAGTATGCAAGATTTTCACAGAACTTTGAAAGCCGTGAGCGAATAGGACAAACAAGTTACGATGTTGAGTTTAAATGACATTGAAAGGAAGTTATCTGTTCTTTCTAAACTAAATTTCCATGCATATTTTCCATAAAAATGATGATTTGTACTGTAGAAGTAAACTTTTTACGATTTGGAAAGCAAAACTCATCGTCTATTTGCGCAATGCAGTCAGTACTTTTGCCATACTATTTTTTTACTTCGCCTCTTCGTAGTTTGGGAGCAATTTTGGTGTATTTCCGAAAATTACGGTACTAAACTCGTGTACACGATACACGCTCGCTTTTTTTGGCGTGTACACATTTACTAAAATCCCTAAACGTTCACAGCTCTATTGCCAAGGCATCTCGAAGACTATTATGACCAAACATACTGTGCCCCCAATGAAGTTTTAAAAGTTGCTGTGCCGCAGCAGAACAAAGTCAGTGAAATTTTTAAAAACCAGGAATATTTACCTGAATTTTCCACATATTTGATTTTTTGACCACTTTTGAAGAAATGTCTGCAATTTGTAACAAATTATAGGCCCTAAACAAAACAATTGATATAAATTGTTTAAAAATTTAATAAATAATCTGAAAACTAACTAATTTTCTTAAAAAGCTATGCAAATTTCTTTGAAAAATGTACATCAATTTTCGGAAATATTTAATTAATAACATTTTACGGAATAGACTGGGAATAAAAAAAAATAAGAAAATTTCCGAATCTCATTCGGAAACAAAAAGAATTTAAGAACATGATTGGGAAAAATCGGAATTTTTTTAAAACCTAGTTCGAAAAAAGCGGGGAATTTGATATCCAGATTCAGTCAAAATCAGGTATTTTAAGACCATGATTCGGAAAAATCAAAAATTTTTATAACATTTTTCAAAATGAATGGAAATTGTGATATCATGACTTCAAATTTCTGAATATCATTCGGAAACATAAAAGAATTTAAGAACACGATTTGTAAAAGTTGGAAAATCTAGAAACTGATTCAGAAAAATCAGGAAAATTCTAGAAACTGATTCGGAAAAATCAGGAAATTTTAGATCCGAATTCGGAAAAATTGGGTGTTTTAACAGGGGCAGCGGAGTGTTCAAAATAATGGGGAGGGGGCTTATAAGGTCAGGTAACATGTGACAACAATATTGGGGGCTAATGAGGTTGGGTAACAAGATAATACATGTTCACCAACAATTATTCAGGGATGAAAGCCCCCAATCCCCAGCTTGCCGCCCCTGATTCGGGAAGAAATCATTGCTCACTGGAAAAATAGAGCTACTCTACAGCTCTTTCAATAATCCATGTTTTTCCCAAATTTTTCCATCATTTTGGCCAAAATTTTCCTCATTCTCAAATATTCCCCACCACTCAGTCACAATGCTCCTGAATTGAATAAAATGGCAGCCTCCATGTGTCAACTTCAAACATGAATAACTTGAGATAGTAATAAGATTTTGTCTTGCTGTTTATGGTGGTTGTTGTAGATTTTAAATTCTCTATGATCATATGAATTCAAAAGATTAAGCAAAAAAAGTTTGTATCAATGTTTTTATCATACCAGGAAGTTAAAAAAATTAACTTGCATACAATGCAAACATTCAAATAAAACTAGTAAAAGCTGCTCAAATGAAATCCCTGAACTGCAATTACCAATACAGCAATTCATTCAATTCAGAAAGAAAACACACTTTCCAGGCACACACAATACAAGAAAGTCAATATGCCATACTTATTCTACTGAGACATTAGTTTACAATACATAAACACAGCACATGTTAACTTCACCTTAATCATAAGCCAGCACTATCATAGCATATTAACTGTTTAATAGCTTCATGATCATGTTAAATCATGGAAGCACTTAAAATCTATGGTCTAATCCAAATAATTGTTCTTTCTGCTCGCTCATATGACTTAAAAATCCAGCTGGTAATACAGTAAGAAATTCTTCACACAGCAATCTTTGATCCCATCATGCATGCAGTTAAGTATTACACAAGACTAACCAAATATCCCTTTAGCCAATGGCTGACAAGTGCATATCATTTAAGGTTTGTATTGGATGTAACTCAATGTGTTTGTATGCAAATCAATATACAGTCACATTGACATCCAGCAAACTACAGTACGCTGTTGTGTGTAGTGTTCAGGTAATGGCTACACTAGGTGAATTTTCAACAGTGGAATTGCAATGTTCCATGATAAAAAGCTTGTTCATTTGCTCAAGGAGGAAAGCTGTTAAGGACGTAACTGCTTATGACAATTGTATTGGAAACATTTGTGAGCAGATTGAAGTTTTATACATGATACTGTGAATAGGTGTGACACATGTGTGCTACAGTATAACTGTTGATTACATCAATTTTGGATAATTCAGGAAGGTATTTTTATTCATTCTTGAATATTTTCATACTTCCTTTTACCATGAAGGTACTACTATCATGTTTTTAGCCTATTTCCTTTATTTATCCAATTACATGGATCATTCATATTGAGTGAAAGAAAAGTTCAACCCTTTTTAGCCGATACTCTTTCATATTCTATAAGAAATCTGCAGAAAGTACTTGTTCTTCTTCCGACCATATTTGGCATTTTTGCAGTGCATGTTGTGTGATGGCTTCAGACCTTGATATAGCTAGTTTCTACAACAGATTCGTCACGATAAAACCCAAACCTGGGTCAACTCCTAATCTTCAACAAGAAAGGAATGTAGAGTCCATCTCTAAACTAGCAAAAAAGCATCCAGCAAAGTGTAGTAGTAAAATTCCTTTGATTGCAGAAACTATTACAGCTAAAACTGAATGTGGACAAAGTCGAAGTACACAGTGGAGAAAAGAATTAAGAGAAAAATCCAACACGTTACAAGGAAATTTGCCTCAAAGATCAAACTCGAAAGAGGAAAGAGAGAAACCAGTTAAGGATGGATTCCTCTCCAGCTGCCCAGGCGAAGAAAGAACTAGAAGCATGGAAAAGCAGAATGCGAATGAAGAGATATCGTCAAAGAAGTGTCAAATCAAGGTTACAAGCGTGGTCAGACGGGTCTGATGGTCAGGAGGAAACAAAACCTTACGTTTTACCTTTAGTTTCACTGGAAGAAAACAACCAAAACGAACAAATACCAAAGAACGTAACAGAATCTGAGGTACCGTCTCTTCCAGAAAACACAATAAAAGACAGTGAAATCTCAGTAAAAGACAGTGAAAACTCATTAAAAGACAGTGAAATCTCAGTCAAATACAATGAAATCACAGAAAAAATCATTTTGTCAAACAAAGTGAAGATTTCTCATTCAACTGATTCTCCTCATAGGAAGCCTGTTATCCCGATATCTATTCAATCAGCCAATTCCTCAGACCCTTACACTGATTGGTTGGATGTCTTTCCATCAACATTTCCGATCCTTCAAAATCTAACAGTAAATATACCTCCTATATCCCCTCCTCCAATCAATGAAAATGCAGATTTAACCGGAGGAAAGTTTTTTTCTGAATCAACTAATCAGGAACAGACACAAAATAAAAGACTTTCTCTTTCAAACTCAGAACCACCTGACAAACCATCTGATGAACCACCTGACAAACCATCTGATGAACCACCTGACAAACCACCTGACAAACCATCTGATGAACCACCTGACAAACCACCTGACAACCCACCTGACAAACCACCTGACATTGTTAACATTCAGACTTCTTCAATAATACATAAAAAGAAAGCCAAGAAAATTAAAAAAGAAAAGAAGGAAAAGCATATGGAGAAGAAAAAAGCAAGGAGGAAGAAAATCGAAGGAAGGAAAAAAAAAGAAACGAGAAAGAAGAAAAGCAAGAAGGCAGAGAAAAAAGCCAAGAAACACAAAATCAAACATGTTGAGAAAGAACACAAAGTTGAGGTACTAACTGAAAGTGAAGAAGAAATTGTTATCATAGCTGAATTGTAGCAATCAATGAACAAACTACTAATATCTTCTGACCTTAAATGAACTTTATATTACTGCTGCAGAGGCGAGAATAAAAGGACTTCTTGAATGAATATTACATTGATCGTTAATTTTCACATATGTGATAGAGACAGATGATAGAGACTTAAAGAAACAAAATCGGGACAAAAATTTGTTGATATCTTATTCTGTTTAGCAGAGATTTCACAATTGTATTGAAAAATGACTGTGCAGTGCTATGCCGTAATTGCAGATACAAAATAAGAAAGCAATCCAGGGAGTTGCCGATCTCATCACCTTAAGCATACAGCAGTGGGGGAAATAGCTCTGTGACTTTTGGCACGAAAATGTACAAATTAGTGCATGATTACCCTCTAAAATCACATATTTGACCTCTGACCCTTGACCCTGAAACAACATCTCAAATTGTTCACATTTATCATACACTACTGCATGACACCATTCATGCTAATGTCAAACCATTCCATAACTATAGGGGGAAAATGGTGAAAAGTGGTCAATAGCTCTGTGACCTCTTGACTCCAGAGTCTACGGGGACACAAATTCATGTACAAAGGTATCATGGTACAACATAGGGTTGCTATAGGTCTTGTACTTTTTGAGTTTAAACTGCCACAAAATTGTGCATAAAAAGTACTTATTTGACCTTTGACCCATGACCATTGGACCTCCAATTATTTTAAAGTTTTGTTAGAATGTTAAACCCTACCCACCTATGCAATTGGTAAAGATACTAAGTAATTCCTGCAAAAGATACAGCCATCACCAAAAACTTGTCCCATTTGACCAGTGACCTTTGACCTGTTACCTTTGTATTTCAAAGTTCCAGGCCAGGGGTACCTGTCTACCAATTTTGGTTTATGTGTGTATTAGTTTTTGAGTTATAAGCGACACAAAATAATTGTTGCATAGGTACACATACAGACAGATGCAAAATCACAAAATTCTGTCCAGTTTCAAAAAAACGTATGACCCCTAACCCCTAATATTAGGCCCTAATATCAAGGGGGCCATGTAGTGTGGGAGGTATAGGTTGTTATTTATTATTTCTATTATTATTGTTTGTTTTGAATGTTATGAAGAACAAATAAATGAAATGAAATGAATTTGCCTATACAGCAAAGTGACAACAATATCTCACACCCACATATATGTACAGTATATATGGGTGATGAGATAATAATGCCCAATGTATTTCTTTAAAATGAAAATTAATTCAGTGTAAGAAACATGAACAAAGCATGTTCTTGTAAAGAACATGTTATACCCCATCTCAATGATGATGTGCGTGATGATTTATAAAAGAAGCTGAAATTGATCAATTTTCTCATCAAACAGCTAAGTACTGTCAATTATGCAGAAAATAGGTGAAATAAGCTTGGAAAATAGCTGAACTCGGCTAAATAACTGAAGTCTCACATGCCTGAATTTAGTAAGACGCATTTAACTTTCAGAGAATTACATTATAACATCTTCTTGGTGCCACACCGTATACTGTAATGTCACCTTTCAACACACACAATGGTGAGATCCTTGAAATGCATCAACTCCTACAGTAAATGGGATAAGATATCAACATGGTTTTGTTCACCAATTAAGTTCCTTTATAGTGCTCTATCATATATATGAAAACAAAAATCACAGAATATTCCTTTAAAGGTTTATGAACAAATATGTAGTAATTTTCTGTGCAGATCAGTGTTTGAATTATAAAACAGCCTTTTTAGTTTTTGAGTCAAAGCTGAACGAAGTTTGACAGATTTTTAATTTATGAAAAGTTTGTAATGTACAACTGGCTATGACAGCTCAAAATCTTTTTAAAATTATTTAATTTAATTTTCTGAAAATAGTAGGAAAACTATTCCTGGCCAATAATTGATTTAGAGTTGACGGCTGATTAAAGTTTTGAGTAATCGACATAGTAAACTTTTATAAAAGTATGATTTATAAAAAGTATTTTTAAATGGAAATCTTCATGTAATCCCTTGACTTTCCTTCCTAAATTTCAATCAATGTTAAAGTTGATTGCTTTGGGGGTATGGAAATGATCAAAATCTCTTCACAATAATTGGCTGCTTTTGTTTAAAAATTCAGGCAGAGGATGAGAAACAAGAGGCTTCTTTCTATAGTGAGACTTTGCTGATTCCCCTACATCACAAATTTGTATAAAAATAAGACTTCTTAATCCAAGATCGAAAATGCACAAATTTCAACCAACTTTGATGTGATTAAGTCTGATATAAACATGGTTTGGATAGATTTTAACACAATTGGTATAATAGTCTCTATTGTTTACTTAAGATTCAAAATCTCTTTGATATTCAGTACTAATTACAATGGTATTACTTGGTCAGACTATGGAGCAGTATTCAGAACCCTAGCTTTGCTGTTTTAGGGTCAGCCCGCCCGCCCCTCTGTGGACCTGCCCTTCCTCCTGGGAGTCTGCCCTGCCCCCTGGGGTCTGCCCTGCCCCTCATGAGAAAAAATGTATATATATGTTTTTTCGATTTTTTTGTTAACCTAATCTTAATTAACCTCATAAATGAATACAGAGCACAGAATGATAGCATAGTAAGCAATTGTCCTGTTTGTAAAGGCGCCTCTGGACTCTATGCCGAAAAGACGCAGCGCTTCGCGCACGCATTAATGTGCCCCTCAACAAGTCTGGCACCCTGCCCCAATTTTCAATCAAGCTAGGGGTCTGTACACTCCACTGTCAGATAGGTCTATCTCCAGACCTGCCAACCTTTAGGATCACCAAACTGTATTCTGGAACTACAAAAGTTGTATTTTTGATACAAAAAACTGTACTCTTCAAACAAAATGTACAAAACAAAGGTTTACTGTGGCTGAAAAAAAATTACCACTGTACTTTCAGTTTCTCTTTTTGTACGAATCTGAATCGGTTAAGTCCGCAAAATCAATCCTTTAAGAGGACATGAACGCCAACCAAGCGTAAAAAGTATGAGAATTTTTTTTTTATAAAAATAAAATAATTGTATTTTGGTGCCAAAAAACGTGCAATCGTATTCTCAACATTTTCCCTGATTAAATAACAGCAAAATCGTACTAGTTGGCAGGTCTGTATCTCGTAGATGTGAACAAAAGATACAGTACTTGTATTATCTTTGTCCACTTTAGGGGAGATTCAAAGTTGTCCCAAGTTTGTATGAAACTGATTGGTGCAAAACTTTAACTGTATGAGGTGACATCAGTGCATCACACAGGTCTGTTACATTTGTTAATGTATCTTATTGAAACCTACTCATTATTTAAATTGCAAATATTTAAAGGAATATTCCCATGGTTTTTTGGCAACTTTCTATTTGAAAGAGCATGCTTTTAGAGCCAATTGGTACAAAAATCAGGTTGATATCATATTCCATTCAAGAGATATGGATTTTCAAAGATTTTCCAATGGCATTTTAAAGTTTTAATACAGTGTGATGAATTTGTGTTTGATGATGTAATAAAGACTATTCCATTGCAAATGTTTATGTATTTCTTAGAATGTAAATTTGTCGCTTCTGTATGATTAGAAATATTTTTCTCCAAAAGTTATTAAAGTACAGTAGGGTATATTTGGCGATGTATATGAATACCAAACTTTAATCAATTTATTTTTCTAGCAGGTTTTACTGATAAAAAAGGATGATAGATTTTAATAAAATGCATAAACTTTGTGGGAGAATGTGTTGCTGTGATGTTATACTGAGCCTTTTCCTATTCGCTTATTGGCATTTTTTAGGAACCTTTAAATTTGAATATCTCCTTATCTCTTTCTTATGAAAGGTTACGAAAAAAACATGGAAATATTCCTTTAATTGAGAACTACATTTTAAACTTTATTAAATGAAGAAAATATGTACTTCAAATTAAGTGTTATTTATTGAAGGTTGTATTTTAATGGTTACTATGCTACAATCAATTTCAGCAACGCTATTTTTAGAAATTTATGATGTTGTTTTTATTCGCAAAAGTCATGTAAATTGGCAATCTTGAGGAATGTAGACCAAAAGTTCAGGTGCCAATCCAATATTTTAATAGCCAGGTCTAAAAAGTGATATGAAGAATGGTATTATTTAGACATTTTTATTGTTTCATAAACATACTGTAATAGAAAATATTTATTAAACCAAAATATTTTTTGAAGGAGAATATTATTATTTTAAATTTTAAATGAACGAGGCTAGTCTCACCCAATGTAGTGTTTAGTGAGATAAACACCTCACTCGGTAGGCACTACATGCTAGGCAGAATTTTTATAGCAGCCATGTAGTGGCTAAAGTGTATAATACGGTCAGAATGTTGACTTCATCGGATGCGGTTTTGAAACTTAAAGAGCTAAGTTAACAGGTTAAGAAATTGTTAGCTTCCATCACGTACACACTGTAATCTTGCAACCTGTCAAATTCGCCGTGGGTAGAATTTATTTCAGGAAAACCATGTTGCAGATCATCTTTATTCATTGTATCTATTCTATTTTGTAATGAATAAATTAAAACCTACATACTTTCTTCGTTCTCTTTCTTTAAGGGTTGTGTCTAGCTTTTCGTTTTTGAGGGTGCTTAAGCCCCCTCCCCCTCCCCATAACCCCCAAAAAAAAAAAACTAAATGCCGTTTTCAGATTAGGGAGGACAGAGTCATAGGAGTTAAGAGTCCCCCGGAAATGGGTTTTATTTCCCGGTTGCATGCATGCTTTATTTTGATGAAAGTGTGAAATTATTAACATAAAATTGAAGGAAAATGCGTCAAATTGTTGGAAATTTTGTTCGAGTTTGGCAGCACTTCCTGAGAATTTCTCAACTTGACAGTGCTTTACTGGAAAGTGAAGAATTTTCCTGAAAATTAAAGAAAATTGCTTCAAGCTCTTTGATTTCACAAAAATGAAGGAAATTTTTCCAAAAATGAAGGAGATTTCCACAAAATTGACGAAGATTTCCTTCAAATTCAAAAAAATTTTGTGGAAGAAGAATTATTATTATCTTAATTTTTTTAGGGGAAGGGGAAAGCCTCACCCCCTTAAGACACGCCACTGCTTTTTTATTTCTAACCATGCAATAAATTGAATTCCATGTCAGCCCTTTTTTAAAGGGTGTTCTTGTATGTATTTCTATCAAACAAAAACATGTGTTACTTTAACGTAGGGTGTCAGATTTATGAGCAGATGAGCAAAGCACATTCTGGTAAAGTGTGTGTCTTAAAGATTATCTAAAAGATTAAACTAAAAATGCTTCCACTAATTTAAAAGTGGGCAATTCATTTTCAAAGTACATGTATACAAATCATCTTGGATTTGCCTATTTGACACTCTGTACACTGCAAGGTCACTTTTCAACACACCAGTGATATCTTTGTAATGCAATAACTCCTAAATTGAATAAAGATATAATCATGATTTTTACCCCAATTTGTTTCTTTTAATTGTCCTCTTATCATATATACTGTATGTCATATATATGAAAATAAAAATTCACGGGAATATACCTTTAAAATTTGAACTACTTCTTCATCATTGGCAAGATGTAGTACAAGGTACTTTACGTGTCACTGATTGGCAGCAGATTATTTAATAATAATAATTAATTAATAATAATAATAATAATTTATTATTATTATCACTTCTTATTCGAGCGCAATAATGTCAAGTCTAGCACCCTACCCCTTTTTAAATCAAGCTAGGGGTCGAAAATCATCTAAATAATAAGATGTTGATACTTAAAATGCAAATGTTTGAATGGATAGATAATTGAGTCATCTTCAGGTTTAAAACATCATTCCCTCGTGGATCAACGATCAATTTACACAACCCAGCTCTAAAGGTAAGATTTAAAGGTGATTAAAAAAAAAGCTATAGAAATATTGACTTTACAGGAAAAGGTCACAGTGTCATTGAAACATAAACCTCTTTTCATGGCATACAATTTCCTGATTCTTGACAAGTACCACTATCTGTTCACTCAGCAAAAAAGAGGACAGCATATTTTTCTGGGGTCTCTACAATTGCTTCTCTTGCATGCAATGGTAATGCAAGTCTCTCTGACAGGAAGTTCAAAATCACCTTTAAACTCCTTTTGCTTTTATTATACCTTGTTACCATTTCATGATGCCAGCTGACCATGAATGTTTTTATAGGCACTGGAAAGGTGGACAATGTCTTGATGTGATCATGAAGTTGACAATTTATACAGCTACTTGAATTGTTTCAATTTTAATGAAATTTGACACAAAAACATCACCCACTTCCCATTAGTATGCAGCTTATCAAATCATCCATGAGGGGAGAAGGAATTGAGTAAGTTTCAAATCGCCAAATATTAGTTTCCTAAGTCACAGTAAAAGTACATCACTAAATTGTGATATAAGTAACCCACAAAATTTGGAAAATATTTCCATGAAATTTACAACTGCAAATTTGTGGATGTCATCTCAAATAAAAATTTCCATCACACCACCACAAGTTGAGAAATGCATTTTCAAAAATTCCATCTACAGTAGGTCAAAGAAAACACATTGTTCAGAAGATATTTCTTCAGCAATATAACTATGGAAGTGTCACTTATAACCAGGGAGCTACAAATACAAATATTCCTAATTAGGGCTCAGTGTCTTGCCCAAAACCACTGCCAACATTTGTAAAAACCACAAGGGGAAGTTCAAGCTGTGAAGAAACAATAACATTCTTTTCTAATCTCTTGTCTGCTATAAGCATTCTTTCATCACACCATTTGAAAGAGACATTACTATTTATCCATGATGAGCGAAGTTTACAGACAGGTTACAAATGGCAGGTTAAATTCACACCTACATAATTCTATTCCAACTCCCTGATAATTCAAAGCTCCACTCCTTTTTTCTTCTAAAAGTAGGTTGTATTAAAAGGTGATAAAAAGTTATACTCTTCATTCTAAAAAGAACTGTCAGAAGGACAGTATGCTCGACTATTCAAAGCTAGTATAGAGGATGGGCTTATAGAGGGAAGTATATACAGAAATAGGGTAGCAGGGGCAGATAATTTCAAATTACTTGAGCTTTGAAAGATGCACTATTTTCTTTGTTAATTCTTACATTTTACTACAAGCTTCAAAATGTCTTTGAGTTTTTATAGAGATATTTTAGGACAAAAAAAAAACTTAAGGTTACCTCACCTATGCAGTAACTCAGAAAACATGTTAAAGCTAGCAGTCTTTATAACCATAACATTTCTTTTACTTCTATCAATTGAACAACAAAGAAAGGAGAGGCTCTAACTTGCCAATGTCAATGAAAGAATGTCATTAAGGCCCCTTTCCAACCTGTACCCAACCCCTACACATTCCCACAACTAAATCCTGGATTGTAATACAACTTGCAATTAAGGAAAAAATGTGTGCCAAGCAAAGTCAAGCAACATTAAAAATGTACAATAACATTAAAGCAAAATTATGCGAAACAATATTGCGTAATGTATGACAAACTAGATATTGGAAAAGATACAAATTCCCTCACCGCTGATGATGCATATTCCAAACTGTTCCACATTCCATCCCAACCTGTCCCAAATGTCATCACATACCTATACTCCATGCAATTGCACCTGAAAACCAGATACTGTATGTCATTCTACCACTTGCATGACCCACATGCCATCACAACTGAAATCCAGATGACACCCCACCACATGCCATTCCACCCTGTCCCACATGTCGACCCACCCTCTTCCACATGCCAATCCACTCTGTTCCACATGCCAATCCACCCTCTTGAACATACCAACCCACCCTGTTCCACATTCCAACCCACCCTCTTCCACATGCCAACCCACCCTGTTCTACACTGTACATACCAACCCACCCTGTCCAACATGCCAACGCATTCCGACCAACATCCCACCCAACCCTGCCGTACATACAATTCCACCCTGTCCCACATGAAATCCCACCTTCATCCTAATTCCTTCAGCTACTTTATCTTCATGTCATCTTCTACCCCACATTCCACTAATTGTTTATATTTCCCAAACCCCTAATTTAAAATTCTTTAGAAGCGAAGAAACATTCGTTGCTTAGAACTTTATTCATGGCAAGACAAACATTTTGATTGCTATTCAAATCAGGAATGTTAATATCATAACAAAACTAGAAATGTGAAAGTGTCGCCTGCCATATATTTTTGATCTCAGGTCAAACATTTTGCAGCAGTCTATTTTTATGCAAATAACCTAATTAATATGCACACTTCACCTCACCATTAAGTGTAGACAATGCTCTCCACATATTTGATCATTTGTGCAATCCAAATCCCCACATCCACTTTAATTTAAGAGATATCATAGATATGAATATTTTCATTGTTATGCAAATAAGATAATTACTGTAGTACTGTAGTGAATCCCATGTACCATTCTTGAGATACTATGTTTACAAGCTCTTTTCAACAAAATCATGTTAAGCTCCACCCACTATGCATATTAATGAAATTCAACATTTTGGTACCATAAACATGTACACACGAGCTAACAAAATAATTGTACCAAATTTGAAACAAATCAGTCATGCGGTTGTTAAAATATGAGCATTCTAAGACTTTATCATTAAGCCCCGCCTACTCATTAATATACACGATCTCGCCATCGAAAACAATAGGGCACATCAGCAGACCATGGGTTATCTTATCAGTGTACCACATGTAAAGTGAATCCCATGTATCGTTATTGAGAGACTGTGTTTACAAGCTCTTTCAACAAAATCCTGTTAAGCCCCGCCCACTATGCACATTAATGAATTCAACATTTTGGTACTATAAACATGTGCACAATAGCTATCATCATTCATAATTACCAAATATGAAACAAAAGAGACATGCAGTTCTTAAAATATGAACATTTTAAGTTTATATCATTAAGCCCCGCCTACTCATTAATATGCATGTAAATATATAGTTTCTTAATATTAGATTCATATTTGTAAAGATTATTATTTCCTTTTCTCAATGATATATATATTTATATGATATGTTTGTTTTTTTAGATAACTTTTGTTTTGTGCTTCAAATATTTCCACACATTCGTAACTACGCGGAATAAGTTTTGAAAATGACATGCGTCACTGTGTGGAAAGAGGAACAATATGTGCAAAAATATGGGCAAGAGATACAGTACCCGGCACACAAGAGCCTGGATATGTGTAACATTAACACCCAGCACACAGGGACCTGGATATGTGTATCATAAACATTACAAACACATACATCATAATTTTGTACTCGTAATATAATCACACTACAGTAGGATCAAAATATAAGATGTCAACAACTTATGTTTGTTATTACAATTCATCAGCTGGTTTTGATATGTAACCTTTCATTTTGGAAAGTCCTGCCAATTCATGTCAGGATCACAGACAAGTAAACTCAAGGATAACGGATTGTTTATGATCTTTTCAAAAGAGGAACTAAAACAGTGTAAGATCATTTCTTATAATAAAGTCTATAGTGTGATGTACCCAGCATGTCCAGTTTCGGAGATGTAAGACAATATCAATAATGTCCCCACCCTGGTACATATGCACCTGTAGGTACCCAATGGATATCACCCTATATCTCTCTATATTAAATGTGGTTCTTTAATCCAATGTGTATAGATATAAGCCAAATTTGGACCTAAGCCACCGGACTATATGTGAACGCCTACAGAACACTAACCTGGATTCTGTGAAGGGCAGTCTTCATTTTGAAAATAGGGTTCTTAGTTTCTGGCGGATCAACAAATACAGGATTTTTCAATTAGTGCAAGATTTATGATGGGAAAACAGCTCAAAATATATATATTCCTTGCATTCCTTTCCTAAATTTCTGACATTCAAGGAAGCTACACTTTTTCTGAGAAAAAATAGTTATTTGCTTTCATCAAGATTTACAAGCAAAAGTACAAATTTCAGTTTCTGACAAATTTAACATATTTTGTACATATTTCAAAGGGCAAAACTGAAAAGGAAAATATAATATCTCAAATAAACATCATGGGATTCTTACCATGCCACGTTACATTTAGGCCTACATTATTTTCCACACAAATTTTATGACATTTCTTTAAAACATTTCTGAAAAAGTGAAGAAACAAAAAGCAGAAAAAGGAAAACAATAGAAAAAATTGATATATGACCTTTTTGTTGGAATTCCTGCCAAAAAGGTTAATTTGCAAATTTGTGTGAATTATCTCCAGAAATTAGAGCACAGTGCACTCAGCATTCTACAAGATAATGTATGTAGTAAAAGGTAGTACATTTACCTGTTCAAAGATTCATGTACTGTACAACTGGTCTAAAAAACCTAAAACCTTAAATGCTAATCAAAAGAGTAAAGAAAATTGGTAGAAAAGAAGACTTTGAACAAACTTTTCAGTTCTGTTGAGTGCAAGAGATGTACTGTGTTTCTAATTACTCTCAGAAGTTCCCGTAGTAAACACCTTCAACATTGACTTACGTCCCCATAAAGCAAATAAAAAACTGGTAAATACTGTTTTATTTATCTAGGAACACCTACTGTATATGATCTCCATCCTATGAACAGCTGCAATACAATTCAAGCTAGAATATTAGCACTCTCTAGAGCACATACCTCCGCCCCGTTGCAATTCCAACACACCTAGAATAATTTTATTTAGAGTTCATTTGATCCCCATACCCAATACTAGAATTAGAGCACTCTGCAGAGCGCATACCTCCGCCCCTCTTCATTCCCCACCGGAATGCAATCTGCCTCAGAAACCCTCGACCCACCAAGCAATAGCCCCAAACAAATCTTTTTGTCACTGATGATCTGTATTCCATTTACATTCTAAACATTTGAGGATCATCACTTGTGATCATTGTCTTCAGTTTAATTCGGGCTAAGCATTCATTGTTTGAGCTCTATACAGGGTAGATTCACATTCCATCATTTTCATTCATGGCAGAAACAAATTGTTTTGATTTCATTGATACCAGAGCCACTTCACTTGATTTTCTTGGAGTCCAGAAAATTCATTAAATGGCTGTTCTTTCATGGCAGGAGTTCACTGTTCAGCACATCCCATTGAAAAGTTTCAACCAAGGGTTAATAAATCTTGCCCTAAAATATCCCCACCCCTCCATTTTTGCCCTTCCTCCTATTCCAATACATTTTAAATGTAAACTTCTTCCTAAAGCAAAAACAAAACCACACACCAAATTGGATCCAAATCCAGTCATCAGTTCTTCAGAAATCTTGATGACAGACAAAATGTCCCCAACCCCCATTTGCACTCTTCCTCTGTTCCATTATTGCTCAAAGTGTAATCACTTGTTCCTATTAGCAGGAATTAACCACACACTACATTTAATCAAAATCCATTGACTATTTCTTGAGATAATAATGATGACAAACAAACTCACCCTGAAACATCCCTACCCCTCCCTTTTTGCCCTTCCCCTACTCCAATATGTCCCAAATTTTGAGCACCTCTTTCTAAAGCAGTAACAAAACCACACACCAAATTCAATCCAAATCCAATCATCAGTTCTTGATCTTAATGACAGACAAAATGTCCCCAAGCCCCCATTTTCAAACTTCCCCAGTTGCAAGATGTCTCAAATTTTAATCACTTCTTTCTTAAGCAGAAAAAAAAAACCACACCCCAAATCTAATTGTCAGTTCTTGATATATCTTTATGGCCAACAGACAAATGGACAAACAGAGGCAAAAACATAACCTCCGTCCAACTTCGTTATAATAATCCACCTCAGAAATCCAAGCCTTAAGATTCATCCCCAAGTTTTGATCTGTAATGAATATTTGCAATCTGAACACTTGAAGATTATCTTCTGAGTGGATTTCTTCCAAGCCATACCATTGTTTTCAGTTTTATTCAAGTGAAGCATCATTGTTTGAGCTCTATTCAGCCAGAATTCACATTCCATCATTTTCCATTCATGGCAGAAACCAATTGTTTCACTTACATTGATTCCAAAGAACACTTGATGTAAGTCTCTTTGAGTCCAGAAAATTGATTGTTTCGATCTTCATTCAGAGTGCAAAGTCTTTGTTTGGCACATTCCATTGGAAAGTGAACTTAGTCTTGACAGATCTCATCCTAAAACATACCCACCCCTTAATTTCTGCCTTTCCCCTGTTCTAACCCGTCCCAAATTGTAATCACTTCTTTAGGAAACATACAAAACCACACACCAAATTTACTCAAAATTCAATCATCAATTCTGGAGATATCTTGATGACAAACAAACAAACAAACAAACACAGGCGAAAACATAACCTTGGTCAAACTTCCTTGGGGAAGCAGGGAGTTTCTATTCCAACGGCGGAAGTAATTACATTTAAGTTTCAAACAACAAGATGCATATTAGAGGAATTCTCACATCATTTTGCCTTTAGAAAAGAGACTTGCTAAAACTTGAAATATCAATGCATGATTTATCACTCACTAGAGGGAGAAAGAAAATATTTGTGAAAATTCACAAGTTTTCACTATGAATAAGGTGGAAATGGTGGGATGTGTCTACGACACTTGAGGAGCAAAATATTCAAAGGATTAAATAGTTAATACTCTGTATACTCCAGTACACAAAAAAGCAAAATCTGATATTCATAAAAAAGCATGGCTTGAAGAATATTTAAATTTGAAACCTATGCTAATTATAAATATGATTAAGGACTATAAACTATACAATGAAAAATATGTTTTGCTTAGATATGATCAACTTTTATTTTATTTAACAAAAAGGTTGTTGAGGTACTGTATTATACTTGTAAATCAGTTTGCGCCACCCTTTCCCATTCTGGAATAGAAGTTTTTAATGCATGATTTATTTATCACTCACAAGAGGCTGAGAGGAGAAAGTTATGGAAATTCATTTTCATTTTCATTGTTTTTATTATGAATATGTGGTACAAAAATGGTGAGATGTGTTTAACTTTTCTGGTGCATTAAGTTGAATGAGTTAATCTCCATTCCTCTTGTTTGTTACATACAGTAAAACTGTCAAAACAAAATATGAATTCAAAGCAAAAGAAGAATATGTGAAGTAGACAACTATATAAATCTTATTTGTGATAAAGGACAGTAAAAGAAGCAGAATGGAAAAGAAAATACTCAAAATCTCTCCTGTATTTCTGACATTACAGAAGTTGATAAAGGTATTACACTAGTCATTTTAAGCCAGCCTTTCCTCTTTGCCAAAAAAAAAAAAAGGTTCAGTATAGTTTCCAAAATATTAGTTTTGAGTTGAAAGATTTAAAACCTTCATAAAAATTTAGTTTTAGGCCCACCTACACATTAATTTCATGATATAATGCCCCAAAATGATAAGGTGCATCTACAGACCAAAGGTTATCTGTGTATTACTGGTACTTGAGATACCGTGTATAAAAGCTTACTGTCACAGACACACACACACACACCCAAACTCATTTCACAGTGCTGACCGAGGTCATAGACAAACACTATCCTTCCGAAGACAAGAGAACCCTTTACCCAAGAAACTCCAGTTTTAATGCATATTTTCATCATTATGTGGGATTTCTGCTAATACATCAATATAATGTCCCTGGAGAACACTTCTAATACAAGTTATACATCTGAAGGCATCCTCAGTAGGTTATGGAAAACAAAAATTGTACACATTCACACCCTAACAAACTTAAGCACTGCTTTAAGCACCCTTCGAATAAGTTTGGGGAGGTGCTCTCTCTAAATTTCAGCTTGTTTACATGTTCCTTTATCCGAGGGCATAATATCTTCGTCCTCAGTAGTTGATTTTGTCCTAAAAGAACTCGGTGTGTTATCAAGCTTCTGTCCTCAGAATGTAAACACACCCACACAGACACCCATACACACCCACACAGACACTCATACACACCCATGCAGACACCCATACACAGACACCCATACACACCCACACAGACACCCATACAGACACCCATACACACCCACACAGACACCAATACATACACACACATTTGACATGTGGTTCCTGATACTGTCGCGTTAGAACCAAAACGCCTGCTATAAGCAGGGAGTTGTTAAGAAATGATTGATGAAAACTATTGGGCAATCATATGCATTGCTCAATATCAGTTAATGTTTTACAATTGATACAGCATCAGATGTGAATGCATGAAAGCATTTTGTCAATCGCTTTCAATCAATCACCAGCGATAGATACACTACAGTATCATGCTGTTGTTCATAGAAACAGTTACAGCATGCATCACACATGAATGCATGAATTATTCAACACTTAAAAGCTCACAATAAAGCTTCAAATATAAGCAAATCACTCATAAATGATGCAGTCAATGACATACAGTGGGACCTGACAAAAACACATGATGAACTGAGCTGAATTCTTTTTAGGGATGACATAATGCCCATTTACTACATGCCCTCAAGTAATTAATACTGTAACAAGGCTACAGTTAGTACAGCAGATGTACACTGCAGTACAGTAATTTATTTATTTTAAGCATTTTAGCTTTAATTTGTACCTAAAAAATATAAACTGTATAACACGAATTGTAGCAATGAAAAATCATATTTATTTGACCACTCATGATTAAAGTTTAGGTTAAATATCTTAAACTATGGTGTGTATTTTGACAATGAATACTGTTTAGTAATGAATGTCTGGAGTCTCTTGATGCATTTCAAGGTTCACAGGGCAATTAAAACAAAATCTTAATTGGATGAAACAAATTTAAAAAAAATTGCTCAAATTTGTTCGCCCCCTGGAAAAATGTCTAGCTATGACCCTGCATATTGTAATTTAAGTTTACTCTTTTCTGGCATAATAATATGTCCCTACAGAAACCATGTACCAGGAGAGGAAGCAAAAATGTAATTTGACCAAAAAATAAAGCCATTTCTAAAGATAGTCACTTTACAGCTGAGGGGTAAATTGAAATGTTCCGGTGATATATTTCTAATTATCTGAAAGCACTCATTATACGAAACTAGAACTGTCAGAAGGACAGAATGCTTGACTATTTTAAACTAGCATAGACAATGGGCTAATTGAGGGACGTATATGCTGGTAATGGGGCCAAGTGAGAGAAGTTATTTCAAATTTCATGAGCTTTTAAGGAAGTATTTACTTTTCCCTAGGATTTTCACATTTTACAACAAGTCTCAAAATATCTTTGGGTTGTAGCAAACATTTTACAAACAAAAAAACTCAAGGTCACTTACTACCTTACCCAGTAACTCAGAAAACATATGAAAGCAATCTTTATAAAAAGAAACACCTCTTTTCGTTATATGCATTGAGTCACAAAGAAAGAACAGACCCATGACTTACCTACAGTATGTCAATGAAAGATTAGAATATTAAAAAGTATCCTTGTGGCATGATGCAATTATTTGTTCAGTCATTTACTGTACTTACCAAACTATCACCCTGTCCCACATGTCAACCCACCCTCTCCCACATGTCAACCCACCCTCTCCCACATGCCGACCCACCCTGTCCCATATGCCAACACACCCAGCCAACCCACCCTGTCCCACATGCCAACCCACCCAACAAACTTTTGTGTTATTTTTATTATATAATCCAGATGACAACCCATACACCACATGCCATTCCACCCTGTCCCTGACTCCCACATGCCAACCGACTCTGTCCGCATGCCAACCCACCCAACAAAATTGCATTAGTTATTTGTCACTGTATAATTCATCTGAAATCCAGATAACAACCCACCACATGTCCCCCATACCATTCCACCCTATCCCACATGCCAACCCACCTTATCCAACATGCCAACCCATCCTGACCAACATGCCAACCCATCCTGACCAACATGCCAACCCACCATGTCCAACATGCCATCCATTTTTGTTTCATATACCCACCCCCTGCCTACATACAATTCCACTCTGTTTAATTTCTTTTCATACGCAAGACCTCTAATTTAAAATTCTTTTGAGGCAAGAAATCTTTTATCTACTTCTTCATTTATCCCAAGACTAATAATTTAATTACTATTCATGTCAGGAATGTCATTTACATAACAAACAAAACTCCTCGAGACATCTAATTTAAAATTCTTTTTGAGGTGAGAAATCTTTTGTTTGTTTCTTCATTCATCCCAAAAATAATCAGAATTTCATTATCATAACAAACAAACTATCCAAAAACTTGAACCAACAAACAAATCAACTTTAACCGGACACCGACGCCGACCAGTGTCGCCCAGAGAAATCGTGGGTCCCGGGGGAAAACTGAGAATCCAGGCCTCATATAATTTGTACAGTCCATTATGACACGGACCCCTATAACACGGACCCCTATAACACCGGGCCAGGGGGCATTGCCCCCCCCTTTGTCGGCGGCCTTGGTAACTAATCATAAGATCAGGAACAGGCCAGTAGCCAGGAATTTTCAAAAAGGGCACCAGCATTTAATGGGGGGCACGCCCCTGTGTCCCATGCTGGCTACAGGCCTGTTTATTACTGACAGACATGCACTCCTATATGCCAGCATAACTGATGTATAGTGGCTATAGAAATCCCCCACCACCCCCTCCCCCCCCTCCTTCACCAGCACATGCATTACAATATGCTAGCATAACTGCTTTCAAGTGGTTACAGGGGGTCAAGATGAAGGACGTGCAAGAACTGAAGAATGTTCTGCCTATAAGGCCTGCATGCGCCGAACACAAAACAAAATTGTTAAAAAGCAATATTCCCGCTATAGTTTTGAATGCAAAATCATGTGTTTTATAGCAAAGTTAGGTTTTGAAAATGAAATGTAGATTAAAAAAATATATTTACTATTGTCAGACGGTAACAAACAGTACCGGTTTCAAGTACTATAACAATTGTTGGAAGAATGTATGTGGCACCATATTGTGTGTTCAATACTTGGGATGCTTAAAGAGATGATATCATCATATGGACACACTAATTACAATGATTGAATTGTTTGATTGGTTGAACAAATTGCTGCATAAGTAGTTGGCTCTTATTTCACAATATATCATAAATAAAACCTCTGTCATTATTAACATATGATATAGCCCAGGCGATTTGGGCGAAAGCTACTGTATGTTGATCTTTGCTTCCTCTTTTTTGTCTAATACTAATATTTGTCTAGTAGATTTACTGTATCTTACTAATCTTTCACTTTCACTTTCTGAAAAACACTTTGAAGAAACCAAGTTTCCCATATCGTTATGACGTTATTCATGAAACTTCACACAAACAATGCAGTAAATATGCCACTGTACAAACAGGCATGGATCTTGTGAGTTCCACAAGTGAAAGGGATGTAAAAGTTCTCATACTGAGACAAGCCTCCTTTTTTAGGTAACATGATGTAGGTAGGGTTGAGTTCAATTGGGTGGGTTACTTGCTGGACGGACAGCAGGAAACAATCAGGGGTGGCAGAGTTAAAGCTCTTTTGAATTTTTAAGTGTTAACATGTAAGTTTGTTATGTATGAATGGGCATGTCTACTCCTTTTCTAATGTAAATTATGTTTGTACTAATCATGTAACACAACCGCTTGATGCAGAGCAGAAGATTCAGATGAAAAGTTTTTCAATCCTATTCAAACCACACCATTTTCAGCATTTTCAAAGACTGAAATCAAGGAAAGGATTACATACAAAACATTTAAGCCTTCTTCGATCCCCTTCCTACATTTCTACAAATTTTGCATATACATCAAAAACTCCTCAAACTTTGATCAGCTACACTTCACAAACTAAAGACTTCGTAAGCACCAAGAATGTTTACAATAACAAAAATATTTTAAAATTCTGAAAGCTTTGTTAACTCTCTTCCCAATAAACGCCCCCAATTGTTTGAAAAACGTACTGCAATAATCGAGAGAGAGAGTTGAACACACAATTGCAATGACGGGGTCGTCACCTGTGTATTCGGTTATGATAGTACAAATGCTATCACAAAACGCTTAATACGACCCGGACGAGAACATAGGTACGACGTACGGACAGACATAACATCGGCAACCAAGTCAATGTCCACGGCCTTTGATAACCAGTTGTGGTGCACTGGCGTATCTACCCACCCCAGGATTGAACCCGGGGCCTCGTGGTCTGTAGACAGGTATGATAACCGCTACACCACAGTAGGTAGATACTGCAATAATCTGAAGAATCCCTCCCTCTATCTCCTATGAAAGATGATTTTGCTTACCACAACACGCTTGGAACATGTAATTCAGCCTGCAGTCTGCAATTGTTTTTGGTTTACTTTTTCTGATCAAAAACTCTGTTTTAAAAGAGTTCAAGTGGGTAGTAAGTGATAGCAATCACACTCAGAGTAAACACTTTTAAACCCAGGAAGTGCATGCTGTATGTGCTAAGAATTTGTTTTGCTTCTGTAAAAGTTGTGTTCGGACTAACGTCATCAATTAGGGAAAACAATTGGGTGGGCACATTATTAGAGCTTGGGAACTTCCGTCATGTCAAATACACGGTCATACTATTTCAACATCGAAAGACTCTTATACTCAGAATTTGATTCTCTTTTTATTTAATGCTCTTTTTTGATAAAGAAAGTTTTTTGTAGCAGCGCTGCTGCTGCTGCGCTGCTGTGGTGACTGCCTTTAATCCCCCATATTCCTATCATAACTTTTATTTTCACAGAGCTTGATCTGTTTTAAGGATACAGTATACTTTCAAGATGGAATAGATTTTTAAACTTGCTTTCAATTGAATTCTTTACAACCATATGTTTTATACTAATGCACCACAGTACAGAATGTACTTCAAAGAATAATACATAATGATCAATGGGCTGCGCTGGGCAGGAATTACACAATGGGCAGGAATTACACTAAATGGGCAGGAATTACACAATGCACAGTACTTGAGCAAATCAAGTGTCAATCAATTCAGATTTAACACAATTTATGATGTTTGGCTTCAGATCAATGTAAGTGGTCCTTTTAAACTAGATGATATTGCTGGTATATCAAAAAACTAATATAACTTAATCAAATCTGTGAAATCACAGCACATTTTCCTGAGGACTAAGACTACATATATATATATATATATATATATATATATATATATATATATATTAATATATATATATATATATATATATATATATATATATATATACATATACATATATATATATATATATATTTTATATATATATATATATATATATATATACATATATATATATATATATATATGTATGTATGTATGTATATATATATATATATATATATATATATATATATATATATATATATATATATATATATATATATATATATATCTATATATATCTATATATATCTATATATATATATATATATATACATATATATATATATATATATATATACATATATATATATATATATATATATGTATACATATATACATTATATATATATATATATATATATATATATATATATATATATATAAATATATAGATAAATATATAGACATATATATAGATATATATAGATATATACTGTATACTACCCAGCGCTATGAGAAAACGCAAATCCAATTTTTCAAGTCTTTGGCATGGTCATACCCTAGATTGAAATTGGGTCTATCTACTAACTATAACGGTAAATACCATCATGGTTTACATGCCGATGCAAATTGATACCCATGTCATGACCCTGACAATTATAAAAATGGCATCTCACACTAAGTCCCACATGGCATCCCATGTCCCACATGGCACCCCATGTCCCACATGGCATCCCATGTCCCACATTGCATCCCATGTCCCACATGGCATCACATGTCCCACATGGCATCCCATGTCCCACATGGCATCCCATGTCCCCATGGCATCCCATGTCCCACATGGCATCCCATGTCCCACATGGCATCCCATGTCCCACATGGCATCCCATGTCCCACACGGCATCCCATGTCCCACATGGCATCCCATGTCCCACATGGCATCCCATGTCCCACATGGCATCCCATGTCCCACATGCAGACCTGCCAACCTTTAGGATCACCAAACTGTATTCTGGAACTACAAAAGTTGTATTTTTGATAAAAAAACTGTACTCTCCCAACAAAATGTACAAAACAAAGGTTTACTGTGGCTAAAAAAAAATTACCACTGTACTTTTAGTTTCTCTTATTGTACGAATCTGAATCGGTTAAGTCGGCTAAATCAATCCTTCAAGAGGACATGAACGCCAACAGGCGTAAAAGTATGAGTAAAAAAACATGACATCCCATGTCCCATGGCATCCATGTCCCACATGGCATCCCATGTCCCACATGGCATCCCATGTCCCACATGGCATCCCATGTCCCACATGGCATCCATGTCCCACATGGCATCCATGTCCCATGGCATCCCATGTCCCACATGGCATCCATGTCCCACATGGCATCCATGTCCCACATGGCATCCATGTCCCACATGGCATCCATGTCCCACATGGCTTCCCATGTCCACATGGCATCCCATGTCCCACATGGCTTCCCATGTCCCATGGCATCCATGTCCCATGGCATCCATGTCCCATGGCATCCCATGTCCCATGGCATCCCATGTCCCACATGGCATCCCATGTCCCATGGCATCCCATGTCAACATGGCATCCCATGTCCCATGGCATCCATGTCCCGTGGCATCCATGTCCCACATGGCATCCATGTACCATGGCATCCATGTCCCATGGCATCCATGTCCCACATGGCATCCATGTCCCATGGCATCCATGTCCCACATGGCATCCATGTCCCATGGCATCCATGTCCCACATGGCATCCCATGTCAACATGGCATCCCATGTCAACATGGCATCCCATGTCAACATGGCATCCATGTCCAACATGGCATCCATGTCAACATGGCATCCATGTCCAACATGGCATCCATGTCAACATGGCATCCCATGTCAACATGGCATCCCATAATCAAACATGGCATCCATGTCAACATGGCATCCATGTCAACATGGCATCCCACCCCATGTCCCACATGGCATCCCATCCCTTCTCCCACATGACATTCCATCATATCTCCAACATGGCATCCCACCCCATGTCCAACATGACATCTCATCCCATCTCTTGTCCTACATGGCATTCCACCATATCTCCTACATGGCATTCTACCATATATCCCACATGGCATTCCACCATATGTCCCACGTGGCATTCCACTATATGTCCCACATGGCATCCCATCCTATGACCCACATGGCATCCCACCCTATGTCGCACATGGATCCCATCCCATGTCCCAAATGACATCCCACCCCATGGCCCACATGACATCCCATCCCTTGTCCCATATAGCATTCCACCATATCTCCCATATGGCATTCCACTATACAGTATGTCCCACATGACATTCCACCGTATGTCCTACATGGCATTCCACCATATGTCCCACATGGCATCCCACCCTATGACCTACCACCCTATGTCTCAAATGGAACCCATCCTATGTCCCACATTAATCCAACCATATGTCCCATATGACATCCCTTCCTATGTCCCACATGGCTTCCCTTCCTATGTCCCACATGGCTTCCCTCCCTGTGTGCCACATGGCATCTCTCCCTATATGCCCCATGGCATCCCACCTTATGTCCTGCATCAGTGGATTCCCACCTGAGGTCCCACATGGCATCCCACCTTATGCCCCACATTGAATCCCACCATATGTTCCACATCGTATCCCTCCCAACATACCAATGACACCCTACTTCATGACCCACATGGTATCACATCCAATGTCCCCATGGCCTCCTACCCTATGTCCTACATAGCCTCCTACCCTATGTCACACATGGTATCCCAACCTATATCAAGTATCCCAATCTATATCACACTTTGTGCTACTCGTGGCATCCCACCCCATGTCCCACATGACATCCCATGTCCCACATGACATCCCATGTCCCACATGACATCCCATGTCCCACATGACATCCCATGTCCCACATGACATCCCATGTCCCACATGACATCCATGTCCCATGACATCCATGTCCCACATGACATCCCATGTCCCACATGACATCCCATGTCCCACATGACATCCCATGTCCCACATGACATCCCATGTCCCACATAACATCCCATCCCATGGCATTCCACCCTATGTCCAGCATAGCATTCCACCATATATCCTACATGGCATCCCAACCTGTTGCACATGGCATCCCAACCTGTTGCACATGGCATCCCACCCCATGTCCCACATGGCATCCCACCCCATGTCCCACATGGCATCCCACCTCATGTCCCACATGGCATCCCACCCCATGTCCCACATGGCATCCCACCCCATGTCCCATATGGCATCCCACCCCTGTCCCACATGACATCCCATAGGCTCCATAAGAAGTCTCACCCTAGCTATCAGTCCCTGATTGAGCACACTATGAATGAATGAATGTCAGTTATAATAGCTTATATGACAATGACCTGTTAAATAAGAAAAAAAAGGAATCAATTAATGTCTGATATAGCCTTTGGGTGCATACCACACGGTATATATTCTATTCATGTCCCACATGGCCCTCATTCATGTCCCACATGGCATCCCTTCCTATGTCCATATTGCAGTCACATTCTGTCACACTCCCTGACTAACCATACTAAGAAAAAATAAAAAGTCTTGTCAGTTCATATACTGTAGCAACTTTATGCAAATAAAACAATAATAAACAGAGTTTAAAGGAATATTCCCATAGGTTTTCATTTTTCATATAGGATAGCAAAAATTTGTAGAAACAAAGTGGTGAAAAAATGTTAATGTTAATATCTTATTCCGTTTAGAAGTTATAACAATTTACAGAGTAGAAAAATGTTCTTTAAAACACCTCGTACAGTCCTTCAGCTTGGTGATGTCATCAAGGCAATTCCAGCAGAGTTATGATGGATGTATTTGTTATAAATTAATCACACTTTTTTTTACATTATCGAACAGTATTTTTGGTTCATTATAGAGATAGGGTGGAACATATAATTTACAAGAAAAGATTTTCTTTTTTCTTGGTGTACATCACATTTACAATGAGAAAGAAATTCCAAATCATTTTTAAAGAAATACAAAATATGTTTTATTGAAATTGTTTCTATGACATCACAGATGTTGCCAATCAGTCACTTTTGTCCAAATTCAAAAATATTTTAAAATTTGGAACTTCTAAAGGGAATATAATATTAACATAGCTTTTTCACCACTTTGTTTCTAAAAGCTTTCTTTATCTTACTGTATATGAAAAAAATTTAATCTATGGGAATATTCCTTTAATATTCATTCCTGATACAGCCGTTGGAGCACAAATATTTTGAAGAAGTTTAAGGGTTTTAAACCTCCAGTTTTATAAGAGACACTTGAGGATCTCTGAAGAATTTTGGGGAATTATATCATCATACAGTTGTATCGAAGAGAAATATCAAACTAGTCTTCAACCCGTTTTAAGAGTCTCTGAAAAACAATAACATTTAGTAAGGAAATTCCAACATTCTATGAGGGTATCTGAATATACTTTTAACTTTTTCTGAGGAACCCTGAAGAAACTTTAAGATTTTCTCAGTAATTCTCAAAAAACTTAAACATTTCTAAAGAAGTCTCAGGCAAAACTAAGGATGGCCAGACGGCCGGACGGATGGATCGCCATTACATAGGTTTACATTATGCTTCGCATGCTCACCAAAAAGACAAGATGCCGAATCACTAGCCCTGGACCCATCCATTAATCAAGATAAAGAGATGGACCAAGAAGTTGAAAGACAAACAATAAAAGCAAATGCCCTTGGTTACAATCAATTATACCAAGGGCAATCTTGCACAAAGCCACTTTCAGCAAATAAGAATTAAATAACCTTGGTACTTAATTAAATTCAGGGCAACTATTTCATTAATGAATATGTTTTGCTGATAGCCTGATACATCTCACCAAATAAAGTTCAAGTTTGTTTGTTTGTTTGATGAGTTTAACGGCACCACAACAGCAAGGGTCAAATTGTGCCTTAGAGGTTAGATCATTCCAGAGGTAGGAAGGAGAGTAAACAGGGGTAGATTGAGAGAAACACGAGAACTAAAAGCCAGAAAGCTGGGATTGAGAGAGGAAGTGTATGGGTGGGAAAATAATGTAGAGAGAGAAAGGGTGAGGAAGGAGGACTAAATATGGTTGTAGAGGAAAGCATGATGAAGGAAGGAGATAATTTTATCCGGAGGGTTTTTTTTGGAAGAGCTTGGCTACTGAGTTGTTGGCAGCGAGGGTAGCTCTGGGAAGGTTGTACAGGGGGCAAGCAAGGAGAATGTTATGGACTGTGAGGGTGCAATGGCAATTGTTGATCCAATATCAAGATCCAATATTAAACCTTACTTTTATGATAGCATTATCCTCTTCTATGTACAACATGATACACTAGAATATTAGCACTCTCTAGCACGCATACCTCCACCCAGTTGCAATTCCAACATGCCTAGAATAATTTTATTAGAGTTCATTTGATCCCCATATTCTACCTCAGAAATCCTAGGCCCGCCAAGATTCATCCGCAAGTTTTGATCTGAAATGAACATTTGCAATTTGAACACTTGAAGATTATCTTCTGACTGAAATTCTTCAAAGGCCATACCATTGTTTTCAGCTTTATTCAAGTGAAGCATCATTCTTTGAGCTCTATTCAGCCAGAATTCACATTCTATCATTTTCCATTCATGGCAGAAACCAATTGTTTCATTTTTTATTAATTCCAGAGAACACTTGATGTAAGTCTCTTTTGAGTCAAGAAAATTGATTGTTTGGATCTTCATGGGGCAATAAGTCTTGACAAGTCAACTTAGTCTTGATGAATCTTGACAGATCTCATCCTAAAACAATCCCATCCCCCAATTTCTGACCTTCCCCTGTTCCAATTATCCCAAATTGTAATAACTTCTTCATGAAATAGTAACAAAACCACACACCACATTTAATCCAAATCCAATCATCAG